>JAHREE010000367.1:1113164-1168962 GCA_033628505.1 Tringa tobata | reverse complement strand
TCACAGTTGCCCTGAAAATAGCTCTGAGTACATGCTGACACATGTTTTTTTCATGTATTGTTGCTGTGAACCTTCCTTATTTATTTTTCCAGTAAACAAAGAATCAAAAGGTTGCCTGTTTATGTTTAAGCAATGCTTACTTGGAGCCTGTAGAAGATCTCTAGTACAACATGCTGTCCCATTACTTCTGAGAAATCTTAAAATAACAGTGTGGAATTAGTCTTGACAAATTGTACTCATTTCTTAGAGCTGTTTTATGCTATCTGTATGACTTTATCTTTTTTTTTAGATTATTGCAAGAGTGAGTATTGATAACAGGACTCGAGCTTTAGTTCAAGCCCTACGAAGATCCTCTAATCGAAGAGTCTGTATCAGCAGGGTTGAAGAACTGACCTATCATCTTCTAGAATTTCCAGAGAGCAGAGGAGTTGCAATTAAGGTGCAAATAGTCTTTATGCTTAGAGAAAAAATAAATAGCTGACAGACAATCAGTGTAGAATAACATAAAACTTTCTCTGTGTTTTTTTGGGCTAGTCATATTTTCTGTTTGTAGAGATTATAATCTGAATGTCTATAGCTATTTTTTAGCTGGTTCAAGCAGACTTGTATGCAAACTATCAGTAGTTTAGCTAAAGGCTCTTCAGATTGCAACGTTTAATTTAGAAGCACACAACATTGTCATGTGGATAGATAGTATAGCTTATTCTAGTGGTAGATAAAGGTCGTACGCTGTGTCCTCTGTCACAGTTGACCAAATGGGAATGTACAGTACAGTTGATCTGCATATGCACAACAGTTTTTATGCTTGTTTGCATGCTTCCTTTGAAGAGAGATGACAAGAGTGGAGCATAACCATCAAATAAGTTCATATAATGTAGTCCTACTCGATCTCTTTCCTGCAGTGAGAGGACAGGAGGTGGGTGATAGACTGTTCAAGCAGTACCAGCCAAGTCACGGCATTTGCCAGTCCCATGCCATTTACTAAAAGATGTGGCAGATGTGTGACATAGATTGTAGAATTGCTCTAAAGGAGATCTTTGGGAATGAAGTACAAACCCAATGAATCATCCAGGCAGGGTACCATTGGGGCATCCACAGGAATAGATAGAGTTACTTTGTTATGAAAGAGTACGTTCAGTACTACCATTTTGGTTATAATACTCTATATCTTTGTCATAATAATTGACATTTAAAAGTTACTCAGTGTGAGGAAGAATTTTAATTTTTGTTTTGTTTTAATATTAGTGCACTTAGAAGGCATTTCCTGTTTTGAAGGAGTGTGATGCTTATTCAGCAAAATCTGGGCTTTTAGCTATACTTGGTGTGCACCATACTTGAGTTTATAATTGACCAATGTGACGTTTAAGTCAATAAAACTAAACTGCTGGTAAATATAGCTTTTTCTAGCTATTTGACAGATTTACATTTCACCTTGATTGTTTAATTCTGATAGGTAGTTACTTTAGCAATGAGGTGTGTCTGACATAATATTGGAGTCCTTTCCTTCTCTTGTTAGAAAGAAAGATGGGTACATACAGATGTAAAGAAGTTTTCCTCTGATTTTAACTGGTGTATTATTTTTATACTTAAATGCCAAACTAGTGGGTTTAAGCATGGATTCTTTTGATATAAACATATAGTTAGAATGAAATATCTTTTTATTTATCAATAGGAAAAATTAATCCCATGCCTGCTGCGACTGAGGCAGGCAAATGACGAAAGTCTTCAGGCTGCTGTTAGAGAGACTTTAGCCATAATTGGATATACAGACCCTGTGAAAGGCTGGGGAATTCGAGTCCTCACTATTGATGGAGGAGGAACAAGGTGAAACTTCTTTTTTTATATATAGTAGCCTTTTTCATATTGTAAGTGGAAATAAATATTCAGTTTCTCTTTGATAAGTTTGTGCCCAAAGATGCAGTTTATGATTTACAGTTCTGTTACATTTGACTATCCAAGTAATCAGTGTTATTTTTCTATGCATTTGTGCTTAATTTTCCATGCATTAGTAGTCCAATGACACTGAAATTACCCATTCAAAGTTGGCTACATGCTTAAGTGCTTGGATTAGCTCATTCTCCTTCTGGAAGTAAATTTAATGGTTGTTTGAGTTAGTCTGCTCACAGTTCTAATCTCAGAAATACAAAATTGATGTGAAATGCTACAAGTAGTTTATACTCTTATGATTGTGGTGACTTTGTAATACAAGAAATGTACTTGTTTGGAGGGTAACCTGCCTTAGCAGGACTGGTCTTGTATGAAAGAATGAATAGGTTAGTGGTGAAAGCTATTCTAGCCATGCTGTTGATTTATATTTCTTCTACAGCTAACACTTTTCTTTTTTTTAAAAAATTTATGCACCACGTGTCCTTAGTTACATGGGCCCTAGTTCTGTGTCAGTTTATGCACCTATCACCGTTTGTAAAGAGTAGTAGCAGAAGCATGTTCATTAAATTTGAAGCTTGATATTTACTAAAACCTGTGTTTTCAGGCATATTTGAAGAAATCTCATTGGCAAATATTTACTGATTCACAAATCTTTATTCATAGAAAGTGTGAAGTCATTGCAGAAACACTGTTTCGTGAACTTTTTGTTTCCCCATAGTATTTCTTTACTTGCATCAAAATCAGTTGTCTTCACTAAGGAGTAAGCGTATGTCACAACTTCAACATCTGTGCTTCCAAAAGTTCATTGTAAAACATAAAAAAAATTACAAAGTAGAAAGGAGGATACTGTATGTATAAATAGTGTTATTTTTTCTGTTGGATTTCTAGAAGAGTGACATTATAAGACACATCTTTAGAAAGCAGTATCTACATCTATAACACTAAATGAAACATGTACCAGAGAGTGAGCCTGAGTAATGACTCCTGTGTGTTGTGCCACCTAATTGGTGGTGTTCAGCTGGTTATAATTTTTGACTGGGTTGATTAGTGCTCTTCAGCATAAGCCAGGACAGATCAGGAGGCAGCATACAGTAGGTGCCATTCTCACCAGAATGTGTTGGCAAGTTAGGACTTGGTTTGGTGCTCCTTATGCCATACACAGTTCTCTAGCTCTAGCCCAGCACAGTTAGCACCTTTTCTGTTGCATGCTATAGAAGCACAAGTCTGACGGTCTGGAATGTCTCTCTCCTATTATTTCAGACACATTGAATTGAGGCAAAAAAGACAAACAGAAAAATACTATGTCCCAAGGGGCATTATAAGACCCTGATAAGACCAAACTTTGGGTGCTTTGTGGTGTGAATGCAGCTAAAACCTCTCCTGAGTCTGAATCTACAGATGATCATCCTTGAGCCTTTGCTGCAGAACAGTATGGCTACAAAACAATATGGCTGTAGCTGTTGAATACTATTTTTGGTATGCCTGAGTACGCAATTCATATTTAGTATTCATCATTCCATTTTAATTGTGTTCTGCTACTCTTTCATTCCATGAAATATTCAGGATTCTTACTGTTGTAGTTATTCAGTTATAGTTAGTTATAATTAAGCAAAGGTGGGCTTAATTACAGCTATGTAAAATGAAACTACCGTTGTATGTGAAGGGATTTTTTTGTGTGTTTCAGGGGTTTAGTTGCACTTCAGACTCTACGGAAACTAGAAGAACTAACTGGAAAACCAGTTCATCAACTTTTTGACTACATTTGTGGTGTAAGCACAGGTAATTAAGCCACACATTGGAATTTTGCTATCAATATAGTAAAAAAAAAATCTGAGAATAAATGTAGATTTTGCAGAAGTTGACAGTTTCCCAGTGTAAGCTGGGAAAGTACAGGTGTGATTTCTAAAGTCTTTTTTTTTGCCTTCTGAATAAGAACTTTAGGTGATTCTTGATATGCTTGTAACTTCAAACAGAATTGTCATTTTTTTCAACAAATGTGAAACCACCTTTTTGCACATAGATCCAAGTATCTTAGATGTTTATGGGGCTTTAAAGACAACTAAGATAATGTCCCTCAGGGATAATACTGGGTCAGCAGTGTTTCCTGTCTTTACTAGTGACCTGCACAGTGTGACAGAGCACGCCTGTAGCAAGATACTGGGTGATACTAAATTAGAGGAAGTGGTCAGTGCAGTGATGCCCTCTGTTCGGATTGGCCTGTGAGGGCTGGAGAAATGGCTTGACAGGAACCACCTAAGGTTCAGTAAAGCCACGTACCAAGCCCTCCATCTGAGGTGGGCTGATGAGGCTAGAAGCCAGCTTTTCAGAAAAATCCCCAGTCCTCTTGGAACAAGTTAAACATGAATCATCGGTGTACCCTTGCAGCAAAGAAAGCTGACCATGTGTTGGTTTGTATGCACAAGAACATACCCAACAGATTAAGTGTCTCTGTTTGGCCACTGTATGTCTACTTTTAGGCTCCTCCGTAGACCCTCAATCTGTTGGGTACGTTCTTGTACATACCCAATGAGTCTGGCAGAGGGCCAGGTAGATGATCAGGGGACTGGAGGTCAAGAACTGGGTTTATTCAGCCTTAAGGAGAGAAGGCTGAGGGGAGGCCCTATTGCTGTTTCAACTAATGGGAAAATACGGACGAGATGAAGCTAGGCTCTTCCTGAAGGTGCACAGTGATAGCAGAAAAATCAACAGACAAGTCGGAATATGGGAAGTTATGATTCCTTATGCCAAATTGTGTTTTCCTTGCAAGGATGGTCAGTCACTGGAAGGAGTTGCCAGCACACACTGTGGAATCTCTATCCCTGGAGATAGTCAAAACTCAGCTGAACAAATCCTGAGTAACCTGTTCTAATTGAACGTGTTTGACCAGGAGGTTGGACTGTATGACCTCCCACCCTTAATTGCTTTGTGACTCAATGAAATGTTACTCCTCCCTAGGAAGTAGGAAACTCCAAAGCATAAGTTTCCTTTTAAGACAGTCATCTCTTTTGGAAATTATGCTAGACCAGTAGCAGCATAATGCTGATTTCTAACATAAGAGGTATGCTGTAGTTCAATAGCTCAGTTTCCTTTAGAAACCCAAAATCTTCAATTTTTTGCACTATACTCATCTTCCGTGCAGTTTAATTCAGAAATAACATTACATGCAGATCACCATGACTAGATACAATATGTGTGTTTCCAGAGATTTGCTTAGTAGGCTCAGAATAGTAGAGAAGAGGAGAATGTTTAGGTATGCTAGACAGAATTTATTTGTAGGCACAATATAGATCCCTGCTTTACATTTTCAGTACTTTGAAAAAGAAATCCTTTGCTAATTAATTTAGTAGTCAGTGGTGGTTTCTTTGGAACACTTCCTTAATGTCTCCTTCAATCATGATAAAGACGTTTTACCTTTGGCAGAGAGGCCTGATGTTCTTAATTCAATCCCACTACTCTGATTAGAACTCAGTTTTTTCTTAATTCTTCACCATATTTTGGGTTTTGTACTGCTAATAATTATTTAACATGTTCTTCTAAACTTTGTTTGCACTATCATGCATTTGTCTGTGGTAATCCAGCTTGCAATAATAGGTGGCAGGACATAGCTAGGAGAGGTTATACATATCTGTCAGCATGTGCTAGCAGTGTACTTCACCATTTCAGTTTGTGTTGATGGTATGTGCATCAATAGAATTTGCAGATGCTTGCAGGAGGATGAACTGGGCTTTAAAGAATGATGTATTATATGAAAGGAAGGATGGTGCATTACAGTTCTTTTTTTTGCACTGTGCTTTTTCTCTCTTGTTATCATTTAGCTGTTTTGCATTTGTTTAGAAATAATCAGTTTGCTGTGAATTCAGCATGATAGTCTGTCTTTGCAGTTAGGTTCCCTGTACTTCACTGATTGGTGGTCATAGGGTGTAAAAGCAGGCAGTTGCAGAGAAAGGTCACTAAAAGGATGCTGTAATGGGCCCTGCCTATTTAGGTCATCTACCTATTGCTGAGTGTAATCTCTGGGCATGAAAGCACCAGAAAATCTGAAAGCACACGCAATGCAGTGATGGCCACTGAAATTTTTTTGATGGGGAGCTGTGTTAACGTAAATTCTGTACTGAGTTTGTGCCTGTAGAGATGAAAACAAGGCAGTTGAGAGGAGGAAATATCATTGCCCCATGAACTAAGCTCCTGGGAATTCTCTAAGTGAGAGTAATTATTACTGTTCTTCAGAGAATGACATGCTTTTATAGATGCATAGAGCAGTTAACCCATTGCAGGCAACTTACCTGCTGGTGTGCTGTGGGTGCGGCTCGTATGTTCTTTTCACCACTCATGCAGTCTCCCAATATATCAAAGATACTTCTCATTAGTGATGTACCTACAGTTCAGTCACATGAAGCAGTTTATAATGTCAAGAGTACGTAATCAGGCAAAGTGTGTACTACCACATTTTCAGATGTGCTGGCCTGCTTCAAGGATTTTTGAAATACACTTTTTTCCTAAATTTCTGTATCGATCTAATAATTAGTGGCATTCAGATGTATTGTATGAGGGATTCGATCACTGACATACTTTGATCAAAGGTTCTTTAAGCATCTTTTGTTTTCCATTGCATTTTACTACAAAGACATCTGAATTGTACTGGTCTCCTTGGTCGTCAGCTTTGTATCTATGTGAAGTTTGTATAAGGACTTCACATAAGGATATTGTCCTAATATATTCCGCCCAAGTTGTTAAGAACAGCATAGGGCTAGTGCTCCCATGTATCCTTCCAGCCTTCAGTGATTTGCAGAGGAGGGGCCTCCTTAAACAAAGCTGGCATCACTCTGTGTTGATGATTTTTTTTTTTTTTTTGCCTGTGATGTCTTTCCAGTTTTGAAATGCATTTTGAAAACCTTTCTGATGGAAGAAGTATTTTTTTCAGGAGAACTCATGATTTAAGTCAAGACACACTGTTATACAGCTGGAAGTGTCCTTAGGAGATTATCCCATTTCCTAAGGCAAGGATCAGCTGTGTGTGTTTCACTATTGACAATTTTCTAAGATTTTTAATAACGTCAGACCTCTTCAGAAAATTTGTACTACTGTTCTGCTGTCTTTACATTTGGGGGGAAAAAAATACAAATGTGTAATGTGGATCTTCCTGTTGCAGTCCAAATTTGTTTCCTCTTGTCCTGACTCCCCAGCAACATGGATAATGGATTCTTTCTTCTCTCTTTGCAGCAGCCTTCCGTGCATTTGAAAGCTGTTGTCATAGCCTGTTTACTTGGCCCTTCTTACAGACTGATTTCCTCAACCTGTGATTGTTTTTTGGGGACTTTTTTGTTTGTTTCTTATGTTTTTTCAATTGGTTTACATCTTTTTGAAGAATGTTATTCGGGTACACATATAGCACTTCAGCTGAAGTCTTACTAGTACCAAATAAGGAAGGAATACTTCTGTCTTTCAGGTTATATTTGTGTCTATCGTGTGTCTTACTAGCCAGTTGTATTCTTACGTTCTTCAAGATATGCTCCTTAGCCTCATGGGTTTTCTTTAGGTACTTTTTCCCCCTGAAGTGTTGGCCTGGTTGAAATGGTGAGATGGTGGCTGGAGTGTAGAAGTTTGTGATACAGAGCAGGATGTGATGAAAGCATCAGAAACCTTTTTCACTGGACAATCTGACAAAGCCTGCACTATATCTTTGATTTTGAGTTTACTCTCCTGTGAGTGTCTGATTATCATCTAGGAGGTTTCAGCAAAGCCTTTTAATGTGTACCTCGACTCTGATACTAACTACTGCCATTTGTGTGCTGATGCACACTGCAGTTTTTGGTGGTGTTTCTCAGGAGGTGAAGTGAAAATGAGTTTTGCATTTGGTATGAATTTTGGCTCTTTGGCTTTGAAACTGTACACCAAAATAGAAAATGTGTGATATTTTATAATCAGTGCTGGAGAGTTAAGAGGAAAACAAGGTAGCATAGGATTTGCATGATTCAGGAAAATAATGTTTCTCTGCTGCTAGATGTTTAGTCTGTGTCGAATATAGGCATTCAGTGATTTGGCAGTTGAGTAAGTTCCTCTTGATGAAACTTTGATGTGTCAGGTAGGCCCAGGTTATATTAAGCATGTGTGCTATATTTTAAAAAATGGGGACCATCAATCCACTAACACTCAGCTACAATGGTGGTGAGTGATGTGAGAGCAAAAGAAGCTTGGAAGTTAGGTCTCCTTTAAAGCCACAGTCTTTTTAATGGTATTCTGCAACCACGCTTTTTAGATACTGTTGTTTTATTCCTACAAGGGTAGGTCATATATGTGTTTTTTAGGCACACACTAGATGGCAGTATGTATGAATGACTAATTACAGTGGTTGGAACCAAATGTATTCCAAACTAATTGAAACTGCCTTCTTTTTACAGAATTTTCCTAGAATTTTTCTTTAGTGGTTCAGAGTTTGCCAGATAGCAAGTAATGCTCCAAATATATTTTTAATCCTACAGCACTGATTTCTCTTACTCTTTCCAAATAACACAGTGGATTTGCTTTCTGCCCCACATATGCTTGCAGGGATGAAATCTACAAAATGAAATAATGCCATTTGTCAACTTCTTATAGTTCTGTTTTTTAAAGTTGACTCTTCCTATCTTGTGTATGTCCTTTAAAACATAGTTTGTGATCTTTGAACAGGAATTTAGTGATATAAATGTAAATTGATCTTCCCTAACCTCTGAACTGCATTAAATGGTAAGACTTCTTTACGATCTTACTCCAGGCTATGTTTTACATTTCAAAATATTTCTTTTTCAGGAGCTATATTAGCTTTTATGTTGGGGTTGTTCCATATCCCTCTGGATGATTGTGAAGAGCTGTATCGCAAGTTAGGATCAGATGTTTTTAAGCAGAATGTCATTGTTGGAACAGTCAAAATGGGTTGGAGCCACGCCTTTTATGACAGTGATGTCTGGGAAAAAATGCTCAAGTAAGTAAAAAATGATCAGGTGAAAAATAATTAGTATAACGTCTGAGAGCCTTTAGTTTTTTTATTGTTTCACTGGTAAGCAAGTTCTTAAAACAAGTGGAAAAGATTAGCATACACTCTCATTCTTTTGCAATAACTGTTTTACCAAAACATTGAAAGACTTTAATGTAATGATTTCTGTTTCTGGGGAATAAAGTAAGCTTTAGTGCACTGATTTCTGATTATATTCCTGTATGCTTGCCAGCTCTGCCTGATCTGACTCATTATAGATCTGCTACAAATTTTACTAGCCACCTGCTGTGCCTTTTTTTCTTATAGGCGACATGGTGAGAAATGAAATAATCGGCTGTAGTAGGAATTTTTAATCTTAGCTGCTGTATTGAGGGATTTTAACCATTGCCCCTTTCTTTGAAAAGGGAAATGAGCTGAAAGGATTGCAATTAAAAAATATTGGCAGCGTCAGAGTTGCCAATGAAATGGTATTTGTTCATAGATATGTATACAAATGCATTAGTGGCTATTCAGGAAAAGTCACTGGAAGAAATTAATATTTATTACAAGATTTATTACTTAGTTTTATTCATTGTGTTTGTACTGACAGTTCCATTGGTTATAAATATAGCAAACTAATGTCATAGTTTCCTGAACAGTAAGCTGGCGCTGGTACTGAAAGAACTGAAACAGCCTTCCCTGAGACAAAATGTAAAATGATAAAAAGCCGCTTTGGATAAGTAACTAAAGTTCTTTTGGGAACATGATTAATGTGTTTTATGGGATTGAAAGTTTTTTCTAGACACTGTAGTGGGAATACCTGTGCTGTCTGATTTTTAAGCATCTCACTTCTTTGCTGAAGTGGAGAGAGAGGCTTCCAAGCACCACGTCTCTGTGCTTGGGCATATTTTTAGGAGTAAGTGCGTTTATCAAATGAATATTGGAAGTTTCTCTTCTCAGATATCTGGAGTTTCTCTTTGTTAAAAAAGAGATTTTTATCTGCCTTCCCTCTTTTCCTTCCCTGCTCAGCTAAAAGAAGTCTTGTGAAAATCAGAATTGCCTCATGTGAAAGTATTTTACTTGCCTCTAATTAAAATGCTACTATTCTTTGTGACTACATGTAAGGGGAGTAAAGCATTTTACTCCTGTGCAATGGACAGAAGCCAGGCAATTATTATGTTATCCATAGATTAAATTAATAACTAAATTTACTAATCAACAACTGACTTTTTGTTGACCTGATTCTGCACTGTTGAAGGGAGGTGCTATGTCTACACAACATTTTATCGAAACAGTAGGGATTTCTGCAGTGGTGTAGAAGCCTAGAACTAAGAAGGGAATTTAAAGGTTATATAGCATCTCTTTATGGCAGTAAGAAGGTCAGGTCTAACTTTCTGTCATTGCACGGGAACACTGCTTCATGTTTTGTTTTAAATTTAAAAGCCTTACCTGTGCTGGGTGGCTTAAATGGTAGTAGACTTGTCAGTCTTGCTTGAAATAGAGAGTATCCATTTACCATATACAGGCATGCAATATACATTTAGCCTTAACACAATATTGATGGTATTATTTTCTGTCAGAAAGTATTCTTGCTGAAAATAATTAGGCTAATGTTGCATTAGGCTAATGTAGCATGCATTCATGAGGCATATAATAAATTCCATTTCAGAAAATGACAACTGATTTTGTTTAGTTAGATTTTTATTTTGAGTGCTCTAGGGAATTGATTTTGTGTTTATTTTAACTCTTCTGATGTATTCTTTGAATTACAGTTTGAGGACTGGTTTTAATCAGTTATTTTTATTACTTTGTGCAGAAAATTATAGTTACTGTACGTCAATGTATGTAATGCTACATTGAATTGCATTTGTAAGAAGAAACTGGTTTATAGTTTTCTGTGTTCTTTTGACTGTTGTTTACATATACAATGTTCTTCTTTCATACTGTTCTGAGAAACTACAGCAGAAATTTGGTGAGCAGCTAGAGGTTTTCACAAGCTAACTAAAATCCCATACTGGGAATTTGTAATCTCAAGAAGCAATCAAGCATTGTATAGGGGGTAGGGTAAAAGTTACTTGTTCTCTGTTGGTAGGAAAATGTATAATGCGTGTGTTTGGGATTACAAGTAATAACACTTCAAGCCAGTATTTCTTCTGCAAATTGAAGTATAAATTGAGACCACTCCCCAGTGACTAGGTGGGCAACACATTCTGTTCCAGTTAGTCACTCCACACTCCAGACATACTTAGCAGATCCTGCAGCATTATCAGTGAGATGTTCTGGATATTTATGGGACATGCAATAAAAGCCTCTCCTGTATGTTTGGTAAATAGTCATAGTTTCTTGGTGCTGTTGTTGTCAGAAGAGGGTGAAAGTTCCAATTTTGCCTTTCAAATGGAATACTTTTTCTCCAGACTGTTTGGTTGTACCCTGGCTGTAGCCCTTTAGGATGTTTCTTTAAGCCTATGGTTGGCAATACTTTCTTCATAGTATTATGGAAATAAGTGTTGCAATATTAGTGGTTCAAACCAATGGAAGAGCAACGTTTGTAAAGAAGACTTGTTTAGGTGTGTCATGTGTAGAGGACATAGGTCACAGACAGACACAAACAAAGCAGATAAATGGAAAAATAGGATGGCAAATAAAATGATGTGTAAAGTAATAATCCATGAGTGGAAAAATGTAAAATACTTAACAGGATTTAAACTAATATCAAAAGTTATTCAGGTGTTGTCATGGACGGTTTGGTGAAACATCTGTATGCCTGTGGACAAACAAGATGATGCAGTGTGTGATGGCTGAGATTGTATTGTGGATTAATGTAACAGTATTATAATATTTCCTGTATTTTCAATTTAATTTTAAAATACTGTTTACAGTCCCGGTTACCCCATTTTAGGGAATGTCTCTGTTGCAAGATTGGTAAGACGTAGCCAGTGACCTAAAGATAACTCGCACAGAGGAACTGTGACTCTTTATCATTAAAAAAAGAAAACAAGTTAAAGCAGTAATTTGAGACAGTAATATTTCTTGAGAATTGCCATTCTTATCTCGTCTTCAAGAACAAGGGACTATTCAATAAAATTAAAAGTAGGAGATTTTTCTCTTTCAACACAGTATGTGAATAAACTGGAATTAATTGTGTTGTGATTTCAATAGAGAAAATAATTGAACAGTGAGGCTTGACGAAGGCATTTATATAATACACAATTACAGTATTAATGCTAGCAACAAAGCTAAAATAAATTTGAATTTATCTTTAGACCCTAATGTCTAAAGTTGCATAGTAGTTGAAGGGATTTCTTGTACCTTCTGAGAAGCATCAGTTCCTGGCCCTCATAAGAAATAAAATGTAAGAAAATAATTATTCAGTTTGACCATTCCTGTCATTAAGCAGTGGATATTGCATATGCAGCTTTTTAGTATTCAGGGTTTGGGAAAAAATATCTAATACAGATATTTAGGAAGAAGTAGATGAAAGTGATGCAAATCAGTAGATGTCTTTCATATCTCACCTCCGTCAATCTCATCTTTTCTGACTGTTGCTACTTCATGGTTTTGTGTGCCTTCATCTCCTTCCGTAATAAATTAGTCAGTGTAGGTGGCACTCTTCCCCTCCTGGTTGATGACTGTGAGTCTGGAATTAATGCAGTTATTGGAAAAAATAAAATAGAACAGCGCTATTGATATAAGAATTGTGTGAGCAGCAGTGTTCGATCATAGCACTAGAAGCTGTCCCCCTTCCTTCCTTCCTCTCAAGGATACATACGCAGCCATCCTTCAAGCACAGATATCCACTAGTGGAACAGTAAATTGTTTTACCTTCAAATACAGTTTACTGCCTACTTTGAGGATTGCTGCTGTTGTGACATTTAAAGCTTATATCTTCTGACCTGACTAGATTGATAAAGGTGTTTTTAACAGTGGAAGCACTGCTACTTACTGTCACAGTAGCACGAGCTATAGATAGATGATCTGTTAACAACCACACAAGGAGTCACCTTACTTAAAAAGTGTGGCAATACTGAAAACCATCTTTGCAGACTAAGGCAGATATGGAACCTGTGTTTGTGTGGGCTGCGTTTGAAGGAAGGGAGAACTTGCTGATTTCAATGAAAACCTGTTTGGAATCGTTACGGATGAGCATCTGCTTTGTAGAGTTTTGTACCTTTTCTGTAAGCAAATCGCAGTTGAAATAGATGCTGATATGAGATTATTGGCTAGTATGCTGATCTCCTCCAGTCTCCTGCACTATGCAGGAGGGCTACCTTCTAGCTGGCAGTTAGAATACTGACTCTGATGCTGATGTGATGATAAATTACAATGCTGACCACTGGTGTGATTTCACTGTCATATTTATAAGAATGTATCAGTATGAAAAAATTCCACCTTAAAAATAGATGTTAAATGCATACTGAATTATTCTTATGGAAAATTACATGTAGATGTTTTAACTTTCTTCTAAATCATGTAGGCTATTGTCTTTATTTGCTTTTGTTTTCATACTAATTCAGGAGAGTAATTTTAATTACTATAAAACCACTTAATAAAGATATTGCTACATTTAAGAATCAAAACACGAAATCCTTTGTTTTCCTCTCACAAAGTAGTTGAGTAATCCTGATGACTTATGGTTAAGTATGTGGTGAAGTGAGTAACTGAGTTGAGAACTCTTCAGACTTATTTGAAATACTGGTCCATTGAAGTCAACCAAAGAAATGTGATTATTAAAGTGAAATCCAAACATTGCTTCTTTTAAATGCAAAGTTCTCAGAAGTAAGGATAATAAAAATATGTCTTGTTCATGCTAAACTGATGGAGCATTTTCAATTTTTTACACTTATTTGTAGAGAAAAAATGGGCTCAAATCTTCTGATTGAAACTGCAAGAAATTCCAAATGTCCAAAGGTAAGTACATTTTTCTAAGGTAAATACTAATTATGCTTCCAGAGGTAGTTTTTAAGAGTTCTGAGTAAGAGTACTGTCCCTAGAAGTAATTTGGATAAACAGCGTGAGCACTATATGCTCTCCAAATCCATGCTCTTATAGGATAAAAATTCATTATATTCTTAAATTTCTGCAGCAATTTCTTATATTTTTATTTAATGCTTGAAGTTAGAATGTGTTTCAGAGATGTTGGAAGGCTTATAAGCAGAGAAATAGTAGGTCAACTTTTTGAAGTTGTGCAAAGTTTGTTTTTTCATGTAAGAGAATTCTAGTGTCTGGAGGTCCTGTCACATCAGCTGTGATCTGTATTATTGTGTAGTGAGAGAACAGGGTTTCTCCTCAGTTTATCTGGATTACCAAGTTTTCTCCAGTCACATTCACCAACCCCAAGATCTCTAGTTTTCCTGTATGATCTAAAGGGCACCAATTAATTGGAGGGGTGTTATATACAGCAGCAGCACGAGAGTGAAAGATGAGAAAGCAAGGGTATTTTATTTTTGGTAAAGGATAGGGTGTGAAGAAAGAGAAATATAATAGCACATATTTCAGAACAATCTGTAATTAACAGGTGTTTTGGTGTCATAGCACTATATTCAATGCTTTACTGTTAAATGGAAGATATTCACATTTTTCTAAACATAGAAACATGTGCTTGACTGACTGCGTTCCTAGTCCATGTCTAAAACAAGGACATGAAAAGGCTGGAGTGGTATGTTGCTTTCTGAGAGAGAAGCTGTCCTACGTTGACTTGAAAGTTATCTTTGAACCAGGATCTTTGGCTTCCTTCCATGTTCTTCAGTAATAAAATGTGAATATAAATAGAGTTGAAACTAGCTATTCCCAGTAATTGCTTTGTAGTGCTGGCAGTGCTGGCACTTTTCACAAGGCACAGCAAAATCAAAATAAAACATGCAGTTGTGTGCTCTGCTGCTGTTAAATTCATGGAGAGATGGATTTTTCCAGAAGGTGCTCAGCACTTCACAACTTAGACTGATTCGTGGAGGACTTACCAAAAATAAATTCAAGCATCAGTTTGATAAGCTTTCTGTTAAATTTTCCAATTTTTTTTTTCTTGCTGCTTCTGGTAGTGCTTAAACCAAACCTTCCTTTTGACAAAACCAGGAAAGTTTTCTGCCATCAAATGATGGAGTATGAGTCATGCACATGTTTTGCCTCTGTATTGTCATACAGAAGTTACACTTTTCTTCTTATTTATAAGAATGGATTTACTGTGAATGAAATGATTTAACTTACGTAGCTAAAGAATGGAAATGCATATAGTGTCAGCTCTTAGTGCTGTTGAGTAATGTTTCCCAAAAACACTCTACCATGTGAAACAGTCAACAAAATACAATTGAACACCCAGTTGTCTGCTAAAGACTGTTGTTGTGAACAGTGCCAGCCAGGCTGGGTGCATCGTCACCAAAAGATCTTGCACATTCTAACACGCACTCGTAACTGTTGGTACTCTCGCTTTGTGCCATTATACCTGTAAAATGTGATTATTTTTTGTTTAGGTTTGGGTTTTTTTTGCAGTTACATGTTTAGTTTTATAGAAATATTGGTTTGGCTTTTCACATAGATTTACATACGTGACTTTCTGTTAATGACATTTCAGTGTCCTTGCAAAAAGCCTTGAAAGATACATGTTTGATTCTTTTGTGGCTTTTTTTTTTTTTTTTTTTTATTTGGGAGAGATTCTTCCTACGATCCCTTAACTCAGGTTGCAATATTAAGTAATCATTTTCTTGGAGAAAATTTGGTTGATGTCTCCCAACGTTTGTATTTATTGGCATTGTTGCATTCCTCGTTACAAACTTTTGAGTACAAACTACTGTTGATAAAGGCAAAAAATTTTAAAATTATATAGATCACACCAGCTTTGTTTAAACATTGATGGATAGATAATGGTAGAATCAGAATAGCCACTGGAAGCAGTTAATTTCAGATGAAAAATAGCCTTTTCTTTAGGGAATTTGATTGGGGGGGAGGGTTAGGGTGCTTTATTTCACTTTCACTTTTTAAAATTCAATAGCCCTTATGAAAAAGTCAATTAAAAATGAACCAAGTAGGATTCCAGAGATGTATTTAATGTATAAATTAGGTTTCATATTGTGGGAGGTTATTATCATATATCATCATATAACTACTCTTGTTCCTCCTTAACTCACTAGGTAGCTGCAGTAAGCACCATTGTAAACAGAGGAACACCGCTGAAAGCATTTGTTTTCAGAAACTACAACCATTTTCCTGGTGTTAAGTCTCATTATATTGGAGGCTGTCAGTACAAACTGTGGCAGGCCATTAGAGCATCATCTGCTGCTCCGGGTTACTTTCAGGAGTATGTTTTGGGCAACGATCTTCATCAGGTAAGTTGAAATCTTCTCTTTTAGTACGTATTTTCCAATATTATACCTGAGAAAAAAAAGCTGCCTGAATTTCTCAATCAGAACTAGGCAAGTAAGTTAGTAGCAGAAAGGAAATCTAGGATGAACGGGGGTAAGAAAGGAAATTTTTAGCTTGTATAGCCCTTCTAGAACTAGAAAGGCATAGGCTTAAGAATCTTAGCTTTTTCAAGTCGAACTTAAGCTCTTCTGCTGTTCCTTTCTTCTCTGCCTGGAAGGAAACCTTATATGAGTTGTAAATTGCTTTTGACTTCCTGCTTACAACTGGTATTTCATTGAGCGTTATTTCACTAAGCAGATGGTATGACTTAAAATCTAACAATACTGTAAAGTGTGAAAAAATTAAGTTAGGTATTTCAGTGCTCCTTTTATTAGTGCATAATTTCAGTTTACGTTCTGCTTTTAATTCTTTCCATTGATAGCTTATTAAGCTCTACTGTGGTTCTGAGCTCGTAAAAAGAATAAGAGATGCCACAGCAGTAAGATTAAACCCAGAGGACAACTGCAAAAGAAATTCCCTTGAGGATAAAGCAATGTCTCCTATCAACAGTGTATGCTATTTTATTGTATTATAGCTTCTGTTGGTGACCTTGGTTAGTAAAGACCAAGGCAAATTAATTTCTTTAGTAGTTTTTAACCATTGTGGTTTTGTCCTCCAGTGGCCCTTTATTGTTCTGCAGTTCTCTGAGTTTTAAAAGAATTGTTTTTATAGTACATATTAATTTAAAAATATTAGTATTTATTTTTAAAAAGATCTGTTGGAGACCTGTGGCAGAAAGGACTACAAAGGGTGACTGAACCAGAGACCTTCAACAAAGACAGCATAGGATTCTATCACTTAAATGTAAAGAAAGCATCTATTATGTTTCCATCATACTAATTCATATGGTGGCATTAGCCTTAACTACTAGAAAGGAATAATAGCACATTTTGAGTAAAAAGATGTACCTGGATAACACACAGAATTTCTCATGGTGTTCATTAAAAGGCAGTGTGATCTCATGAGCACTGTAATGTGTAGAAATAATACTGAAGTTTAAAGACTGATGGATAAATGAGTATAAGATGAAATAGTGAAAAACGTATTAGCTTAAGAGATAATAAACAGAAGCATTGACACAGAGAAACAGCTAGAATTTTATCAAAAAAAAAAAAAAAGAAGTGAAAAAAGCCCAGTATACTTTCATGTTTTTAATTAACATTTGTAAGGAGATGGAATAATTATATTAAGCTTTATGAAAGGTCTACATAAGTGAGGGGTGAAGGGGAAGGGTTCCATGGAGGGTAGGATAGTGCTACTACATCAGCCAGATTCTGAGAAGAGTTCTTCCATTTTATTCTGTTTCCCTTTTTTGTTTAGCATCTCCCTCGCTCCCCCCCTCCCCCTCCACCCCTAGCCTCCCCAGTAAGGTACATGTTGTTATCCCCAAAACATTTTAATCACATACTACCTGAAATAAGCTAAAAAGTTTTGGCATTTTTTTAAAGCTAAAAATGGAGTAACACAACAGATATTCCAACCCTAAGCACTGCCTGAAATCCTGAAATGTGGTCGTCTTCCATCTGGCCAAGCAAAACTGGAAAGGAAGCTGCTTTAGCCTTTGGAGCTTTTCCAAGCTGCTCCTTAACTGCTTGAATGGGTCAGTGTTAAGCTATGTGAAGCACTTTTCTTCCTCTTCTCACCTTTCCACCCACTCTTTCCTTGAATTGAGAGTACATCAAAGTCTGTCTGTGCTTCTGTATGAAGAATAGCTACATAAACAACATGATTTTTAACTTCTATGCAGTCCTTAGGCAATTATTTGTCTTAACATCATTTCTGAATTGACAGACTTGTGTGAAATGCAGTAAGGTGGGTATTCATTTCAGCTTTTTGATGAATTTTACTTTGAATTTTACTTTTAAGTCCAATTCACAGGACCAGAGAATGTATGATTAGTGTTAACAGACATTAGATCCAGTATTCTCAGACACACAGAGGTAGAATGAAGTCTAGTTCATTTTTCCTTACTCAGACTCTTTGGATAAAGACCTTTCATATGATCTTACCAACACTGTTTCACAAGCACCGTTCTTTTCTGTTTCACTTATTTTAATTACTAGAAAGTAAGGGCTTAGAATGTGGTTCACCTTTGTAAGACATAAAGAACTAAATATATTTTCTGTACTACAGCTGCTTATTGTAGTAGAACTAGATGCTAAATTTTCTGACTTAAACTTTTACACTATCTGAAAATCTGTCTTCCACCGAGGTATGGTATTTAAATGCTTTTGAATTCTTTTAGAATCCAAAGGTGGTCATCTTTCATGTCCTTCATGCTTTTCTTTCTCCAAATTACACTTTTCTTACCACATCTCTATTTCCATAATTGTAAATTTTCTGTGGGATGTCCTTGTGGGTTTTTTTTATGGACAGCTGGCTAGCAAGGTGCTACATGGCAAATCCTGCATAACTGTCTTCATGCTGATTTCTATCTCAGATTCTAAATCCACCACTGCACACTCAAGATACCTTGAATTACCTTGTTTCAACCCTGAGGTAAGAGTCTTTGTGTATGTAGCAGGCTGTTACCCTTATGTTCTTGGGTTTAATGGTACCTCAGTGGAAAATGCAAGGTAATCAAGATTTTTATCTCTATTAAAGTATCCAAGATGAATTGAAAAGAATATATTGGCAGAAATATGTTTTTATATTAACAGAATCCTAAATGTTCCTGTTTAAAATAGCTGTGATTAGTTTTACAGTCTTAGTCCTTAATTATAGCTTATATCAGAAATAGGAGATAGATTTTTGTTAAGAGTCTTTATTCTAAAAGTGCACAGCAATTGTCATGTGATGTTCATCAACCAGGTCATGTATGATATTAACATTTGTAGTTTATATGGAAATACTTGCTCTTATCCATCTTATCACTTCCAGCTTGTACACTAGCAGGTTGGGCTGCTTTTGAACTGCAGGAATAAATGAAGCATAACATTGCTAGACATTCTCAATAGTACCGTGATTTTTGTAAAGTGCATCAGCGCAGTACACATTAATTGTAAATAATAATTTATGCCAAAGGCTTCAATACTGTAGTACAGTGTCAGAAAGATGAGGATCTTTTGAGGATTTTTTTTAATGTATTGGAAACTGACATTAATCAACATAATCTCTTCTCTGAACATGAACCATGCTGGTTTCTTATTAACTTCAGTCTGCTCCTGAAGGGTCAATATTTCTAAATAATTCAAAGAACAGACATGGTCAAAATGTAAAAAAGATTGTAAAATGTCTTTGAAAATTCAGAATAGTAAATATAATGGGACTTGTTTCCTGGCTTGGAAGTTTGGGACTGTAGAAGTTTGGGACTGTTGGGTTTTGTATTGGTTTATCAGTCAGTTATAAATTTAAATCTGAATGAAAAGCACTCTGGCAGTTGATCTGAGTTAGGACTCTTCAAATATGTAAAAATACTTATTTTGATAATGGAAATTTAGTGGATTTCTTTTATGGTCAGCCTGCATATTCTGGTCCTATGTTATCTACCTTTTGTTGAAATTGTAGTTGTTTTGCAAACTGTAGGAAATAGTTGAATGAGAGTTATTTGTAGGGTTGAGATTAGTTCATAAAGATTTTATGTGTGATTCTAGATGTATATGCTGGAATCATGCCTGAACTGAACTGTAGCTGTTTGCTTTAACCCTCACCTTTCCATAACATATATATTTTTATGTGCATGTGTATTTGTGTACACACGTGCATGCCCTTTCTCTGGGAACATTCCAGTCTGACTTCCTGATCTAGTCACTGTAAATGTTTGAGGGGATTGTAAAGTGTGTTAATTTATTAATAAGGTACTAAATTATTTTTACAATTCTTCTGATGTAATCATTTAGAAAGAGATTTCTAGGTGCCTGAATTCTTATTCTTATTTGTGCTGCAGATAAGCTGATGCCAGGTATGTTAAATTTCCACAAAAAAGCAAGCAGTTCAAAAACAAATAGCAATATTTACATTCAGGTCAATCGTGCCATGCTATCTGGTTCCACTCTGTCAAGTAGGAAAAAACAGTGCAGCTGTTGGTAGATGGGGGGGAAGAGGATTAATATTCTTTGTGGTTCAAAAGAGGAACACATTAACATTCAAAGGGATTTAATCCCTGTAACATGCTTCTCCAGGAACTGTGCAAGTCAAGAGAGACCAGGTCATGATGTTACAATAAAGAAGCTGTATTGTTGCATATGTCAGCTTTTTTATATTAAAATTTATTTATGAAGAACTGAGGGTCTCTTAACCTCTCCACCATCCTGTTAAAACCAGTGATTTTATTTTAATTTTTGCTAGTTCCCACGGAGGGGTGTTGTTTCTTATATATATTCCTCTTTTTTTTTTTCTTTTTTTTTTCCCCTGTAGTGTGAAAAGCATTAGGGGTACTCAATAATTGTCACTTCAGTAGACAGTACAGTATGCTGAGGAAATTGCCAATTAATTAAAAGAGCAATTGAAGATTTAACAAAATCATTATGCACACTTCATTTACTAGGTTTTACAGTAAAAACTAAATTTGTCCCACAGGATTAATTAAAAGGGTGGCAGGGGTTGTGTGTGTGTGTGTGCGCGCGGTGGTGGTGAGTTTAACAAAGCCACAGATTTTTTCTCCAAATAAAATATGATCAATTTAATACAAAGGACTTGATGACCTTTTTCCTGATAGCTTCACATGATTTCATTTCTGTATTGCAATTCCGCTTAATAGAATGCTGGTGTTCAAATAATCATATTTTCTTTGAGCAAGATCAGATACTAAAGTGGTTAAATTGGCACCTAATCTCTTAGTGGAGTTTTAATAATGCAGGTGTAACGTGATGTGCAATGAGAATACAACCTAGAAATAAAAAACATGTATCATACAATAATATGATGTAATTAAAGTTTCAAGTCTCACCTTCATTCAAAAAAGATAATACACAGGTTCTTTATATTTTTCAGCCTCTTTCCTTCCTTTTATTAGGCAGTAAATCTGTAAAGCCATTTCATCTTTGTAGCTTGTTACAGTAGAGGCCTTCAAAAGTGAGTCGCTTAGTGGATCCTACCCTAATTGGTTTTACACGGTAGCTTTTAAAATTAGATTCAAGGGTGCTTCCCAGGCTCTAAGAAGACATAGAATATAGGTCACATTGAAGTTCTTTTCATTCTTAGGATATGCCACGGTGATCAGTATGCGCCAGAGCTTATACAGACTGTGCTTTAATAGGTGTATCTTGTTCTCACAATGATAGAAACAAATATTTCTTTGTTTCTCTGTCTACTTGTTGCCATACACATTTTCCTACAGCCTTGGAGGCAGTGTCGCCTACTGTTTAAGGAGGAGGGAGTTTACTGGAATGTGTTAGCTATATGAATATGTGCATTTCTTCTCTAAACGATTCTAGAGGTTTGGTTAGCAGCTCTTAAGGTGGAGACACGTGATACAGTTTACCACTTGGTGAAACTGCTGTGGTTACTGCACCCGTCGTATCTTGCAGAGAACACTGCTTGCAATATTTACCACCAGGACTTGCTAAGTGAGGTGTTACTGGAAGATTTGTTTAGTGAAATGAAATTGAGAGTATGTTTTATTTAGGCATTTAACTTGGATGCATTATCATTTTTATCTGCAGTGATTCAGAGTGATGCTCTGCTAATGTAATTTTCAGAGAGCTTATTTTAAAAAAAGCAACCCTCACTCCCAAATGGGCTGTATTACATTTAACTGTTTTTTCGCTTAGACTTCTGAGTCCATATATCTTTAGTCACACTGTTTACCAGCTAATATTTGCTATAAAATAAATCTTCTAAAATCAGAGGAGGATTGTATAGTGAAAGATTAAGAAATGAATCAATTCAGTAATCTCTGTACAGACAATCTAGGTTGCTGCTTTCAAGTTCTGATGTTACCAGCCACCATTTCTTAGGTCGAAAAGAACAATTTACTGTCAATTCTTGATAGCTTGTATTTTTTATTTTCCCAGGTTATATATATATATACAAATATATATAAAATATCTGAAGGGAGCCTACTGGAGAGCTGGCGAGGGCCTCTTTGTCAGGAAGTGTAGTGACAGGACAAGCAGTAATTGTTTTAAATAGGAAGAGGAGAGATATAAATTAGATAAGATACCAGAAAGAAATTCTTTACTGTGAGGGTGGTGAGACACTGGAACAGGTTGCCCAGGGAAGTTGTGGATGCCCCATCCCTGGAAGTGTTCAAGGCCAGGCTGGATGGGGCTTTGAGCAACCTGGTCTAGTGGAAGGTGTCCCTGCCCATGGCAGGGGGGTTGGAACTAGGTGCTCTTTAAGATCCCTTCCAAATCTAACCATTCAATGATTCTATGATCTGTCTAATACTGACTTGAATGGGGCCATACTTCGATACAAAATAGCCTTGTGATAATCACTGCAAATAAAAACCTAAGAATGTAGCGAGACTATTGATACACTGTTACCTCTTCGCTTAAGGAAAGCTTATTTATGCTTTGTAGTGGTCTGGTGCTTAATGAGAGCAATCACTTCAGGGACTGTCAGCTAGTCAGCTACTGATTTGCAATTTCTATTGTAGTTAAGGAAACTGCTCTCATTGATACAGTTCTTATTATGGTGATAGGAATAATTTTCATCATGTATGCAAAATGTGCATAAAGTCAATTAGTTCAATACCCAGTGCATTCCTGTTAGTCAAATAGGGCACAATGTCTAAGCCCTATTTCCTGTGCTGAGCTTCTCTTCCAATACAAGGATTAATCTATAGTGTTACAGTGTTAATTTGCAAATTACAAATCAGTTGGCAGTCTCTTCAAAGATTCTTTACTTTGCAATGTTTCTTTTACTGGGGGTATATTTATGCTTCTGTTTATAGCAGCAGATGTATTTTAGGGTTTTGACTACAGAATTTAGAATTATTTCAGCTGGCATTTCCTTAGGAAAAAACAATAGGGAGTATAGAACAAAACAGTTTCCCTCAGGTCAAATTCAGTCCTCTGTCATGGATGCTGACTGCATCATAAACTGTAATTCATAAACATGTAAAGCTGTGTTGGCTGCTGCTACCCTTTTACAAGGTTATTTCAAGAAGATACTTCTTCATTTTTTTTCATGGGTAGAGAACTTCTGATTTTCACTCTTAAGTGTATTTGTAGCTAATAGATACAAATTGCCCTTGTGCCAGTAATGTTCTCTAATTACCTTATCTTCTTGTAGTCTGTCTCAGTCTTGCAAAATAGGCTCTGTGTTCTCTTGATCATCCTAGTGGTCCTTTGTTGCACCTGCTGTAGTTTGAGTAATTGTTCATGAAACTGGACTATTCAGTGTGTTTTGGCATGACCCAAGACATACTGTGCGAAGTTGAATGATATTCCAAATTAGCATTTCTAAATTAGAAGCAAAATTCAGAGGAGTCAATGAATGATCAGGCTGGAACACTGTATTGTAGATGATGTCTTAACTGTGTCATATATTTCCTATTTCAGAGGAAGATACAACTTAGAATTACAGTTGCCGTTTCAATAGCTACTTCATATATAGGTGGTTAAATCATTCTGTGATAGTGCTCTACTCTGATCTTTCTTGTGATTGGTCTGATTCCAACTTCATTCTGAAGAGCATAGCTTTGTGTTTGTGAGCACTTTGCTTGGCTACATGTTCTCCCCTTTGGGTTTTCTTAGACCTTAGACTCGTTCTGTATTTACAGTAAGGCCTTTGTATTTGCAAAGTCTCTAACTTTACAGTAACAGATTTCATTAGCAGTTGAATACTTTTGAGAAAATAATAAAGAGGATGAGCCCCAAACCAGCCATTGACTAACTCTGGTAGAAAACAGTCCCAGCCAAAGAGTTCTCCATTCAATATAGACTGTTGTCGCATCTGATCAGCCAGTTCTTTTTCCACTGTGGTCCCTTTCATCACTCCCAGTGGTCTGCTATGTAAGAAGCTTTATAAATCCAGATGTTCTTCATCTAAAAATTTCTGTTTCAGTTTTTATCTGCCTTTGATATTCTAGGCATGTATTTCTTAATTTAGAGTACTCATGAAAGTGCAGAACTTTTCCCTTCAGTTCTTACTCCCCCTTCCCCTGCACCCACCATGGATACAAATGCTAGGTAGTTAATATCCAAATCCTGAACATGTCACATCAATTATCTCCAACAATTAGTTTGCTTTATTTCTTAAATTTTGTCCATTTTAACATCAAATCCTTTAGTTATGAACCTGCTTTTTTTTTAGTTGCAATTAAGTGACATCTCATTTTTTGAGTCAACAACTCAAGAATAAAATTGTATTAAAAATAGCTTACATAGTTTTATAAAAAAAGACATTTTAAGGGAAATCCAATTTTAGTTTGAATTTACAATATGAAAGATAAAAATAAATTCATGGTGTTTAGTTTTAGAAGTTTTCTGTAGAGTTAGTTTAAACTATTCTGATTGTGTGGTTTCAAACAGATGAATGAACAACAGATTTTGAGTAGCATTTATCAGTGATCTATCCAATAATATTAGTCACCTGGATTCCCTATGGGTCATTAGTAATCTTCATAGTCCTCTGTATTTTTCTCAAAGCATTTTTAATATCCTGTCATTTTGTTATTCCTTAGCAAATTGATAGCTAAAAGCATAGGCCGAATAGTTAGCAAAACTTATATCAATAAGTAACATCAATAACAATCAGGTTATTGCTGTAAAAATATACTGACTTTTAAGAATGTTTACATTATTAGCTTTGGAAATGAAATTTATAGGATTTTGAAATTTTGAAAAATCTAACGTGGTCAGTTCTCACAAGGATTAGGATATCTCTGGATCTGGGATTTCCTGCTCACTTGTGGAGGTTTTATACTAATGTGATTCTTTTGTGTAACTACTAGAGTTTTTTCCTTAGTCTGATATATCCCATCATAGCATTTTTATACGCTTCCTAAGTTAAAATGTTGTTAGAAAGGACAAACCTTGTAGACTTTAGCCATTTAGCATTCTCTGAATCCAGAAATTCTGATCCTGATGAATCCTGAATTCAGATCCATGGGGTTTTTTGCTTGGTTTTCTTTGTTTGTTAGGAACTTTTTTCTTTTTCTTTTTTTTTTTTTTTTTTGATGTGTGTCTATGCGTACTCTTGAACCTTGTCTGTGCGTCACAAACGTCACAGGGAGAACCCAAGCTCGGGCCTGTGTTTGGGGCCAGTACAGATTCAACCACAGGCCAGCTTTTTTCTTTTAGGTTGCACACAATGATCCTCACTTGTAATATTACAGGCAATTCATCATATGGGAACCACAGTTAAAATACTATTTTGGTGATTGTCCTGTTGTTCATTGCAGAATTCATGTAATTAAATCTGCAGTGCACAGCTTGTGCTTTTAATGACAATATATTTTATTGCCCAGTAATTCTTTCTTTCATGATATCTGCTAATATGTAGCAAATCTTCATCAGTGCAGCGTAAGAGTACGTTTTCCATATCTGACACAAAAACATGAATTCAGTAATGTCTTCAGAGCAGCTGGTCATTTTCTGTGAATTAATGACTAGCTGGGATGAGTTAATAATTTAAAATAATCACCTAGCAGTCTACCTCAGCCAACCATTCTTGATAGAAACATCAAGAGCAAACATGGCTAGTGTAGGGTAAAATAATGTAAAACATATTATTAATTGTTTAGCTTGTAATAGCAATGGTATTGATAGCATTTAGCATAACATTTCTGTTTATGCAAATGGTGTTGTATGGTGTTTCTAATATTTAGGAAAAAATTATGAATATTGCATGGGAGAAGAGCTGTTTGGAAAAGGAAGTTTTTCAGTAACCTTTTAAACTTCGGTAAATTTTTTTTTTATACTTTGTGTTGTGATCTCAGTACAAAGTGTTCTCTTTTTGCAACTAGTGTACTAGAAATACAAATCTAGCTAATGTACCTTCTGGTTTTTTTTTTAAACTGTCAAAGACAGCAGTAATGGACACTTTAATTTTAGTGTAATTCAGTAAATATAAATACAAATGCATTTAATTTTCATTTTCTGTATAAACATTTTCTGGAGAATTTTTCCATTAACGAGTTCAAGGGGAATCACTTTTTTGAGCAGTTACTTGTCAGATTTCTGAAGTGTTTGTTTTTGTACTGTCTGAAGAGAAATTGAAATTTTGAGATAAACGTCTCCTACTTATTGCTTCATAAGGCTATTTCAGGAATTTAAAGAAGCATTTCTGCCTCTTCTTAAGTAATGGAATCAGTTCATTCTGAAATTGTTTGAAATTTGGTGTATAGGAGGATTTCATTAGTATCTGTCACCTCTGGGAATCGGCATAGTGCAGAATACATCATAATTTGTATGTAGTTGACGCAATAGCATTCCCGTTAGCATGATTATGAAGCAAGGGTGTATCTTAATAAATTGCATGAAATATGTGTATAAAGAGATAACAGTAGATCATTGTGTGCTTTGTAGAAAATTACCTAATTTATTAAAAAATCTCTTCTCACTCATCTCTCATGCAGCGAAGTGGATCAGACCCACCATTAGAATGAAGCTAAACCAAATTGTTCTAGTGCACTGTACATTTTAGAGAATTCTTGGAAATATTGTTAACAACATACATACCTGTCATCAAGTTAAATAGGAAATAGTTCTACTTCTGTACTGTTTCGTGTTTATAACACATTATCTATTTTCTGGGGTCAAAATAGTTTGTGCAGGGACATAAAGATTTCCTGTACTTGCTGGGAGCTTCTCTTCAACAGTTTCATCCTTGGTAATACTGTGACCAGACATAGTATTCACAAGAGGAGACCCATAATTAATGTAATATTTCAAACATTTCTGTATGTATTTAACAGAACAAGTTAATGTAACCTTTGTATTGGCGACAGTATATTTGTGCTGAGCACTATAGGGACTAGTTTATTTCATGAGTAAATCTGAATCTATAGATTCCTTTTTCAGAAAGTGTATTTTAAAAACTGTAGTTGGTAGCACAATGATGTTTGACTGAGCCTTAAAGCTTTATATGTGAATATAGTAACATTCTCATAATGGCACCTGGTACCCAGTGCAATGAGAGATCAGGATGTGAATCTCGAAATTGGCTTTACAAGTAGATCTTGCAGGTAGTAAAATAACCCTCCTATTTCTAATTCCTGTCTTCTACTCTGAGGACATTTTGCTGCTGCTTATTTAAATGTATTGAGCTGATTTTAGAGAATGATTCAGCAAGGCATACCCATTTTACTTACAGAAACTATAGTAAATGTTTTTGGAGTAATCATTTTGTCTAAGAAGTAACCCTTTGTAATATGCAGCAGCTCTTGAAACTCCTAATTTGAAGCAAAGCTCTATCCCTAATCTGCATGTTAATTATCTGTATGTTGACTTCAAACATGGAATTTGAAAAATATTTTTCAAAAGTCCATTCAGAATCTTAGCTTGTCTTAGCTTTGTACTAATTCTGTCTCCACTTTTTCACAAAGACAATGAAAGTAAACAGCAGAGCAAGTCTGTAAAAGCGAACTAAAATGCAAGGCATGTCTGCATAGGCAGTGAGGTGAAATGGTTACTATGGAGCTAGCAAACTCAGCTTCCAAATATCAGACTTGGCTTTCTTAAGTTATATATCATTCATCCAGTGCTAGATAATTTTCTGCACAAAGCTTAGCATCATTTAAGTGCAACTGTTCAGCACACACAGGATGTTACGCAGAACCGGTACAAGGCACAGCTTGAGTCTGACAGAATTAGGAAATGCAATGATAGACTAGGAACGTACGGAGTATTCTGAACTTGTTAGAAACAACTGTCCATGGTGAAGTATTGTTCAGACTGATTTTTTTTTTTTTCAATATCTTAAGTTTAAATAATTGTTTCTAAGGTTTTGACTTGAGTATGAGTGGTGACTTTATGCATATTCATTGTAATTATTTAAAAGTGACAAGAATTTTCAGAAGGTTCAGTGCAACCAGGCTCCAAGTGGTGTGGAGTGTTTGCTTTCGTTGAGACTTCCTAATATGTTTTCCTTCTGATTGTAGAATATGCCTCCATCTATTTCATAATGTTTAACCAGGCCTTTCTTTATCCCTAGAACTGGGAAAGCAGGGCATCTTCACCACAGAGTTTTCATTGGAGCATATGCCTACAAAGAGTGCATTTTTCCTGCTTTAAATAATTTAAATATTTATCTGGTAGGCTAATCATGAGGGAGCCTTCCCTGGCTACTTTGCAACTATCTGAAAGCTTAGAGAAAATGCTAGCTACAGCTTCAGTCTTCTGGCTAACAACCAGCAAGCCCTAAAAATATGGTTACAGTTGCATGGGGAATTTTTTGGAAAAATCTGTATGAAAGAAACCATTTCACTGAGTTCACTTGGGAATTAGCTGATAAAATATTAAACAAAACATAATAATTGAATGTTTACCACTTAGAAAGCCTTTGGCAAAAGACTAAAAGTAATGTCCCAGTCCCTGAGTTCACTGCTTTGCTGTCACTAACAAGCTTGGGTTTAGATATATTAAGCTCCTTTTTAAGATTCTTATTAGAAATGTTTAAAAAAGCCTTCTTCCCTACTGTTTACCTGCATGATGCGAGGAGAGTTATAAATCCTTTTTCAGCACTTACTTACAGTAACATATGGCACTTAGTGTTCAGTGTACTGACAGCAAATTAAGTTGACTCAAGTGTGGAGGGGTTTTGCAAAGATCGAAATATGAAGACTGTAGCAGCACAGAGGAATGCACAAGGGAAGGGGTGACTCATGTATGTTTGGGAAGTGAAAAAGAGTTTGCAATTGGATTGAGAACTAGCTAAATGAAAAGAGATGGTGAAATGTAGGGAAGGCCAGACAATCTAAGAATGGGAGAACAGTGAGAATGAGGGGTCTACTCTGGCCCTTTGCCCAACACTGAGTCCTGAGTCAGAACTCAGAACAATTGCACATTTTTGTGGATGTTGGTCAGTAATTTAGTCATTCGAAGATTTCCTGTAAGTTACCCTTTCAGTTACAGATTCCAAGGTATTAGTCACATATGGAAAATGCATGTTTGCATTTTCCACAAGACTTAGATTGGACTGACAAAGTTCAGTTTCTGGTAAGAACGGCTTTTAAAATGTAATATCATTTTGTAGCTAAAATAACATGCATCTATGATTTGTATAGTATTTCTTAATGGAGTAAAACCTTAGGAAAATCAGAGGAGGACAGGGCATCAAGAGGACATCTGGTCCAGCCTCCTGTTCAAAGCAGGATAAACCTCAAAGTTAAGCCAAGTTGCTCAAGGCCTTGGCCAGTTGAGTTTTGAAAATATCCAAGGATGGAGATTCTCTGGTTCTTAATCCTGCATTTTTTGAAAGAGTCTGTATGTGTCTTCTCCCCCTTTAAGTAGTGGAAGACTGTGAGTGGATTCTTCCTTGGCTTTCTCTTTTTCCAGGTTATGCACACCCAGTTCCCTGCATCTCTTCTCATATGCTATGCGCTCCAGCCCCCAAACTATCTTCCGGGTTCTTTGGTTCTATTCTAGTTTTTCAGTGTCTTGTTACTGGGTGCCTAAATGTGGACATAGTATTCCCAGTTTGACCTCATGAGTACTGAATATGAGTGGATAATCATTTCACTTGACCTACTGGTTTTGCTTTTAGCTCAAGTGTACCTTAATAATCTAGTAGTTTATCTAATACACGGTTCGTATTTTCTCTCTTTTTCGGTGTGCACACAGACAGTACCATACCATAGCAAAATGTCTAATAATAAAAATGGAGCGACATTTGAAGACGTTCCAGTCTGTCAAAAAGGAACTGATAAATTAATTAGGAACTGAAAAGGTTTAGGGCCATGCACAAAATCAGCATTGCTTTGTAGAATTCCAATTGCATCTGAAGCTCATGGTGTAATTTAAAATATCACTTTATATCAACAAGATTTTTGTAACATTGTATGTGGTATAAAGATCCTTTTTTGTTTGTATTATTTTGTTTATATGAAGGCTTTAGGAGATCAGAATTGTGCTACGTTAATATGGGTTCATGAAATACATGTTTTTCAATTACAGATTATGTTTGGAAAACGTATTCCATAAAACAGATAGTGGACAGAAAGAATGCAATAATTTTCATACATTTTGAAGGTTGCATTCTCTCACTGCATTTTGCAAATCTTCCTAATGTTGGCATTTGCTGATCACCATAGTTAAAATCATTCTAAAATGTGCTATTGTGTAAATACGTTTGGGGTTTTTTTTTTATTTGTGGGAAGTCAGACACATGAAACTTTCCCCACAGTCATTCTGTAGAGTATGTGGTGCAGTTTGTCACTAATACACTTCATTTCCCTAATCTTTTCGACGATTGTCATATTTTTCCCCACATCACAACTATCCACTTCACTGCATTTCTAAAAGTATTTTACTGGTGTTTACTTCTGTTTGTTCCCCAGCCGTGAATGTCTTTCAGTCCATGACCTGAATCAATACATTTAATTGTTTGGGTTAAACTTTTTGCTTCTGGATTACTGTTCTTGGTTTGTTATTCTCCCCTCCTGCAGAAGCATGCTGGGAAGATCCTAACTCTACCATTGTACTAACAGAAAAAATTAGGATTGAGAGATAGGTGGATCAAAGACATGAGATTGTACCAAGAAAACAGAACATTTGAAATTGAATGGACTCATAAAATGAATTACTTCCTTCTGAAAATAGAGACAAACAAGAGTTCAGATTTTGGCCAACAGGCATCTGTGTTCCCATACATCAGATAACATTTGCCTTGTTCACTTCCAGCTTAACTGTATGAAACTTTAAAGTGGCAAGAAAGCTCATAGAAACTAATATGGAAGAGAAAGCTATTGCATTATTCACCAAGACATTCCATGCTGCTAGCAGTCGTTCAGTCTTGTGGTTATGTTGCATTTTGGTTAATATATTTTTATAAACTTCATTTGAAAACTGCGTGCTTACAATAACTATTTTAATTGATAAGTTATAAATAATTCAGATTCATTTTTATACGTAGAGGATAATTTCAACAGAATCAGGAAAAAAAATTTAAAATTTAGCAGTTGCCCAAAATGAATTGACAGACATATATCCTAAATATATAGGAATTCAGAGTAAGGATCAGTAAAGATTCTTGTGACCTCATTATGTCTTATGTACAAAACTGCAGAGCCAATCACTTTGGAATTGTATTCCAGTGTCTCAAGGACAAGCATGAAGAAGAGTGCGTCATGGTTTCTTTTACTTTTTAAAAAATTTAGATCTGGCTTTCATATCTCTGTATTACTAGTTTAATAAGTTTCTCAGGAAGGACTTTTTGTCCAGTTTTATGAAGCTAGAGGAATTATTCAGAATCAGAAGTGTTGATTTCTATTTTTTAATCTTAGAACTGGAAAATTCTTTGTTGTTTACAGTTTTCTTAGAATTCACATCCATGTGAAATCATTGCAACTAATTTTAAAACTTGTGGAATTTTTTTTTCCACAAGAATTTCAGCCTTTAACTTAATTAGCTCTAAGGTTTCTGGAGCTGCAGAATTAAATACATTATTGCAGTATTTCCTTCACTGAGTCCTTAATAGTCTGATTTAACTAATAATGTTACTTACTGCTTCAGTAGTTTATCATTTTAAACAAAAGAGCAATATGATGAACATCTTTGTTTAACAGAGTAAGCTGGTTTGAAGCACCATATTGATTGGTGTGTGATCATTATCAACCATCATCTAGAGGGGAAAAAAATAATCAATTGGCTTTCTTATTGAGTTCTACTTCTGCCTTTCCAAAAATGATGTATAGCTCTCTAAATACTAGAAGTTATGTAAAAGGTGTCTAAATTGAAAATTATTAGGAATGGATATTTACTGTGAATTCCATAAACCTAAATTGGAGAATGTTTAAATATGGAAGCCATTGCACAGAGCTGTTGGTACCATGACAGTACACGTTTGGTGTGTGTAGGTATGTGTACTGTACCTTTCTTTGATCTTTTATTTGTCAATATTACAAAAATACTGTAGTATTCTAGTATTGCATACCTCCTAACTTCTGATAAAACTAGTTTTCCCATGGTGAAGCAATCATGTTTAATTAAATTATATTGACAAGATCTGTGGTAATTATTTGGTAAGCCTATTTTTAATCTAGGATTTAAAGAAAAAAGTAAGCACTACAAAGATAACTATTTTGTTTTTAGCTTAAGATTCATAGGGAATTATATCAAGGACAAAAACATCCTTGTGTTCAGTTTTCTTTATAGAAGTTAATTTAACCATAAGCAAAGGATAATGGGCACTGAAGAGACCATTCATTTTAGCACTGTTTTGAGCAAAGTGGACAGTATCCAGAAGGAGTTCAAAGAGCTTTTTGTAGGTTGAAATGAAAGCTTAATTTAAAAAAAAAAAAAATCAAAAAAACCTCAGCTCAGTAATCCTGTTTTTACTTATTTATCTCACACAGCTGTAGTGAAAAGGAGTTTCTGTAAAGTGTTTATCAACTCCAAAACATTTTTTTATTCTCAGCTATTCCTGAGTAGAGCTGCTTTTTTTTTTTTTTTATTGTTCTTGTAACGTGATGGTGAGGTGTGGCATATAGGGAGTTCAGGGAGCTTTGGGATATAAGGAGCTTTTGCATAATGCATATTGTCAATATTGTGCTTCTTTTATATCTTACATGTTTTTGTGTAGATTTTTGAATGGCTATGAAGATTTGCGTCTTTGGTATTGATAATGTTTTCAGCTTAAGTTTTGCCTTTGTAACTGCTTTTTTAAGGCATTCACAATAGAGAATGTCCTGTTGAATTCAAAGTCCAAAGTAATCCATTTAATTGGAGTGATGATCATTTTACTTCCAGGAAGGGCTGAACGTACTCTTTGAGATTTGCTGGATCAAAATCTCTTTGTCTGAATGTTTCTCAGACATTGTCAGTCATACTGATTCTTATTAGTCCTAAAGTATTCTATCCCAGCCTAATTAGCAATGATTTTGACCTGTTGCTAGCAAAAGATGTTAAGTAGCCTTTGTTCCTATTAGTCTTGGGCTGAATTCTGATCTTCAGACAACTTAAAGCTGCCCCATGTTCCTAGGGTCTGGTCCTCAGGGGCAACCTGAATCACCCTGATACCTGATGAAAGTACAATACAGAAAAGCTCAAGCAATCTAGAAGATTTCTTGAGTGCATTGATGATAGCTTCCTGGCACAGATGATGGAAGAGCCAACAATGAAAGGTGCTTTGCTGTACCTGATGCTTAGGAAGAATAAAGAACTGGTCATGGACATGAAAGTTAAAGAAAGCCTTGGCTACAATGACCATGAGACGATGGAGATCAAGACCCTAAGAGAAGGGAGCAGGAAAAAATCAGGACTACAGTCCTGGATTTCATGAGAGCAGACTTCATCCTCCTCAGAGGTCTGCTTGGAAGAATCCCATGGGTTATGGCCTTGAAGAGAGGAGGGGTCTAGGAGCTGGCTGATACTCAGTGATCACTTCCTCCAAGATCAAGAAAGGACCATCCCAACAAGTAGGAAATCAAGCAAAGGTGGCAGACACGGATGAGCAAGAAGATCCTAACTAAACTCAGACATAAAAAGGAAGCGTACAAAAGTTGGAAGCAGGATCAGGTGACCCAGGAGGAGTACAGAGCTCCTGTCCAGTCTTGCAGAGATGGAGTCAGGAAAGCAAAAGCTGGCCTAAAGTTGAACACTAGGGAAAACATGGACCCGCTACTGAAAGGGGCAGGGGAGCTGGTGACAAATGACATGGAAAAGGCTGAGATGCTTAATGCTGCCATTGTCTTAGTCTTTAAATGTTTTTTTGGTAAAAATGGTTTTCAGGAATCCCATAGGGCCTGATGTGTTGCACCCATGAGTGCTGATGGAGCTGGCTGATGCCACTGTGAGGTGATTCTAGGTCATTTTTAAATTATCATGGTGATTGGAAGAGGTTGGGAGAGCAAATGTCACTCCTGTTTTCAGGAAGGGCAAGAAGAAACCTCTGGGGAACTACAGGCTAGTTGGCCTCAGCCTAGTCCCTCAGGAGGTGATGGAAGAAATCCTCCAGGAAAGGATTTTCAAAGTCATGAAGGACAAGTAGGTGATCATGAGTAGTCAGCATGGATTTACAAAGGGGAGCTTATGATTGACCAAGCTGGTAGCCGCCTACAATGGGGTGACTAGCATGGTGGACAAGTGGAAAGCTGTGGATGTTGTTTACCTCAGCTTCAGTAAAGCCTTTGAAACTATCTTCCATAACATCATCATAGACAAACTAACCAAGTATGGATTAGATAAGTAGACAGTGAGGTAGATTGCAAACCAGCTGAATGACCAGGCCCAGAAGGCTGGAATCAGTGTCACAAAGTCCAGTTGGAAGCAAGTCACTAGAGGTGTACACCAGTGGTCAGTGCTGGGGCCAATAATATTTAAAATCTTTCTTAATGACCTAAATGATGGGACAGGGGTCGCAGATGGTACAAATCTGAGAGGAATGGCTGGTACACCACATGGTTGGGCCACCATTCAGAGGGACCTCAACAGGTTGAGGAATTCTCATGAAGCTGAATGAGGGGAAGGGCAGTCGTGCATCTGGGGAGGGATAACCCATGCTGGGGACTGACTGGTTGTAAAGCAGCTTGGCAGAGAGGGACCTCAGGGTGCTGGTGGACAAGCTGAACATGAGCCAGCAATGCACCCTTGTGGCAAAAAAGGCCAACAGCATCCTGGGCTGCATCAAGAACAAGGGAGGTGAGTCTTCCTCTCTGCAGTGCTGAGGCTGCATCTGCAGTACTGCGTGCAGTTCCCCAGTACAAGAGAGACATGAGTGTATTGGAGCAAGTCCAATGCAGGTCCACAAAGATGATTAAGGGACTGGGGCACTTCTCGTATGAGGAGAGAGTGAGAGAGCTGGGACTGTTCAGCCTAGAGAAGAGAAGGCTCAGGGTTGATCTTACCAATGTGTACAAATAAAGGATGGGAGGGAATGAAGATAAAAGAGCAGTTCCTCTTCCCAGTGGTACCTGCTGGAAGGACAAAAGACAATGGTATGTGAAATTCCATCTGAACACAAAGAAAAGTTTTTACTGTGAGAGTGGTCAACAGGTTGCCCAGAGAGGTTTTGGAGTTTCCATTTCTGGAGATAACTCTAAAACCCAACTGGACATGACCGTGCTTGAGCAGGGGGATTGGACCAGAAAACTCAGTAGGTTCCTTCTAACTTAAATGATTCTGTGATTTTCCAACTCTTGCTCCAGCCTGCAGCATCCTATGTAATCACTGTGCTTATAAAGTAGCTTTGGTCAAGCTAAGCTTTTGTGATTGTTTATTTACTTACTTATTTTGGATTCTACAGGTATTGATTTGGATTTAGTTACAGAATATATCTGTGTAATAGCAGTAATAAACATTTTAGGATGTGGACTTTTTGATTGTTTAAAAAGTTGTCAATATGCATGTCTGCCTTACCTAAAAGGTCTTCAGAAGATGAAGTCATAACTTCTTCAGCTATTCTAGTAAATGCTGCTGTTTCAGCCTACCTCTTCTGCATGTAACGTATAACATTTGTACTTATTTTAATTTACAGGATGGAGGGCTGCTTCTAAATAATCCTTCTGCGCTGGCAGTTCATGAGTGCAAGTGTCTCTGGCCCAGCGTTCCGTTGCAGTGTCTCGTATCGCTGGGCACTGGGCGATATGAAAGTGAGGGAAAGACCAACGTCACGTACACCAGTTTGAAAGCCAAACTCACAAATGTCATCAGCAGCGCAACTGACACAGAAGGTTGGTGTCTTTTAGTTCTTTTCTATATGTTTTTAACACGTGCTTTTCCAAGGACTAGATTGTGTCAGGACTTCCATCACTGTTGGGAGGAACCAAGCATGTGTTGTTCCTAGGATGGGAGTACACTGGAGCTCTACCACTAGCAGTTTACATCTGTTTTGTTTTTATAAACAGGAAATATTGATACGCAGATGTTTGGTTTTTTCCTCTTATAAAGGGAACTGCTACTGTAAAAAGCTAGGGGTCAAGAAATACTCTTACGGTCTAGATCCCTTGATGCATGATCTCTGTCAACCATCTTTAGTAAGAAAAATCTAGATTGCGGGCCACCTTTGATTTTTGCACAATCACGGAAAGGTGGTGGGAAGGAGAGACATCTGTTAAGGGAAAAATATTTTATTGCAGCAGAAAAATCAGGCAAGAAATTTGATTGGGGAAAAGGAGGAAAGTTTATTGTGGAGACCAAAGGAGAGGAAATGGAAAGAGCAGAGAATAGATTTGAGCAAATGGGAAGTTATATTCTGAAGGGAAAAGAGAATATTAAATAGGGCAATAAAGACTGGATGTGGTGAGACAAGAACAGAGACAGTAGAGGAATTTACAGGAGGAGGGACCAAGCAGAGAGGATTTCAAGTTAACAAGAATCTTTTGCTGTGGTCTTACCCATGATGGTTTTTTCGCTGTCAAATTTTTATATAATAGTAAAAGAAGGAGGAAGCGTGGTAAGAATGCAAAGAAGATGGAAATGAAAGAGAATGAGAGATGAAAGAAATAATGGAAATGGAATTTTAAGGGAGCCAACAAATAGAAATCTAAAAGGAGAGAGAAAATTGTTTATAAAAGAGAGGAAAAAGGAGAGAGAGGAACCTAAAATACATTACAGAGCCAGTTTGTTACCGTACTAGTTAACTGAACTGTTACAATTTAACATGAACATTTTAAATTAAATGAATGTTAAATTCAAACCAAAAATGTGTAGTAATATGTAAAAAATGAATTAGTTGCACACAAAAGAAAGCTTTAAACCTACGTCTCTTTTACTGCAGTCCTTGAGATTAGAGCAGGATATAAAGCTATTGGTTTCATAATACTTACTTCCATTAGGACTGAGTGTAACAAATCATGGATAACTGGAATTGGGAGTATGTACAGTACATTCCTGCTCTTCAGAATGCACTCTCATTTGCAACGGAATGGAATGTACGTGTAATTACAAATCTGAATAGCTGTAAAACCTTCTTAATTGTCATACCAGCGGAGTTTTCTTAGAATAAAAAATAAAGCTTTTCCAGAGTAAACAGAGCTACAGGGTCATTAGCAAGGCTTCTAGTGAGAAAGGGGTTTTGGTACGGCAGTGGTGGAGAAACATCTGCTCAGCAAAGCTGCACATAGTCACGCTTCCTGTGTCACACCAGAGCACTTGTTGTTCAGAGACTGGAAGACTGTTTATCTCATGTAAATATAACTCTTTCTTTCATTTGTTTTCAATACAGAAGTTCACACCATGCTGGATGCGCTCTTACCTCCAGATACTTACTTCAGATTTAACCCCCTTATGAATGAAGACATACCTCTGGATGAAAGTCGTAAAGAGAAGCTCAATCAGCTGCAGACAGATGGAATTCGCTATTTAGAACGAAACGAAGAAAAACTGCGAAAAGCTGCAAAAATATTAACACAAGAAAAAACAACTTTGCAGAGACTTCAGGACTGGATGAGATTAAAGGCTGACATGTATGAAGGCCTTCCATTTCTTTCCAAATTGTGAATATGTAATGCATGAAAGATCATAAATATAAATCTTGTACCAGAAAATCCATTTAGTACTGTAAAGCAAGAGTGTTTATTGGGAGTAAATGACATCTTTGCAAAGCTGTCAGAAGTCAGAGAAAGCAATTCAGGGTGGCTGTTCTGTGCACACTTACTTGATACAAGGTTTTATGGTGTTACTTATTTTTTGAACTTTAGGGATCTTACTGTTGCTCTACTTTGTTAAAGTCAGTAAAATTGAAAATTATGAAAACAATTGTGTTATGCATTTTTGGATGTATGTACCATAATTATGGTGGCAGTAAAACTTTATTTATCAACTATCAGACTTATTGAAAATTAACAAAAAATAAAATTCTCATTCACTTCAGTGTAGGCAATATAACTGTTATGCTCCTCCGTAGCCAGTGAATTTCATAGAAATCCAATGTTCTTACAAAAATGTTGCCTGTGTTAATTGCACTTTTACATTTGAAAGATAACATTTAAATTCTTTTTTTTTATTTTCAGTGGGTTTTGTACATAACAGTGTTTGGATGACTACAAATGGCATATTAAATTATCAAAATTAACTGGTTTTAAGGACTTGCTGCTTATTGTTTTCATCGGGATAACTTCAGATTGATTCATTCATTATTTGAAAATAATCCCATGCCCCAGAACTCTGCTTTATCAGCTGCTCCTGTCACAGGATAAAGAAAATAAAATATTGAAATAGTTCTAAGTGAATTGGGAGCTTACTATAGAAGCTTCAGGTTTGGATGCCAAACTTTGGGTGTCTCTAGTCAAGAAAAAATTAGCAGTTGATACATGAAATAATAAATTATGCATTTGCTTTTCTCTTTTAACTGTCATATATGCATCCTCTTGAAATTACTTTAGAGTTGTGAAGTTACATTTAGAGCTTACTACGAATCTTACTACTCCTTCCTTTGCACCTTTCTGCTCGTGTCGAGGAGGGTGGTGTGGTGAGCTGGGACGATGCGGCACATCAGTGAAACGGCATTTTCAACACCAGGAAAGCAGACGTGAGTTCTTCAAAACAGTGTGACTGCAGCGATCCTTGAGTTAGAGGCAGCGGCTGTGCCACATTGGGCATGTACACATTAATAAGGCTGATTGACGGGTTTCTGGGTGAGTTTTTACCTCTTAGACTGCTAGAGTAGATAGAAATTTCTTCTAGATAAAATGTATGCTTTATGCAGTAGATAAAATGTCCAATTTCGCCAAAAAACAGTGCATTTGTCACTCTGCCTTTCAGGACTGATCACCTGTCATTGCATTATCTACCAAAAATAACATTTACTTTGATAGCCACCTTCTGTACTTGTCGTCTTGAAACATTGGGAATGTTATTAGGCTGCCTTTAGGAAGGGAACTTTGAGGAAGACAGCTGAGTTCCTTCATTGTCTTAGCAGTGGCTACATAGTATTCTGTGACTCTGCAAGAAAATATTTGATTTGCGCTGTTCTTTCTTTAATGTGATTTCTTTTTGCCTGTGTCATTTTACTTGGATATCCAGACTTTTCTGGTGCTCCCTCAATTCTCTGGCTTGTTTTTGCCATTGAAGCTCGTAAGTGTCATTGGTATGTAAGCTGTAGCCTTCACGTATTTTAAATTGTTCCCAATGCAAACAAATTTGTGGTGCGTAAGGACTAAAGAAGCCTTTGTCAGTTAGTACATGAGGGAGAAAAGGAGTGCAACTATTTGGCAGCCTTTTTAGATCCCATATTTAAGAAATTACAGTATATTTGCGAAGCCGTCAGCGTTGTCTCCGTGTTACTCGTGTTACTGCATTACTCCGTGTTACACGTAAATGCCTTTAACCAGCTCGCAGGAGTGAAGGCAAGTACCGTTCTGCCTCCTTCAGAAGGGTACCTGCAGAACGGTACTTGCAGCTGGTTGCTTTCTCTCTGCCAAATCCCAGCGTGTGTGGCCTCAGCCCACGAACTGGGACACGGGAAGTGCATGGGCTTCACATTAGATCTCTGGAAAGCTTGGTTCTAAACTTTGGTTTGGATTAAAGAAAGTTTGGTCCTGAGTTGCATAAACAGTAATGCATGTAAAGATACGTGATAGCAGCAGCACCGGGTAAATCTCTCATGAAACACCGGTTCACTCTTGTGACTAGAGAGGGTAAAAAAATCACAGCTTTTAAACGAGTGAGGTCAAGGCTACATAAAAAGAGCAAGAAGAAAAGACTGTTTATATTGGTTCATTCTATGAAAAGATTCTGATTCAGTTTAAATGTATTGCTAATTTTTTACGTATTGCTGTTTTGAGGAGAGGGAAGGATTTATTTCAGTTGCGGCAAGATCTGGATTTGTGATTACACTGTTTTTGCTGGAAGCTACTATCTTATCTTCATCCACCCCTTTTCCTCCTCTTTATTGCTGTAACAATATTTTTTCTTAGGTGTGGCTTTTAAAAGTACACATGGAATTGAGTTGAGCTATGGAGTAATTAATTCAGACTGTTTTAGGGCACTGTGTGTATAAATTCACAAGATGCACGTATTGAATCCTTTCAAATGGTGCTCTTTGATCCTCAGTGTTGCAAGTGCTCCCCTGTCTATCAGGCACTAATTAGGAGTTCGCTCTCTCCTCTAAACCACTTCAAAATGTGCAGGCGCAACAGTTTCACCGCTCCAGCTCTAATTAGGTTTTAGCTACTTCAAAAAAATATGCTAGCGGTTTGCAAGGGATCCCAGCTATCGTGGATGTGTTCCTACAGCACTGCATATAAAGGAAAAATTATTTTTGGGAAGTTTATTGAGGAATTAGACGTGGAATCTCGCATGATACTTTAGTAGAAGTAAATGGAATGAGGAGAACGGTATAGGAATTAGGACTGGATAAATAACGGAAAATAATTTTAAATTAAGGAAGTTGTTGATAAGGTGCAGAGGGATTAGCAATGGGTCAAAATCTAGTATATTTTAACTAATTACTTGTATGGATTGAATAACATGATAGTTCTCTTCACAGGTGCATCTATGAGGGATCATGAATATTTTGAACAACAGGATTTCAGTGCAGCAGGAATTTGAGAATAAAATAGGCTAGAATGAAAAAAAGTGCCTCTGAGGAATGAAAATGTAAAATCGACAATGGGAGAAGGAATAATCTAATGCAGAACATCACGCTAAAGGAATCCTGCTTTGAAGAAGTGCCCTTGGGAACGCTGTGCGGTTATTCCCATTAACAAACTGAAATTGAGTCAGCAGTCACAGCCACAAAAATAAGGATGTATCAATGCACCAGAGAATTCCTTGGCCAGGAAAATGTGAATAAACCCAAAAGAATGAGAAATCAACGTGAATTTTCAATCTTGAATTAGAAATCACAAGAGGGTAGTAGATGACCATTCCAGGTTACTCATCAAGTCAGAGAAGACAACAAAGTTTCTCTGCCCAGATGAGTGTTCCCATTTGAAATGAGCCAGGTTTGTACCCTGGAAAGAAAATCAGGGATTTGATGCTCTAGTTTAGAAAGTGATCATGGTGGGTTGACCTTGGCTGGACGCCAGGTGCCCACCAACGGCTCTATCACTCTCCCCCTCAGCAGGACAGTGGGGAGAAAATAAGATGGAAAAAAAATCGTGGGTCAAGATAAAAACAGTTTAGTAAAGCAAAAGCAAAGGCCACATGTGGAAGCAAAGGAAAACAAAAGATTTATTCTCTACTTCCCATCAGCAGGTGATGACCAGCCTGGGAAGCAGCGCTTCAGTACGTGTAGCGGTTGCTCCAAAAGAAAAATGTGATGACAAATGCCCCCCACGTCTGCTCCTCTCTCTTAGCTTTTAGCACTGGGAAAACATCATATGGTATGGAATATCTCTTTGGTCAGTTTGGGTGAGCTGTCCTGGCTCTGTCCCCTCCCAAGATCCTGCCCACCCCCAGCTGCTGCTGAGGGGGATATGTTGGAGAGAGCCTGGATATTGTGTGCGCGCTGCTCAGCAGCAGCCAAAATGCTATCAACACCAGTTTGGCTACCAACAGAAAGCACAGCCCTATGAGGGCTGCTGTGGGGAAAATTAACTCCATCTCAGACTGACCCAATGCAGGGATAATGTCAAATCTTTGCAAAATCGACATAATGTCCTTGCTCTGATTTTGAAAGGAAGAAAGAATCTAGAGCAGGAAATTTAATGGTATAGACGCAAAATAATCTCCCTTTATGCAAAGTCTGAAGGAGAAAAAGCCCCGAGGTCATCTCTTAGTTTCTAATTATCTATGCAGAAGGAGATCTTAATTGAAAGAGGTTTCACTACCAAAGGAAAAAAAATAAAAATTCTAAATGTTGACGTTTGATCACTGGTTTTAGGGTATTTCCTGTCAGTGTCCACTCCAGCAGCGATAGGAAGACACCGATTCTATTGCACAAGGCGCAGACAGCAGCAGTTGAATATAATTATAGTTTTGGTCACTGCTATTAGAGAAAGAGATATTCAGGCTAAAACAGATGCAAAGAAGGGTTGCCAGAGGGAAGATTTAAGAGAGTTTGTCTTGTTTCATCTAACAAAACAAGGGCTGGAAGGAGACTGCTTACTGCTGTTTAAAAATACTTCAAGAAGGAAAAGACAGTAAGCTAAAGGACAACACTTGCATAAAACCAAAGGTGCTTAAACTGACCAGAAATAAATTTAACCAGAAAACAAGATTACAGAAAGCTGTACAGAGAATGAACAGAGCAAAAGAACCTGTGCTAGTGTACTCTTCAGAAGCTTAGCTCTATAACACGCCATGAGAGTAGCTGCAGTCTCCAGGACCAATTGAATCCTTTCTAACCTATGCGGCAGGTAAGAATTCATTAACCCCTTATATATAACGGAATCCATAGGCTTATAGAAGCTTCTAACAGCTCCTTCTCATTAGACCTGATAGATGAGGATCATGTCTCATCTTTGATCCATCACTTACAGAGCATTTCATTTATTTTGCTTTCCTTGCCTAGCTGGCAAAGGGAGCTGACAGAGGCTGAAGTAATTCAAGACACATTGGCAGGTGAAGGAAAAATCCGGCGTGTTCTTACTGCTCATTGGCACCATTAATTTTTCATCAGAGATTAAAACGCTAATATGCTGCTGGGTCAACAAATAGTGCTGATTTTCTTCCCATTAAAAGACTGTTCTCAAAAAGACAAGTATTAAATAGAGGCAGAATCTTTTGCAGCAGAGGCTGCGTTAAGGCTTCCTGTTTGTGCTGAAGGCTGCGCTCCCAGGCAGAGCTGTGATACAAACCCCCCCTTGGCCGCTCGGCCTCCTCCTCGGATGCTCCTGGTACCTACCAGTTAATTCCAGCAGGACACCTGGTTCAACACTTTCCCCATCTCCTTCACTGTTTGCAGCTACTGACATAACAAAACAAAACAAAACAAATTGTTCTTTCTTCAAGATTTAACAATTAGCAATTTAATAAAATTGGCAGACCTTAGCAAGGGAGAACCATTAGCGATTTCCAGCATAATATAAAAAATGAAACAAGAACTGAAACACTCCAATACTTATATCACTGGTAATGCATGTTTAATCTTTAGTAGAAATGCAATTTTGCTTTTTATTTACGATTTCATTTGATATATAGTTTTCTCATAACAATATCATCAATGGCAGTTGCAGTAGCAGAAAAAAATACACAGTAGCATTTTGAAATCTTTACCTTTCAGGAAGAAACTGTCATGTATTTTCATGTAAAAACACAGAAACAACCTGGACAGATTACTGATACCATTAAAGTGCAATGCAGAGTTCAGCAAACTTAAGATTTTAGCATTTAAAACTTTTTTTTTAATATATTTTCAAAACCTTGTAAACTGAAAAGGAATAGCTTTTTGTGCTCACAACATTTTTTTTATAATCGAATGAGGTAATAATCATCACAATAAGTATTATAGGGAGACAGTCTTCCAGAATGTCCCAAAATTTTGATAGCAAGCTCCCAGAAGTAATTTCTTAAAAACCTTATCTGACTCTGCTTTGAGGCATAATTTCAGCAAAACTGCAGTTTGATGCTTCCTCAGTGGCTGCTCTGCAGAAATCAGAAATACGGTCCTGTCCCGTCCTGTCCTTTTGTACATCTCATTTGAACTCATTTCCAGGCAGGGAACGCTTCTAACAATGAAACAAGACATATTGTAGAGGAAAAAAAGCAGAAATATTTGAGAGTTTAAAGGTCAAACAGGGAATATTTCTATCCTCTTACGAGGAAAGGCAGGTATCTCAGGTACTACCTAAAATGCAGAGTCAAATGAGAAAACCATTGGCACTACTAAATCTGACTTCAAAGCATTACTTACAGAGTCTACTAAGACACAGGCATGTCATAACTTCAAACTTGAGCATTGTGGCCATTCTAGCTGGTATATTTCTTGCTAAATATTAGATTTAAAACCATCACCAAGCAGGTCTGAACAATACTTAAACAAATCTGGGTATGAATACAGCAGGAAAGACAATAGTATTTCTATAGCAGACTCAGTTTTAAATAACTTGCACTACGTATGTCATAAATCCTTGGGAATAGCTACAGATCAGTAAGGATGAGATTGTCAGGAAGCAAACGTGCTCTGGACAGCTGTTTATTGCGTGGGTTCAGAGATATAAATATATAAATGGTTGTATATATTAGAGATGGTAAAGAAAAAAAAACAAGACAAAATATTTCCAGCACGATGCTGTTTTCGTTTTGGTTTTTGTTGTTTGTTTTTTAATGCCTGCAGAGTGCATTCACTTCAGATTGTCTTTGAGAAAAGGAAAGCTTTTTCTCATCTATTGTGCAGGGCTCAGCACACTGCACCCTCTCAGGTAAACCTCATCTCTTTTCAAAACGATACCTTTACAGCAGGCACGTCATATTAAAACAAATACTATTAAAAAAGAGACTAGTTTGCAGAACCAAGTATACCCAGCATGTATTAGATCAAAACTGAGAGGTTGCTACCGTCTTTTGTCAGCTACTGGTATGAGTTGGTTGGAAGGCACTGACACTGTGGCACGTCCAGAAAGCAGCCTTACTTCCAGGCAGTTTCTGCTGCGTGGTCACTCTGTCACTCTGCAAACGGTCCCTGCTGGCATGGGAGACCACCACAGCTGAACGCGGGAAGCAATGGGTTATTCAGCAGATATTCTCCTCCTCCACATTCGAATTGTAGCCACTCCACTTTAGTAGGAATTCTGACCAGTCAGGGCTTTACAAAATCAAACCACACAGAAAAAGATATCTCTCCTTCCCTCTGGAGATAATGAGGAAGACTTAGTTTATTAATACTGTCCAGAACACAATGCCTTTCCTTTCCTCACTCACAATAGATGCTTGTAAAGAAGAAGCTCTTGCAGCCAGGGCTCAGAAAACAATACTGCACAGCCACAATAGCCCACAGTCAGCTCATAGACTCTAAAAGCTCCAGAAAGGACTACTTCTCAAGTCCTCAAAATACTTTGAAATATCTGTTTTCCAGGTGGGAATAGATTGCCAAACCCTAAAGGCATTGTAAAAGACTGGCAGTGTAAAGAGGTCCCCCTGCAGAAGGTCCCCATGGAAAGTTTGCCATTGCAAAAGCATTTCAGAAGTGTGGAGTCCCCACAACAAATACGCTTCAGGTGACAGTAGGTACCTTGTTCTCATAACCTTTTCTGTCAAGACCATCCCTGTCAGACCTGGTATGACAGCCCAGCTGACACGTGGGGATGTTTGTGAAATGGGCAGAGAGTTATTCTTAGCATGGAGCTGGTGCCAAGTCTTCTTTCTGCCCAAGGCAGTTCCTCGAAAGAAGACTCCCATGCCAGCCTTCTGTTCCTGAGAAATCTACTGCACAATGAGACAACAAAGTTCCCAAACCAGATTCAGTGCTGGGCTGAGGGGGGTTAGAGCAGGTTTTCAGGTGTGCCAGGAAGGGAGCACGTTTCCTGAGCAAGCCAAAGGATAAGCATGGATGCTGCTCTGCTAACCCTACAAGCCACTTTTATGACTTTTGGCTGCCATCATGGAGTGAGATGGGGACAGGCAGGCTGCTATTCCAAATGTCAAGTTCTCTATCATGTGAGAGGGCGCTTTCCTGCTCTTGGTGGAAAAACATAACTGGTCCCATCATGTGCCTGTGCTGCCATGCTTTTGCAGAGATGTGCTTTTGCAGAGATCTATGTGGGCAAAAGCATGGACCATGGAGGTGGCACGGAATATGTGCTGGCCATTTCAAATCACTGCAGGTGATCTGAATGGTTGCCTTGTTCCTCGAGGAACATGGCCCCCAGAGATCAGCTGGGTCTTTCTCCAGAACCCCAAAGCATTACGAGTGCTGCCGGAGGCACGCTGAGCAGAGATAGCGAAGGAATCTGAAACTACACAAAGCAAACCCAAAGCCTGTACAAAGTAGCAAACAGAACTTCTAATTAGATGCTCAGAAGTATGTACTTTTTTTTATCATGACAGTTCCTGGACAGCTTTTCTTCCCTACTACCTGAAAAAAAAAAAAAAGAATAAAGCGCTTCTTCAGAAGGTAAGTCACCCTGTCAGACTGTATTTGTAAAAACAAACATATTGCATCTCATAAACCTCTTCTCCACAACAGTAAACAGCAGATTAGAAAATGATTGAATGTAGTTGATTTTCTAATCTGATGCAGACATGCTCAAATAGCTTTATAGAGATATAGCACTGCAGCCTTCATTTAGTTTGAATTAAACAATACCTGCTACAGCTAGTCTACATTTCAGTGTTAGCCTCTTGTCTGCAGTCACCTACTGTGAAGGTCAAGAAATCAGATCACAGAAGGCTCAATGTTAGTATCTCACATCTTTGAGCTTTTATTCAGGTGTATGTGTCAGAGCAGCATATCTCTAATCTCTACGCATACGTCTCTGTCGTTACTAAAGCCAGGTGTCACGGTAGATGGTGGCAAGCAGTCAGCTGTGCACTCAGCTGCATATACTCTTCCACATCTCTGTGAAGACGTCTAGGATTTCATAGGTTTGCTCAAGACAGGCCATCTTGCCTTATTCTCATCTTTTTTTCAAGGTCTAGAAGAATAGCTGTTGTGAATCAAGGTCTAGGTTTACTTCCCTAGGGACAAAAGGTACAACAGCATTTCTATTTGAGTTCCTACCTGAGTACCACTGCTTCAAGATCTTCCCTTTCCCAGAAAAGATAATTTTTTTTCTACGCCATTGTTCCACATTCTGAAGAACTCATTTATTTATTTTAGCTCTTCCCTGGGGATTTGTCTATATCTGGTTTGACCTCTGACGTACCTGTACCTCTAATGCTGCATTTTAAAGTATCATCTTTAATGATCACATGCCTAATTTTGAAACCTAATGCTGCTGTTATAAACAACTGTTAAATGGCTTATAGAGCAGTTTTTATGTTCATCTATTTCTCTGTTTATTTCTGGACAAGAGTGTACTTGCCTAAGATAGCTCTCTTCATGTTACTTCTTGAATTTGTGCCATAGAACAAAGAATGGTAAAAGTGTTACAGCAAAAAAAGCCATAGCCTTGTCTCTCCTGCCCAAAAACCATAGTGTTACAGCATTTCTAAACCTTTAAATGAAGCACAAATGTTTCTCAGAACAACAGATGATTGGAGAAATGAGAAAATCATTATTACATAGCTAAAATAACAGAACAGAATCATAATAACAGAATCATAGATGGTGCCAAGGGATTCAGTTTGGGTATGGTAGAAGGCTCCTCCCTACTGACAACAACAACAACTTCAGAAAATAAGTGGAGGTCAGCAGAAAAAAACAAAGTTTGATGTCAAAGGTAATACATACACCATGGTTTTGAAGGGAAATCTAGATGACAGATGAATCTATTTGGCTTGAAGGCACAGATTGAAATAGTAAGCCACAACTTCATTTGTGTATTGATTACAGATATTCATATATCAAATATGCAAGCTATTGTTGAATGTGCTAAATAAAATGGCTATTAAATCAGTCACATAGATCCAGAAGTTTCCACCACCTCTCCTAAGGCTGGTTGACCCACCTTGCCTCCAGCTGTGAACATCAGAGTCTGCCAGCTACACCTGTAAGGGCTAGCACCAGCCTACGGACCACATCGCTTCTCACCAGTTGGGATTTATAGCACCAAGGAGCAACAAAACTGCATGCTCTACCTTTTGAGGCTTGCTTGCATGCTGCCTTTACTATTAAAGAAATGAAAAAGTCAGTTGGTATTAGTCAGTTTGAGTAAACCAGGAAGACTGTGCATCACCGAGCTGGGGTAGTTACAGAATGAAAGACTGACAATCTTAAACGAAAACTGGAAAAGGTCTCACTTCCAGCGAGAAGAAAGTGTGAACATCAGGGATCATACATCATTAACCTAGGTTTTTCATTTATTTTAGTGAGAAACAGCACATAGATGGAAAATACCCAAACTTCACAATAATTGCTGTATGTGATACTAGCTCTTCCAGAAAAGTGTAAATAGTGAGACAGAGTAAACTTTTTTCCAGTATTCTTCACAGAATCTGTGTCACTTTCCTTCAGTTTGTGAAAGGAAAATTACATGCCCTTGCCACAAAAGAATGTAAACATAATGAAAGTCCGGGGAGACCTTATAGCAGCCTTCCAATATCTGAAGGGAGCCTACAGGAGAGCTGGAGAGGGACTCTTTGTCAGGAAGTGTAGTGACAGGACAAGGGGTAACAGTTTTAAATTGGAAGAGGAGAGATTTAGATTAGATACCAGAAAGAAATTCTTTACTGTGAGGGTGGTGAGGGACTGGAACAGGTTGCCCAGAGAAGCTGTGGATGCCCCATCCCTGGAAGCGTTCAAGGCCAGGCTGGATGGGGCTTTGAGCAACCTGCTCTGGTGGGAGGTGTCCCTGCCCATGGCAGTGGGGCTGGAACTAGATGGTCCTTAAGGTCCCTTCCAACTCTAACCATTCTATGATTCTATGATTCTAAGCTCAGGGACTATGCAGCAAAGGGCAGGGGGTTAGAGGAGATCAAGCAGAAGAGGACATAGTGAAGCATTCGGTTGCTTTACTGAGAAGTGCTATCTATGCTGGTACACCATGAATTGAAAATGAGCAAACCAAATACAAAAACACAGGCAGAAGCTCATCTGTTAGAGACAGAACAGTAAAAATAAGTAGAACTGCTTATGTATCAGTGGAACTTTCCATTAGAAATGAGAGGACAAAAGAAAGGTTTTCCTTCTGTTTATGCTGGGGCTCCCACCTGCACATGTAACAGGACCTTTGCAAATTTGCTGCACCTCAATTTAATCTCAAAAGCACAGGGAAAATTATTTCCAACAGGATGTCACCTGTCAGCATTCAGAACAACTTTGTGTCTTTTCATTTTACAATTCCTTTCTTGAACACCTCTGAATTCCCAATTCGTACCTAGAGGTCATTACAACTAGGACACTCCCTAGGACACAACGAGGGGATCTCAGCTCCTCTTACAGGCTTCCCCAAGGGCTAGTGATTAGTTATTACGGTGATCATCAATCACGACATCTTCTAAATACCATTTGGTGCTTGGACTATGACAGATGCTATGAATTACTAACTAGCCTCACTGCCGGTTAAAGCTGAGAACACTCACATACCCCACTACAGTATCCATTGTTGCTGAGGTGATGGGCTGCACAGGTGTTGCTTTTTCTCCCATCCTGGGTGTTTTGACTCTCTGAGTTGTACATTTTTCAGGGTCAGAAATAATTTTTTCTTTAGTATTTCGGACTAACATAAAAAAAACCCATGAAGTGCAAAACCTTTCACTTAAAGTAATCATAGGTTTCTGGACCTTTAAAAATACAAAATTATCCTGATACAGTGACCAATACAAGAGAATCTTGGAAATAGGTTATGCAGAAAAAAAAATAAAGCTGATCATTCACTGTTGCCTGCTTCAGAAAGCTACAAGGACGATGAACCAAGTCTCTCCTCTGGGAACCTAGTAGAGCTAAGTCAATTTGTCCAGAGATTTTCTCACTTAAATTGCTTCAAGAAATCCAAACATAAGCTATTAAGGCAATCATGTGTTTGTAAATTAAAACTAATCTCATCCTTAGAAGGCCCAACAGACCTATAGAACAAGGTGTACCTTAAGCAAGCAGACTAGAAAAGCCCTTTGAGCATTTTTCTAGTTCAAGACTAAAGTATAACTTCAAAACGAATTTACTGATGTAATTTTTCACCAACTTCTTCCTCTCCTTCTTTTCAGCTTTCCAGGCAAAACCTTTCCTTCATTCTAAGCCTTATAACATGTGATCAAAAGTCATACTCATGTGGTGGGAAAAAGAGCAGACCTTACTCTTTCACCAACTTTGCCCTTTTTCTCTGTCATCTGAAAAGACATAAGTCCATACTTAGTTTCTTTGTGTGTGAATCATGAAGTTGATTCACATTAAGTATATGCACAATAAACAAGTGCATGAACATTTGGAATAAAGTTTCACTAAGCAAGAGTTACAGTTCTAATAGCTATTATTAGGCATCTTTCAGAGTCTTGGAGTTGCTTCCTAGCTCATTTCCATAATGGAAAACTCCCCACTGAAGATAAACTCTCTGAACCTGCGAGACACTTACCTGAAAGATGTAACAGGTTAAATCATAAGGTCAAGCTTGGCTTTAAGCTGCAATTTTGAAAATGGAGCTGCTTAGTATTCAGCACTTCAGAAGTCCTTTGGATAAACTGTCTGGTGTCTGTAGACTTCTGATCTTCATGGAGCAGTTTTTCAAGAACCTTGAACCATGAATTACATTGTAAGAGATTTTTAACTGTCTCAGCCCATCTCTTCTAATGGAAAAGTGTGAACTCTAACATGCACACAAAATGTGTTTGGTGTTAGCAGACAGTTTAATCTGCTGTGTGAAGGACTTCCTTCCTTTATTTATAGAGCAGAGAAAACACTGGTCCTGTTGAAATCAATATAAAATTTCCATTGACTTGAGCCATTTCACCATGTTGAATACAGCTGTCAAAAATGGATTAGTTTCTGTAATATGCCATGGATCACATTAAATACATCTTTTATATAATCCTTTCTCTCTCAAGTTTCTGATAAGTTCCAACAATCCTTTATGTTCCTTGAGATCACCTTCTGAGCATGGCCAAAAGTACCGTGGTCTGCATGCGATGGTATCTGTGGATGTTTTAAAAAGCTCACCCCTCTCTTTTACCTGAAAAAATCGATCTCAGAGCACATCCATCTGATTGATTATGCTTGACACAAGAGCAAGCTGATGGTGTATCTTCCTGTGATTAGAATTGTCCAGGGTGTTGAGAGGTGTTTAAATCCTTTGTCAGCCTTTGCTATGAAATGGACTACTCAAAAATAAAATGGTACTGTCATTTCTCCTTCTGGAGGCATTTCACTTTGCATGGACTTATTAAATACTCATGGAAACAAGAGAGAACACTCTAATCATTAGTCTACATAGTCAAGTTATTGGGGAGAAGGGAGGCAAGTTACAAATATCATTAAAAAAATACAAAAAAGGAGTGAAATATGTGCAGGTATAGGGCTAGAACTCAGGTTCCTCCATATACAGGCAAATATATCGATTTCAGAGCTTTTGTATGTTTATGTGAGATGTGTCTTATGTCTGTAATCTTACTTGCTCTCAATGTTTAACTATCCCGTACGAGGTGGAAGAGTGTCAATAGGGTGGATTGTTCCAGATCTAGGGTGGAACTAGACGATTTTTAAGGTTCCTTCCAACTCTAACCATTCTGTGATTCTATGAAAACTCTGTCTTCATCCTCAGATTCTCCTAGATGCTGTTGTAAGGTTTGTGACCTAAGAAGTTAAAGTTCATTAAGCAAAGGAAACAACCAAACCCAGACCTCCTAATTCCCTTCTCAGCACTCTAATGATCCAGCTAATGGAAGATGGGACAGGTGATAGCACCAGCAGCTCCTCCTCTCCATCTGCTCCTCAAAGAAAACGATCGCCTCTTTCCATTTTGCATTCGAGCATATCATTCCTGAAGGAAGTTTCAGCCTTGTGAATCTCTTGCAGTGTCTCCCAGAAGGTTGGAATATCTAAAGTCCCAAAAAGCCAAGATTAAAAACACAGTATTTCTGTGTGGCTGTCACTAACTGACTCTTTGCTTAGCCTGCTAGCCGCCTTAGGTGCTAGAAGAACTCAGATTTCTTGTAAGGGAAGGCTAAGTGATCGCTTATATATCAGGCATGGCAGTACCTAACTGTAGTCACAAATTGTCTTTTGAGAAAACACTTCTGAAGCCATAAATGAAGTATTATTTTTCGACAGCACATCAGAACACTTCTGTGCAGTGACTTTCCTGTACTATTCTGTTGCTAGCTCAACATATTTTACATCAAAACACATCCTCTGCCTGGTTCTCTGTGAAAGTTTTGTTACTGTATACCAAGCAGTGCAGCTTTTAACATTAGACATTATGACTTAAGTTTTTGATCTTGTCTTTGGTCTCTTTTCTGCTTAGAAATATTCACATTTATGCTGCTATAGTAAATAAACACTAGCTTCCGAAAAGTATTAGTCCATCAGTGTGTTTACTATTGTGGTATCGGAAGATCCTCCAAAAGAAATATTAAATGCTCATAAATAAATTAAATTAAAATTGATATCAAAAGTTGCTCAATTTTTGACTGGGGGGAGGCTATAATCTACTGACTACGATTAGTCCAGATTTTATTGACTTTCAATATATTCAGTGGGGTATTCCTCACCCTTTTACTTTGTGTAAAGTACTTTGCATGCTATGCCATGCTCCATTCACTACTGTAAGACCTCAAAACAAGTGGGACAGTGGGATAACTCATGTTAAGATCACATGGGTGGCATTCAGCTGAGTAAATGCAGACTTGTACAATGTAGACATTTGCAGCTGAACGAGACACCCGCTGGTCTTGTTACAGTCAATGGAGAGAAACAGGCATTTCTAGGATGCAGCTCAGCTTATCATAACATAGACATCTAAAATAGGTTAAATGAATCATACACTAAAAGTGCCTATTTCTGTTTCCCTTTATACTCAGTAGAGAGAGTGACTAGCTCAGATGCACATGTTCACATAGTAGACATCTAAAGCTGGGTGAAATGAACAACCCAAGATGTCTTTCCATATCCCTTAAAAACATCTGGTGTAGAACAAAATGTCAGAGGATTCTTTTCAGCTAACACTAGCCTCTTCCAATGTATCAGCCCTCTGAATATTTTATTTGTTAACCTCTTCCTAAAAACACTTTGCAAATGTTCAGGTTATGACCGATACCCAGTACAGACAAGTTTTTGATAGCTTTTCCTGTGTCGCAATACTTCAATCATGTGTATGTATATCAATTTTGTGTATCGATTAAATGAATGTGTCGTGTACAGGATCCATGATTCCCTAAACAAAGGCTACAAAAAAAGCTAACAGATTCACATAGAAAAAGGTGGTAGATAACTAAATGAATCAAGGTTGATATTTAAGCAACATGAAGACTAAAGCACCTTGTTTGGAACTGCTCATCCATGGATACAATTGCAGCAGGCAAAATGAGAAGAAATGCTGCAAAAAAGTAGCAGGAGAGAAGAACTCTGAAAGCTAATATTCGTTCAGCCACACAACTTCTGCTTATCATAATGGCTGTAGTTGTTTATGCCAACAAACCCACCTGTTTTCTTTTTGCTTGGTACCACCATCCTGCTGCCAGCATGGATGGCATTCGTCCGCAATAGTGGATGCCATCACCAGCAGAAGTAGCTCCTTGTTCTATAATAGGCTGTATAAACCTTTGAATTTACTTGTTTACTGATAATTATATGTATGCCACCATTTGGAAAGTTCTTCTTTGTGCTGTTGAATGTGTATTTGTTTATCTCATAATATATAAAATATGAAGTTAAAATTCTTAGAGGAATCATAAGGATATAATCATACCAGCTGCAACATTTCAGCCTAATCATACATCAATATAGAGTTGGTTTTTACACCCTCCCTGCAACAGTGAAATCTGTTCATTTATTAGGTTTCTGTGGTCTAACTTGCCCCAAGTGGCTTGCCACAGCCCATTGGTTAGTGCTTATAAAATCTGGGACATTCGCCATCCAAATGCCAACCAGATCTTTGCTCCTACATTTTAAGAAAGTTAAACTTTCAACTCTTTCCCCTGAAGTGTGCTGAAGTTCTTCAGTCCACCTCCTGAAGTTTTGGCTCATGATGTTCCCCTGGGAATCTGGCAAGGATGCAAAAAGATAGCTGTCGGAGAAATCATACTTCTTGCAGCATTTTACACCCATATCTTCTTAAAGCCATGAGTGGCTACATATTCTCCTTATGGAACACAGTATCTTGGAAGCAAAGTCCGGTTTAGGTCCCCTGTTTACTTGTTGCTGAATGTTTACTTAGACTGTAGTGGGTTTGTATTTAAGATTAAATAAATCAGTTGGGAACATGGGAGTTGTATAGCAAAAAAAATGTAAACAAACAAAAAAAGTAAAAAACATTTAGGGATACACAATATATTCAAGCACTTCTCACTCCTTATAAAAAGGATTTTCTTCACATCCATCTAATCTTCTTTGCATATTAAAGTCTCAAACAATAATACTCAGATTGATAGGAGCTTGAAAAGTCTGAAGCAGTAGTGTCTGACTTATTGTTTAACCCTTGAATATTTATATGCATGTACTATATCATTTATAGAATCTGTTATTCATCTAGAGTGTTGTTTTTCAGTAGGTCAGCTGTTCACATTTAACTTGCCAGAGATGTAATGCGGTTTCTGCAGAGATGCAGGGTAAGGGCTTTTTGCTCTTCTTGGGCACTGCGTTTTGCACTATTAAATAAGTTATCACCGTAGAGTTCACCTTGAAAGCTGCTTCCCAAATTGAGTAATAAAGAGTTAACCACTATAAAAGTTGCCACCTTGCAATGCACAAAAGGCTATTCCTAGAAAGGCTGATCTAAGAGCAAGTTCAGCAGCAGCAGATAATCACATTTACTACGTTAAATGCAGACTTGGAATAATTTTGAGCAATATTGAACATAGCCCATAGACGTCTCAAAATGGTATTTAAATGCTTTCTGACGTTGTGCATTAAATGAACTGCAAGATGTGAAAGGGAAGGTGCGCACTGCGAGCACCTCTCGACTGAGAGGCGCGTTCCGCAGAAAGGTCTATTTGAAATAACCCACAGGGAGAGAGAGACTCTTCTCCAAACGGTCTCGTCCACAGCTTCTCTTTAAGTGATCGCATCCAAGCGTCTGACTTCCTGAACTTGTGAACTGGAAATTTAACCTAATTCAATTTTGCCCTGCCTGGTGAAGAACGCGCCGGGACGAGCTGTGGGCAGGCCGCTGGCTCCGCTATTTGCGGCAGTCCCCAGGACAACCGGCATGCTGCCGAGGATTCCACCGCCCCCCAGGAGAAGCCGGCAATGCAACCCTCTGTCTTTCCGAAGTCTGTTTAATTTACTGTATTGTTGTACCCACAACAGCCGAAATTATTGGCTCCAATCCTGCAAACACCCGTGTTGAACTACACACATGCGAGCAGCGCTACCGAGTTCAATAGGGCTATTCTCGAGTGTAAAATAATATCCTTGTCTCCAGTTTGGGAACTAGCTGAAACCATCTATTTAGAGGGGCACTGCCGGGCTAAAATAATGCGTCTATTTAAAACGCCGCCTTTGCCAGGGCCCGCACCGCTGAGGGGAGGGGGGTGCCCCGGGCAGCGTTCGGCTTTCCCCGGCCAGGGGAGGGCGGAGGAGCGCCCCGGCCGTTGCCCCACACAGGCGCTGAGGAGACCGGCGGCCGGGCCGGTTATCCCCCAGACGGGGCGGCGGTGGGGCGGCGCGAGGGGGAGTGAGAAGGCCGAGATTTGCAGGGCACGACGCCGATTTGACTCCGTTTTTCACGCAGGTGGCGGAGGGAGGTAGGGAAGGAGGGAAGATGGGGTCGGGAGCACGGCGGGGGCTCATTGCCTTCCCCCGGCGGCGGCCGCGGGGGCGATGCCCAAGGCGGAGGCCACCGCCCCCGCGCCACCTCAGGTGCGAGGGACCCAGCGCCGCTACCGCCGCCCCGCCCCAGCCGCGCGCGCCCCGGCGCAGCCGCGCGCTCCTTCCCCGCCCCCCGCGGGAGCG
>JAHREE010000367.1:951108-1103710 GCA_033628505.1 Tringa tobata | reverse complement strand
AATAAAAAGCCATATTAATTGGAATGGAAGAGATAAGAATAAGAAAGTGCTGAAACCAGAAGAAAGTGTGAAGACAACAAAGTGAGGGGAGACAGAGGGGAAGAGGTCTATTTAATTACATGCAAAGAACTACTAAAGGAATAGAGCTACAATTTTTTGTTTACTCAAAGAAAACCTCAAGGTATCATTTTAGTGAGTGGAGCTCATAACTATGAAGTATTGTCTGAATTGTCGATGAATTAAGTTTAAAAAAAAAGTGCAAAAAAAGTATGAGCTGTGTAGTCTTTATGAGAAGAATCTTAAATCTGTTCCTCGTCTTGCTGCTCACAAGTGGAAAAAACAGCTTCTCACTGATGATGATGTAGGCTCCCATGATTGTTCTACACACTAGAAAATATATATATAAATATATATATACATAAGATCTGAATTGTGACAGAATGCTGAAATGAAATTGCAAGTTAGTACAAGTTAGCACAAGCACGAGTTTCTCTGAAGATGCATAATCATGCTGATTCCTAAAGTTGAGTGCCTGACTTATCCTGGATGGTAAAGGATGAAGTGAGACATTTTTCTGAAAGCATGTCTATAAAAATAGTTGAATGTTTGCATTCGTTAGTGAGAAGCTTTATCTCTGGTTGTGGGAAATAATTTATAATTCATTATGGTGAGCTAATGCATTACTTTGACTAATATTTTTTCAAAAACAGAATTCACATTAGTGGAATTATGAATTTGCATTTCATAATGAATTATTTGATTATAATTAGATTAATTTTCCCCTAGTTTCAATATTAATTTAGGTTTATAGTTTAAAAAAATGAACCAAATTGATGTTGTGTTGGCATTGCCTTGAAATACGACTTGAAATTTAAAACATTTTATGTACTTTTAAATGTTTTGCAGTTCAATATTAAGTATTACCTATCAAAAATAGAGCTATTAATAAATTTTAATACTAAATATCACTGGAAAAAAACAGCTCATCACTTTTCTGATATAACACAAAATGTAACTTAGCCTTTGCAATGTAATTCAATTTCTGAACACTAATCCTCAAACAAAGACTTGGCAGAGTCCAAAATGAAACACTAGCAAGTCTGTAAGTAGGACCCAGAAGAGTAACAATTTTTTCTTCCATTGTCTTCTTTATCCTTTCACGGCTGCTTCCACCATCCTATGATAGATTTTTAAATACCTGCTATTTGGTCACAGGCAAGTAATTAGTATGTAAATCTTACTTTGAGTGCAGTTGTGCAATAGTGGGACAGAACTGTAAAACAAAACTTGGAGGTTCCTTTTAAGAAGGCTTACATAATAAATATAATTAGACATTCAGACTTTGAAGTATCTTAAAACCTTTGTTTGATGACTCCTGAGTTTTCATATAAAATTATTTTGCAAATTTCTGTATGTTCTTTGAGGTTGTGGCTATCTGTCCATACACTACCAGTCCTAATGAGACTGTAACTTATGATTACAGCTCCTAGACTGAATTAGTGGATACTATGCAGTACACATATTCACATTGATTAGAAAAATATTGTTTTACTGTTCAGTACCACCGTTTAAAACCGGTGTGTGAAAGGACTTGTTTAGTGTAGGTATTCCACTTTCAGAAACATTTCATGTAGCGTACCTTGCTTGTCAGAAGTTTTCTTCGCTATTAACAAAGCTGGATTTGAGGTCATTAATTTTATTGAGGTTGTGGAAAGGAAAACTTGGATTTATATCCATCTAGTTTAATTCTGAATAGTGCTTCAGTACTGGAAGGCTGACAACTATATTGTAAAGAAAATACAATATATTGCAGAGGGAGATGGCACCATTATAGAGAACCAGCATGGCCAGATTGCCCTCACTGACTTGATCTTCAGCATGAATGGATGATGATATGTTGTAATCTAATTATTAATCAGATTAACAAATGCAAAACTCAGTGACAGAAAAGTGATGAGTTTTGAGACTCTTTCATTACATTTTGAAGTGAGGGGGTAGAGCTTCCCTTACACATCCAGTCAACTGTCCTAAGAATTGATAATGTTTGTAATGTTACACTGGCAATTTGTAATCATTAGAAGCATCATTATACTGTAGCTTTAAATAAAAAGCTTTCCATTGTATGTATTTCTATTTATTTTCCAAGATGTGGTTTCTGCTAAGTTTAAATTATTTGTATTTATTTTCCAGGTTATGTATTAACCATAGTATAAATGTAGAAGTGCCCAAATTGGCTTCCTGTGAGCAAGCTTAGGTCAGAAAGCAGGAGAGTTACTTTTACGCAGTGCTATCTGATCTGAGGTAAGTATTAGTCAAGAGATTTGTGTCTGTTCATAGTCAACAGTATAACTGACCTCTTTGGCACCACTTACACTGCTGAGTGTTCTTCTGTAACTCAATACATGTACGCATGTATTATCCTTATGGGTGTTTTTCTTGATTATCTAGCTCCTTTACTGCCTTGGATAATTGAAAATTAAGTGTGCTGTTTAAGGTTGTGGAGGGAGGGAAATTAAGGTGGGAATGATACCTTGTGAAGCAATTGTATTGTACATCAGCACCAGTTTCCAGCTGTTCCTAAGGTGTAACCTGTGCCTAAGATATACTGTCACCCATCACTATCAATTCAAGACAGTCATGGTATAAAGGTACTATCTAAGGAAAACTGTTGGAACCACTTAACAGTGTATATAAAGAAATAAAAATAAAAGCAAACTTGGGTTGATTTATTTTTTTTAGAAGCCAGAGTTGTGAGTTGATTACACTTGGTCTGATCTGAGAACTTGTGATGTAAGTGGTAGATACAACCTTCACTCAGGAAACACTGCTCTAGTCCTGTCTAGGTAGCATTTTTAAGTACTTGCAGGATCATTGGTGAAACAGTGAATTTAGAGAAAAATGTGTGAGAAGTGTATGGAGTTTTATTTTTCCATCTGGTGTCATTACTTTAAGATTACATGAAAATGTCTCAGTCTTTAGGGATTTTTCTGGTCTACCTTCTATGTAAAATGGGAGTAATGCCTCTAGGATTATTCTGAAGTTTGAATTGGGCTTTTGATCACTTTCCGTCATTTAGTTCAGTGCAACTTTGATAAAATAAATATTTCTAGGTATTATGCCACAAACTTTAATCTGGAAACCATTAAGGAAGCAACACAGATGCAAAGTAGGCAAATGTTGGGAAGTGACTGTAGTGTTTTCTTTGAAAAAGACAGTGTAATCCTTTGTCTCCAAATAACTTTCCTGATATTGTTGCACAGTCAGACAGATATTTGCTTAAAGGGTGGATGGGAAAAGTAATTGATTTCTGTTGCATTGGGTAATGCTCATCTGGGGAATCTAATCTCTAAGGTAGGGTCTGATAGTCCTTTACTGGATGGTGATGGGAGTCTCTTCAGCTGGGTTAGATGAGACTCCACAAAATATTTTCTGTTGTTTATGCACGATCTGTTTCTCCCAGTTATGTTAAGCTCTATATGAAGCATTTCTTGCTGTCTTGCTTATATACAAGAGACAGCTACATCACCAGGAATAGTCATGTCGGATGCTATTCATACATTTACCCATACCCGCAACCCCTATCAGTTAGCCTATGCACAGCAGGAGCTGCCTGGGGAAACTTCAGGGACTGTCCACAATTCCCAACTGGAGAGGTCATGTTTACCAGCTGCCCTGTTGTAGTTGGTTGTCATGCTGTGCAGGCATCAGCAGGGACCGATTTGAGAGATTTCTGCTGAACAGTTCCTGGACCACGCTGGGACCTGGTGAAGGAAGTGTGCTGGATATCCACACAGACACAGTCCTGATACCTGGGACTCTAAGTATAGAACACACTTGAATTTCTTTTTTTTTTTTTCCCTCCACAATTATAAATTCTGTAGACCTTACCACAATATAGACTATATTGTTTCAGGCCATAATTTGGTAGTAAAATCAAGTTAAAGGAACTAATACATAATTGAAAAAGCTTGAGGAAAATTTTTTTTCCCTTTTTTTATGGAAGCATAGTATGTCTTAAGTGTAGCTTCCGTACTACTGTCTATCCCTAACTTTACAGCCATTGCCATTAACAGCGTGTAATGTTTCAAATAGCATGCTATAGCCTCTGAATTTTGAGGTGTTTATTCTGATGAGAGCAACGTCTTAAAAATGTTACTACTTCATCAAGACAGTATAGCAGTAGAGCCGAGCAGTGGGAAATTGCAAGTAAGCCTCTGAGCTTTCAGTTGATGAAGGCTGGGAGAGTATTGCCACAAATGTACCCTTCTCCCATGGGCATCTGCTTTTAGCTGCTGTCAGAGATGAGACCTTGGGCTAGATGGATCTTTGTTATTATGCTAATTGAATGCCAGATGTGGTAGGACATGCAGCACTTGTATTTGCAAATTTAAAGAGAACTTCAGATTTAAAACTAAACCAGCTCAGGGCTCTGAAACCTACTGGACTCTCTAAGATACCTTTCTGAGAAATGTTAGTGTGAACATATGAATTGAACATAATTGTAAAGGTAGCTCTCTATATGTGTTTGTGTATAGTAAGAGTGAAATCCTATCCTCCTAACTTAAACTCAGCTGTACCGTGCTATTTGGTATAGGGTAGCCGCCAGCCTGCCCAATACAGCTTTGTTTTTAGCATTTTGCCTCATGATGAGAAGTAAGAACTCTCTGAAAACTAGTCCAATGAGGCGGTTGTCTGTCTTTCATAAATAGCATTAAGGAATCTTTAGGATGCTTTATCTAATTTTGAATTTCTTCCTGTGCTGAACAGGGTGGGAGGCAAGTGTTTAAACCAAGTGACTTCCAGAAGTCTTCTCCAACCTTAACTACTGTCTAGTTCTCCTATATTTCTACTCTCCATTTCATAACAAGTCTGCCTGTAGTCCTTCTGTGGGTGGAAATTTCAGAAGCACTGGATGGAAGAATGGTCTTTTTCCAGTGATCACAGCACAGAAGTGAGAGATTTTGGTTCTGTTTTTTTTTCTTTTCCTGACCTTCATGGGGTTCTCGGTCAATTCTGTTCTCTATGTGGTGACTGCCAGCACCCAGGGTATGCAATGTCAAAGTTTCCATCTGATCTGAGCCCCTGTGCAACAGTGAATGAATGGGAGAGCTGGTATGCTAGTTCATGGTCCCTAATGACCCTGCATTTTGTAATAAATCATCATCAGCCCTGCTCAACCAGCTTTTCTCATGTGGGACTTGAGGCTAGATCTCCCATCCTTAAGTTTGTGCTCTAACCGCCTGGCTGAGGAGAAAGTGAGCAGGAGTATCACCGTTTCTGCTTCTCAGAAGTAGTTGTGATCCCCATCACATCTGACATTTCCAGTTCTCCTAGAGAACTCCTGTAGACTTCAGGTGCTTAATCACATCTTCTTAGACAGCTGTAGAGTGTTACACTGATGGTAAGTGTTTATCTACCCAGAATACGTGCTTCTGTGCACTGGGGGATGAATGAAGTCAACTCCTCAGGAAATCCCAAGGCTGCATCGAGACTTGTGTAGAGTATTTGGATACCTATCTACATCCTGTGACTTCTTGGTGCTACAAACTGAACTGCTGTTCAGAATTTAAGTGGGATAAGGTGAGTTAGCATAAGACTTAATTTCCCACCCTGAAGTTATAATCTGCTCTATTAATCACAAAACTTTGTGTTACCATCCCATCCCCCACGGATGTGAATAATTCACTAAACTGGAACATCAGGCTCTAGTTTGATTTCCTAGGACAAGTGGTGATAGTTCTCTAATTTAATTTGTTTGCACTAAAAGACTAAACTTCAGTTCATGCTATTGTGCTGTTTATGTATACTACAAATGCTACAAAAGGACTACTCATAAAATAAGGAAAAAAACCCAAAAGCAGTTCTACTACATGAGTGCAACTCCTTGTTTGGATGTTGCATTTGTGAGTAGAAGACATTGATTTGATGTCACAAGTATTTTTAACAGGATTACAAAATGCAAATAGCATTATGTAAGACAGATTACCTATGGCTTTAATACAGGATTGTTTTTAAGCCAGAGGCTACATTTTGCTGGGTTATATATGTTTGTTTATAGCTGAGCACATTAGGATTAGGCTCAGCAGAATACCATTTTCCAAATCCATGATAATTTCAGGTTAGATGACTTCATTTTTTAAATTTATATTTAGGAACTTAATCTGAGTTATGATTATTTTTTAATAACATCCAAGGTGGATAGCTTATTTGTTTAGGATCATTACAAACAATCTGATTTGTGTAGGTAAAAATGGAAATTGCGGTTGTCCATCATACTGCCTAAACTTTTTCTTCTGAAGGTAGAGAGCCACTTGGTTCCAGAAACAACACAAAAGACCAAATGCATTTCCAGCACGGCAGAAAGTATGTGAACGACATGTCACATTGCCAAGCAAATTGGTGAAATGTTAGTTTTGTACTGAACCACAAGGAAAATCTTACAGACAGTTGAACTCCAAATAACTTCTAAAAGGCCTCATGCACAGTACCACAAGTTCTTGACCTTTTAGTGAATGAAATTTCAGGAAGCTTACACAGCTGGCACAGAACAGCTTCATGTGACTCTGCATTGTTGTCATTGCTTTATGTTCCAAATGCCTGAAATGTGCCACTCCCTATGAGATAGACATGAGAAAGAAAGTCTCTTACAAAGGTAATGTTTCCTTTTGGAAAGCCAGAGTGTTTGATGTTCTTAGCAGCCAAGTTTCCCTATTAACAGGTTTTACTGGAAGCATGCTTTCTTGTCCCCGCAAGCTAGTTTCACTTTTTGTATTTCATTGTGGCTTATGCCCAGTTTCATTCAAATATGTTGACATCTTCTAGTTTGAGCACCGCATTACTTCCAAACCTTTATCACCCTTGTGTTCTTCCCAGGGAAACATTTGGCAGCATTTCCTGCATTACAGGGTGCATTTAATATTTGCAGGCCAAGGAAGTAAAAGTAGGAACTTCAGAGGGAGAAAAAAAATAGTTTAAGCACTTGTGAAATGTTAGTATTGTACATAAACACACAAGCCAAGAAACCCCAACCTATAGTTTGCATCTAGGTAGTTTCTTCCTTCTATTTTAAAGAATAAAAATTTTCTTATATTTTGTGACTTGTGTTCATATCTCTTATTACAACTGGATAGTTTTTCCATTGGCTTAGTTTTCATTTCTGCAGAGCTCTGTTCTTTGCGTACCAAAATATAGCTTCCAAATGCTACAGGCCATAAAGAGTTTGAATGTTATGGAGATTACCCGAGCCTATCCTTCTAGAAGATAAATTCCTGTAGTATTCTGTGTCTGCCCTTTCTAGGTAGTATTCAGATGGATGCTGACTTGCTCCACAGGGGGATGGTAATTATTTCTGAGAGAACTGAGAAGTGGGATGCTGACTTTCAGGATTTTTTGATGGTGATAACTTCTGGTAAAAATTGGCTGGAAGGCACCTTAAGAAAAGCTCCTTTTAAGTGATTACATACAATTTATGTTCAAAGTGATAAAAATACAATGGGGTATGAACTTTGATGTTCCTTAAATACCAAGAAAGCAGATGAGAAAGCCCATGGCTTCCTGCTAAGCTCAGCTCTCCCCATAACCCTCAGATTCAAGTAGGCAGGAGTGAGTCCTGGAGACATTGTGTGCTCTGTTTTTAAATGATAGCCTGATCAAGGACATACCTGTGATTTGCATGGCTTTCACATCTCTGCTGAATATGTGGGACTAGTGGGAGTAATGCTTGCTTGTTGTGCTCATGGTTGGCCTTCTGAAGTGCAGAAAGTGTTGAAACAGAGGAGGACAGTGTTTGGAATGGGAGAATGAAATCTGTATAAAGTCACTTGGCAGCTTGCTCCAGACAGCAGTGATGCAGTCATTTCCTTTAGGTGAAATTGAAGTGTGGATATTCCCATTGAAACAGGATTGAGTGGTGAGTGCATGTAGTTCAGTAACTAAGTCCTCTCAAATAAAAAACTTTTTTTTTTTTTCCTGACCTCTCCTATGTTCCCTTGCTAACTCCAGACCTTTTCCATAAACTCTTTTAAAGGTATTTGAGCAAATAAAATTCTCCTATTAGGTTATGTGACAAGTGCTATTAAAATAAGTGCTTAAAATTTTATTTCAAAGTGACAGTTTTGAAATGTCTGAGACATACGTTACAATATAGACTAACCAAGCTTCATGTCTGTTCTTGTTTCCTCTACTAGACTTAAGGACCATGAGTTCCTGATAAGACGGAACTGTTGACTTTTCTTAACCTGCATGATTTAGGCCTGTATAAGATGCTTAAGCAAACTTTATAAAATACTACAAAATAAACTGGAAGTGGGAGAGAATAGTGAGAGAGCTTTGTGATACAGACACTACCTTATCTTTTTTGCTGGATTAATATTGTTAAACTTTGTGAAGTTGCCCCCTGTGGTAAAAAATGCATGGGAGAAAGTGAAGTGGGAGGAAATGCATGCAATGCAGCTCCTTCTCTGTTCTTCCCCTCTCCCCACTGTATCCTCTGCTGGCTCTGAATGGGCAGAAGGAGGAGAAAAAATATTATCTTTCTGAAATGGTTTATGCAAACCATTACCAAGTCTTTTCTGTGCCAAACCTACTCAATTTGTAAAAGGTGAAATGATACTTGTTGAATGTTTGTGGACACTGAGATGTTTATCACTTCATTTCACACACAAAACTTAGATATCTACCCTGGCCTTGAGTTGCAGGTAACTATTTAAAAAAACCTAGATTTTAAATACAGATATGAAAAATGATAACATGGTGAGAAGGAGTAAAACCTGCTGCTTTCATCTTATGAAGGCTGATTTCTTCATTTCTTACAAAAGGTAGCAGTGACCCACGTTTAGACCACTAAGCTAAACTCTTCTGTGATTCTTCCTTTGAATTTTCATTTTCAGAGTGAATCTTGTGTGAATCATCTATGAATCTTGCCATCTTGCCCTTGTATGTGCATCTGTTTAGAATTAACATTTTCACTGCAGTTGAAGTAAAACTTAAATTCAACATCAGTCTTTTAAATTACGAAATGTAGTTTATGTCCTGTATTTTTTTAGGCCTTGCTCTAAAGCTAGCTGAAACTGCCACTTACCTTGTTTCTGAATTAATCCATTCTATTAATCATGTATATTCATACATTTTGCCTGTGACATATGGGATACAAATTAAAAGTCGTTTGGATAGAGAATTTTCTTGCTCTCGTACTGAAGAATACAATAGTTGTCTCATAAAGATATATTTAGTATTTGCACATATGGCTTGACATGTCTTGGTTTTGAGTGCTTTCATCCACTGTCATATTTGGCATTTATTATTAAAGTAGTTTAACTTTAGAATTAATTTTTAATTTTTCCCCCTTGTGTCATTCATATAAATACAATTATTTTTTTAAAATAAATCTTGTTGGTGTTAGTGTCTGGGTAATCTTGATGAATGAATGGGACTGTGTGGTTCTCAGAATAAAGTCTATTGGCATAACACAGTTCAAAACTTTTCATGAGTGCTTCCTTCTCCAAAACTAAGCATGTCTTTCCCCTTCTTGCCTCCAAGTGCACAACACCGTGATGAAACCAAGGATCCAAGATGACATAGCCCTTGACAAAAATTACTGGTTCTTGGCTTTTCCAGTATGCACCTTGAAATGTGTGTGAGGTGAATGGATGTGAAACAGCACCGTGATAGAACAGTAGAAGGGCAGCAGTGATTACTTCCTGAGGTGGGAGTGCTGCTGGAGGAAATGGCCTCTCTCTCTATTGCTTGCGCACTTTGAGCTATGGGTGTTGGCTTCAGTCTTACTCCTTTGTACATCTCCTCAGAAGCTTCCATGCTGCTTCTTGGTCTGGCTGAGCAGTCTGCAGAGCACGTGTGAGATTCCACCATGTCTTTACCCCATAAGCTTATTTAAACAAGTGAGAAAAATTCCACCTCTCTGAAGACTAAGACACATGACGGGTCTTCTCATTGGTACAAATGAGTGAGAAATTTGCAGGGAGTTGTTTATCAGTGAGTTAGTAGAGCTCTGAGGTAAATACCGCAAATGTCTATCAAATTCTTTGCCACCTCCATCTCATACCAGTACATAAATTGAAGCTGTTTTTTCCTCTGGGAGCAGAAGGGTGCCTGCCTACCTGGGGAGGGCAAAACCACTGGTCCTGCAGCTCTAGAAAAGTTAAGTCCTAATGCTGAGTTTCATTCTTTCTGGATGGGGTGTTTCCTTGAAGAGGCTGACGTGGCTCTCTGACCAAAAGGTCATGGGTTTGTTTTATGCTGTGGATTTGAGTATGGTGCTGATCTATCCTTCTGTTTTTCAAAGCTGTGTTAAACCAGTGTGGCCCAGCCTATGTTACTGCTTACTCAGCCTTTTCTAAGAATTCAAACAATTAGCTATAGATAATATCACCTAATTCCACTGTGAAATGAAAGAGAATGGATGGTCAAAAACTTCCTGACAAGCGCTGTTTTTGCTTCGAATAATGCAAATGAAGCATCCTAACCCAGTGAGCAGGGAGCTTTTCTCTTGTAGCCACAGGTCTTTTGTTCTGTTTTCTGACAGACTGCATATCCTTTCATCTCTGTGATTAGTATAGCTATTGCTATGGTCAGTCTGAAATGGTAAATGTATATCTAGCTGATGCTGGTCTGTCTTGCGTTTAGGAAGTCTCTGCACAAGCATGTTTAGCTGCCTTTATGTCTGAGCTTGTTAATGGTTGGTAGCAGGCTACTATAAATTAAATTCAGAGCAATGCTTACTCCAGTCGTTTTGTCAGAGATGTAAGGAAAAACTAGTATCTCTGCATAACAGAAGTGTTAAATGTACTGCAAGAGAGGGAATACTTAGCAGAAAATATTTATAATTTTTTTTTAGCAGCAAGTGGTGTCTTTAATATTATCTCTTCCATAATCAATTTGTGAAAACAGAAGTTGGACTCTTACCAGTTCATTATGTTTTTTGGTGAGCTTTAGTGAGAAAGGTGTGCAAAACTGGCTTTAGGATATAGATACTATGCTTGTCTATTGAAAAAGTCATCTATTAGGATTATACAGTTATCTCTAGTAAGAGAAATAACAATTTCTATACATGAGAGAAAAGACAAGACTGGAAGATAATTTTAAAAAATATTTTCCAGTGTGACTGTAGATCTATTTTTTTCTGAGATTTGAGGGGAAAAAAAAGATTTTTGAGGGACGGGTAAAAATTACACACCAAGTGCAGATACAGTCATATCAGGGATTTATACTGTAAATATCAGATGCATATATACAATGTACATAAAAAGTAATGTCATATTTCTCTACTGCTTTCCTAATAGGTTTTTTTTCCCTTAGTGATAAGGGCTGCACTTACATTTCTTAGGAGTGCTCATCAGAAACCCACTGCTTCATTCTTGATTTATTTTTTTTAAGCAATGAATTCAGAATTCATTTTATAGCTAATTTTTTTGTTTGCCTTTCTTACGATATTTTATCGTCTGCAGACTTTGTACTGCAAGGCCCTTCTTCAGTTACTTGGGGTCAGTCCTTGTCTTTACGGTCGGAATGATTTGGGAAGACTAGAAGGCTGTGAGTTTGCTCCTTTTCCAGGTCCTTTCTGAATACATTGAACTGCATAAGCCTGAGCATGGATCCTGCAGGATTCAGGATAGCCTCCTTTCCCTGTGTGACATAATTACCTAGTTAGAATTTTGAAGCTACACCTTTCATAATAAGCGGAATCGGTAATGAAGGCTCTGGCTTTGTACTTTTTCCTCTCCATTAGTTAATGCCCAGTTTGCATTTAACAACCAGTGGTCAGTAGCAATAACTGCTGTTGGATACTCTCTCTGTCTCCTGGTTGCTGTTGTTTTAACTTGCTTTGGTGTCCTAAAATACAGACTGAAGCAGTTAGACAGCAATAGCTCTAAGCCACTGAAACTTGGAATGGGGAACAGGGAGCAGAGTGTGTAAGGAGGAATGACACAGATGAGATCCGCTCTATGTAGTAGCTTGTGAACAGCTGGGAGAAAATTCATAGCTCTGTATAGATCAATGTCTTTTTTATGGGGTCTAATACTACAGTATGTTAGGATTTTTAATTATTTTTAATAAGGTAATTGAAAGTCTGACAGCTGATTTTTCCATCTTATTTGATAGCAAAGCATCTCTAATGCTTGATTCACGTTTTAAAAAGCTTTGTTATAACATGGAAATGCATCCTCAGACGGTCTTACAATTATTGTTTTAATTACTTATGGCATAAATGCACAATTCAAAAGCATGTGATTTCTCTCCCCTAGAGGTGTAATCATTTAATGATCGTCACATTTTTGTATATTTTTTTTTATACAGACACTTGTTTCACTTCAGTTGTTTGATTTTAATGTATGCTGATAGTTGAAGATGAGATCACTGCGTTCATTCTTTTATCAAGTGTTACACACCGTTGCATCATAAAGGCAGAAAAACTAAAATGCAAAATGCAAAGCTGTCTGTGGAGTGATGGTGTATCATTTTCAGTGTGTGAGCAGCTACCAGGTCCCAAAACTGGGCTGTGGAGGTGGCAACTCAGGCTGCAGGGCAGAGCCTCCTGCCAAAGAGAGGATGGTTTGAGTCAGGACTTTCAATGAGCGTGCTTGACTTTTAAATGCATTTCCAACCTTTTCTTATATCAAAATAGCTGTAACTTCATAGCAGCCTGACAACACTGTCTTTCTGTGTAGTCATGCTGAGAAAGCTGACTGATTCAGACTTCTTTCTAAATAGACGCATGTGTAGAGGCTCTTCTGGTTTTGTAGTGCGTTGGTTGTTACAGGCTGAGTTGGACTGGCGGTAATTCTTTGCTGTAATGTAGTCTTTTGTGTCTGTATTTTTTCTCTTATGATTCAAGTTTCCAGTAAATTACAAATAGGCATCTTTGTTCTTTATTTCTCCCCTCCTTTTGTTAGTCAGTATAAGTGTAAGGGTTTCACTGGGCAGGACAGTAAGAAAGACCAGACAGTTGGAGGCGATCAGAAAATGAAACCTCAGAGCTCTCAAGGGATGGTAAGTGACTGGTAATGGCAAGATAACAAAAGATTTCTTTCAAAGAGTTGCGTGGAAGAAGCAGAGAACTAAAAATGTTTTCAGCTGTATTGAGAGAAGAAACAGTCTGCAGACTAGGAAACTATGGAAAAAAATGAGAGGAAAACCACATGGAGAGAACTGGATTGTCTAAAGGACAAAATTTAAAATGAGAGCAAGAAAATACCTTTATATTGTAACTTTCCAGTATATTTATATGATAAGGTAGACTTTCATGTAAGTGATCATAGGATTGAACATTGACTTTGGGAACAGAGCATGCTGTACATAAGTGTGTTATATTCCTTCTCGTTTGAGTGGACTCCTGAATGTGCAAATTCTTTCTCTGTAGAAAGACAGCATCACATGGCTGTTTCAATTCTTCCACTTGTTATTACAGACTAATATGTTCCTCCTTATATATTCAGGTATAAAGCCATAGCCTAATCAAAGTGTAGTAGGTGAAGGGAGGAGTTTCAGTTTTGCTATATCTGGAGTTAAGAACAAAAAGGCAAAGGGTAGCCTCTATTTAAGAAGGGGTGGCCAATAGAATATGAAGCAGTTGATTTAGTGCATTTAAACATTTAAACGACATGAAAAGATGTTTAAATATTGTCCAAAGCTTGAATTAAAATGACTTTGTTAGTATGCTCTAGAAGAAGGCTGGGGGAGTGTGGGTACTGGGGTTAGGCAGGTTTGCAGAGACTTCATATTGCTGAGAAATGGATAAAGCTAAGAGATTGGATATTGCTTTGGATAGCATATTTTGTCCAAAAAGACTTTTACTTGCTTGTTTGCTCTAAGGCTTTATATAATACTGTATCTCAATTAATCTACTCTTATCAACAGATGCCCTACTTGTTCTCAACCCTCTGTTACTGTAATTTCCTTATTAACCAGGGTAGCCACTATTTTTGCTGATAGTGTTAGTGCTCTAGACATGCTTGAGATCTGAGCCGCCATGGTCAATTGCAGAGGAAACAGTGGCCTCAGGGATTCAGCCGGATTCTCACTGATCCCCCACCCACCACACACTCCCAGTTACTTTATGGAGTTGGGTGAGCCGTTCTCCAGTCAGGTCGGGGCAGGTGATTGAGAAAGCCTGAAAAGAAACCAGTGGACAGAACTACCCTGGAGAACCTGGTTCTAGTCTGAGGCCAAGCTGGCCACCCTCAGCTGCACCAAAAATGTTAGTTGTTCATGATAAGTCAAAGGCTTCAACCTCTGCTTAAAATCCTTGGAGTGGGTGTGGCTCTCCTGGAGGCTGAAGTCACATTGTTTGTTTGTGAAAAAGCATTGGCCCTTGGTTTAATAAGGGTAGTTGAGATTAAAATTGCCTTTGTGGATGAAGGGAGAGGAGAAAGCTGTATGCATTTTTCCTTCCCTGCAAATTAAGGTGGCTAATTATTTATCTGTTGGTTCCTGCTATCTCATCTGTATCAGACTCATTTGTTCAGCTCCTTTTTCAATTTTTATGAAGCTAACACCAGTAGTATCTTTTCATTGCATTATTTAGTGGTGGGACAGCTTTTAAACTAGTCAGTCATCTCCTTACAAATATAGAAAACATGCCTATTATTGCTGTGTTTTCTGATTTTTTTTTTTTATTCTAGTTATTATCAAGAGGAGCTTTGTACAAAGCTGTTTGACAATGAAGCTGGGAGGAAAATATGAATTACTGTGGATGAAGAATGATCTGTTTAATATACATTTGTATATTAATTTGCTTTGAAATTGTCTAGTGTTGCTCCTATGGCATCTTTCGCTCCCTGTTGCTGTTGCTCCTGGGCTCATGTTTATATACTTTGAAAGGAAATGTAAAGATTCCACACTGTCTCTAGGGCAATAGCCACATGTGTGAGAGGTTTTCCCTCAGTCTTTTTCTTATCAAAGAAATATGCGATTAAAACACAGAGGGAAGTCCTCCTGTATTCTTCTTCTGGGCTGGGTTCATTAAATGTGTAACAGGCTATTGTAGCACTATTTCTGTGAACACAAACGTGCTGGTAGAGAATAGAACTGACAGATGAAGGCAGCGCGAGGCATTGCTGAAGAAGAGTCTGTCCCAGGTCTTTTTTTTCCACTTTCCCTGAGGCAGTTCATGTCAGCACAGTAACCTATTTCAGTCTTACTGGGCTTTATTGCAGATCTCATTAAAACATGATTGAAACGAAATGCAACAAAATTTATAAGACAAATTTGATTATAAGATGAACTGTTACAGTCATGTTACCCCTAGGTGTTACTCAATCATTAGGATTTATATGTTATTTGTATTTCAGAGCAATTACTGTTCTATCTAAATCTTGATTTCTTAAAAAAAATAAATTAAAATCTTATTTTTTGTAGTTGATTTATGTCTGAGCCAGAAGCTCTTACTTTTTTAAGTCAGACTCTGTGCAATGCTCATCTTCTGAACTGAGACGTCTTGGATGCAGTTAGAAATAACGTTGAATCTGCAGTTTATCTTTAAGGTTGATCTTACACTCTTGCAATGATAGTAAATTTTTGTGTTGATTGAATGGGCTTATGTGTTCATGAAAAGGGGTTGATTTATCATATGGTTTAGCTCCTAAAAAAATAATAAATGTGTAAAATAGGGGTGGGTATGGAACTCTCTAGGAAGCATCTGTGAACAGGGGAGCTGAGCCTGTCCTGCCTGCTGATGCATCCCGGCTGAAGATGCATAAGTTCAGGCATGAGGAAATGATATTTTCTTTCTTTAGTTCTGCCCTAGAAAACAGGCTTGTAGCCCTTCCCCTTTACTGCTCTCCTACGCTCCATGGGTTCTTACCTATATTTTGTGTTACATCACATATTTAGGTCAGACAAGACATTTTATCAGACAGAGCCCTAATTTGCCATCTGTGAGCAGTCATTGGGTCTGCTGTGAAGGAAGCAAGCTAGAATAAAAACTCCTCGCAAGTCCTCGCTTGTTCTTTAACTGCACAGGGCCCCATTCCATCTGCTTGACCTGCACGGATGTGACTTGGGCTGTGGTGTAGGGCAACAGAGCTTGTGTGAGTCTGAGATGGTCAACGAGCCATCCAGACTCCAGTTGGAGAGCGTTATCCACTGTTCTTGTGTAGATCTAATGCTTAACACCATGAGGCTAGCAATCAAAGAAGCCCTTCTCCATTCCTTTGCTGGTGAGATACCTATCTGTCTTCATTGGTTTCTGTGGCCTGGACTATTAGTTTTTAGTTAAAGTGAGCTTTTTAGACCAAGCACTTTTATGGTAGTGTGTAGTTAGTACTAATTAAGTTTAGCATAGGTTTGAAGAATATGATGGCAAACCTCTCTGCCAAAGGTTTTCTGCACTAGTGCAGATACCTACACCCAGAATTTCATCCGGCTTCTATTGACAGGGTAGGAGTCAGCATATTGGATCAGACCAAAGGTCTTACTTCTTTGATGTCCAGGGTCTGATGGCGGATGTCTGAGTGATCATAAGTGAGAACCAACAAGAATATGTAATATGCTGTTTTTCATCTTGGTAGCTTTCTGAATTAGAGTTGGTGTGTGTTGATTGGTTGCTGGTTTGGTGTGTAGTGGTTGGTTTTTTGGTTTGGGGTTTTATGTGCATGGTGGTTTTTTTTCTTAAATATCCTTCAATACCTTTCTTTACTTAATTTGTATTATTACTTTGTGAACTCATGCAAGCTTCTGTTGTTCACAGCATCCTGTGTCCTGCCTTGCTTAGACTCTATGTGATAAAATACTATTAATGTACAAAAAAAAAAAAGGCAGTTTGGCTGGAATAAAAATAATTGACAAATATACGGCCTGAGATCTATACCTGCCTATAATCCACTGGATTCTGAAACTCTGAGAACTTGCTCTTAGATTTATGGATGTGTGTGTGTTAGATTTCATACCATAATCCATTCTGAGTGGGAATTTACTATTTACCTCACCAGAAAATTTATTGATGTGCTGAAAACATTTGATTATCAGTATATACTCTATCAATATTGATTTGGCTTGGCATTTCATTCAGAAATCTATAATGCTCCCAATGGTGGTCATGATTTGGGAGTGAGAATGTAGTTCAGTGACTTATGAACGTACTGCCATAAGCTTCTGTGGCTTATTAAATGAGGCTTAATTTTAGTGAGACTTGGGTTTGGTTCTTTAATACTGTTTTGAAATAGGGTCCTGCACCTGGGATGTGGCAATTTCAGGCACAAATACAGGTTGGGCGGAGAATGGCTGGAGAGCAGCCCTGAGGAGAGGGACTTGAGGGTGCTTGTGGATGAGAAGCTCAACATGAGCTGGCAATGTGCACTGGCAGCCCAGAAAGCCAACTGCATCCTGGGCTGCATCAAGAGAAGTGTGGCCAGCAGGTCATGGGAGGTGATTCTACCCCTCTACTCTGTGCTCGTGAGACCCCACCTGGAGTACTGTGTCCAGCTCTGGAGTCCTCAACACAGGAAGGACATGGATCTGTTGGAATGGGTCGAGTGGAGGGCCACGAGGATGATCAGAGGGATGGAGCACCTCTCCTATGAAGACAGGCTGAGAGAGCTGGAGAAGAGAAAGCTCTGGGGAGACCACATAGCGGCCTTCCAGTATTTGAAGGGAGCCTACAGGAGAGCTGGAGAGGGACTCTTTGTCAGGAAGTGTAGTGACAGGACAAGGGGTAATGGTTTTAAATTGGAAGAGGAGAGATTTAGATTAGATACCAGAAGTTCTTTACTGTGAAGGTGGTGAAGCCCTGGAACAGGTTGCCCAGGGAAGCTGTGGATGCCCCATCCCTGGAAGTGTTCAAGGCCAGGCTGGATGGGGCTTTGAGCAACCTGCTCTGGTGTGAAGTGTCCCTTGCCCATGGCAGGGGGGTTGGAACTTGATGATCTTTAAGGTGCCTTCCAACCCAAACCATTCTATGATTCTAAAACAAAATGGTTATTTTTAAGCTTTTTGTTTAATTAATCATTAATCTAGGAAAAAAAGTAAAACTTTTTCTCTAGGAAAGTGATGATCACTGGGGAAATAATTCTACTGCTTCTCATGTTATACTGGGAAAACCTGCTCTCTGTCATTCGTGGTGTAAAACTAAATTATCTGTCGGGTTTTGTATGATGAAATCTTAACACCTCATAATGACCAGAGTTTGCTACTGCCTGAAAACCTTTCACACCTTGGCTTCATTTGTTTGTAACATCATAGCAAAATGGTTTTGGACTGGACAAGTACTTTCCTTGTGTGTATGTGCCTAGCAACTTGACCATATGCACGTAACCACTTGTGTGTTTTGAGATCTGTCACGGTTACAGTGAAGTCTTCCAGCCACAAAACCACTTTTTACATGAGTCTAAGGTATTGAAAGCAATACTTCCAGGTATTAAAAATACTTCAGTTTGAGGGATAGTTGGCATGGATCCTGTGATTTGTTCAACCCCGTCTCCCTCTCTGTGCCCCCAGAAGATAGCAGCATGCTCTGGTGCCTCACAGGCCCTCCCTTCTGGATGTGCCAGCCTCTGTGCTGTCGATTTTAATCTGCTCTCACTACTACTGTGTGCGGGTGCAATCACTGTCCCTTAGTCTGGGCAGTGGAGAAGCTGAAATGCCTGTCCAAGGTGGAAGGCTGGACGAGGTAGGTCAGAGAGGCTCTGATGGCACAAAGGGTTCCCACTTAGGGCTCGGTGCTGGCCCTGCATTGATTCAAGCTGTGTCCTGCTGTCTCCAAATGGGATGTTTCTGCTCTGTAGTCCTCAGCAGGTGCCAGGAGGAGCTTGGCTTAGGTTTGCTACTAGATCCAAGCCGGCCTTGTGGATTCATGCATTAAATGTGCAAGCTAAAAAGCTCTCTTGGAGTTCAGTGTGCTGGGGGCATCTAAACTCTTTCTAGTAAGCAGCCTGAGAACGCAACATGAGGTTCAGAGACCTAGTCTGACTGCTCACAGCTTCCCCAGGCCTGGTGGGATTCACTAGCCCAAGGCCAGCTCAGAGAACCTGAGGAGATGTTCTGTTCCTCACGGCGTATCTGAAAGGCTGATTATACAGAAATTTTCATACAGAGCTGCTTTACATGACTGTAAAGATGCTGAGCACACCTGTTCCACGCTGCCTCTAATACTGGGAGCAGCACCACAGACCTCAAAAGTGGCTGGTTTATCTCTGTGGTTGGTGTGGGAGTCAAGGCCTGGTCCCACACTGCCCTGGAGATGGAGGTTTCTAACACCCGAGCTTCTTCAGATGTAGCTATGCTGTGCCATGCTGTCTGTGGAGACACATGGTCAGAAATAAAACAGCTGCTGGAGGCACTCTGAGGTTGAACGCTGCCTCAGTTTTAATATTAAGAGCAAAAGTGAGTACAGATAGCTTGTAATGAAGGGGGGTAGGGGATAAGGAATAAGAGATAACAGAAAGAAGCATGCCAAAAGTGCGTCTTTGCTCATGAGAGAGAAGTTGCTGTAGACAAGGAGGAGAGGATGGGAGTAGGGAGGCTTCCCTGCTGTGAACCCTGGGCTGTTGCTCTGTCTTTCCTGTTGATAGTAGTTTGATAGAAATGACTCAGGTGCTAAACTGTGTGGTCTGTCCTCAAAGATAAATATCTTAGCACAGCTCAATGTCCTAGGCAGGAATAAATGACACCTTCTGGACCTACTGAATGCCCTAAGGAGGAGTATCTGACACCTTCTGTACTAATGAGTGTTTGTGTGCTAAAGCATGCAATGACCCAGCTGCAAGAGCATTTTAAAGTACTGTCACAGAGTAGTGGCTTCCTATGGCTTAGACCAGTGCCCTGTGTGTGGGAACAGGAATGTGGTGGCGTTAATATGCATAAGATAATTGCAGTTCTCCACCTGTTTGGATCCCAAATGGCTACCAGCCATCCCATTGTCCAACGGCAACTCAAACTCAAATGATAACCTCACTAGCCATGCAAAGTAGGAAGACTCTTCCCCTCTTAGGGAGATAGTTACCTGAAATCTAGGACAGAAGCTTTTTCTTTGGACTGCTTTTCAGAATCTAGGGTCTTAAATTTCAGTCAGGTCAGGAGTCCTGGTTAAATGCTTGGTTAAATGCTTACCTAGATGAAATAGGGAGAGAGAAAAACTGAAGTTGCTTTTTGTAGTTCAAAGAAAAGAATAAGGTTGTCTGGATTTACCCATTCTATGTAGCTTAAAGAGCAGTAGTTGCAATGTATATGTTCTTTTGTTCAAGCTACCAGGTCTAAGAAACTAAAAGCTCCAAGGAGGAAAGTTTTGCTTTAGATGAAGAAAAGTGGTTGGAACGTGGTAGAAAACTTCAAAATGTGCATTTGCAGTTGAAGGTTGAAAAGTGGAATACTTTTAAATTAGAGAAAAAGGTGTGGTGTTTTAGGATGCGCATTTTTGCCTTACAGAAATGTAAAACTTTCATGTTTGTTGAAGCATCAAAACACATGGAAAGCAGAACTCGGTTGTCAGGCTCAGCAGGGATTCTAATGACTTTAATGTTTCAGTCTTACTTAATCTGTCCTAAATCAGAGAAAAAACTTGTTATGCTTCCATATGGTGTCAGCAGTTTTGGCCATTATTGGTATGCTTGATAGGCATCCTAATTTCTTCAGTAAATAATCATGAGCAATGAAAAATATCCTTTTTTTTCCTCTGCTGCTTTTCATATGCTACTTGTTAGGGAAAGCTAAATAACTTTGTTGCTTTCAGCCTGCTACAATAAGTTGTCGTTATTGTCCTATATTGAATTCTACGATGTAATATTGTCATTGTTTCAGGTTCTTCCTCTTCTGCCTCTGTGCAAGGCAGCCAAAGATGCACATGGATCTGAACTACCTTTGTTAAAACAATCAATGAGATCAAGATGATTTATAGAAAACAGTGGGTGATCCCTCTTTGTTGGAGTGTCCTTTGTAATCCTAAGGATGGCGTGTCAGTGTGGTAGGGCAGTGAGTGGGCTGTAAAGAGCAAGGGTGCAGATGGGGTGATTCATACAGTATTTAAACGGGTTGATTTCAAGTGAGGCTTTTCTAAGTTTAATTTCAGAATGCAGAGAAACAAACACTGTTACGAGAATACATGAAATATTTGTTATTGTAAGTTTCATTTAAAGTGTTAAACTAGCATGAGACAGTTCTTGAGTTTGTCTCTGTTTTCCCTTCTCTTGGAAAGTGCATTGCCTCATTTAACTTCCTGGCCCTAACAATAAAGACCTTGGAAAGCCTTTTGTGTATCACCAGACAGATGATGCAAGGCATAAATACAGCCTTGGGAACATCTTTAGCGTCTTTCTTAGTGAAACCTGAACATAAAGGTTGATATTTTTAACTGGCAGAATTTCAATAGACTTGCATCACTGTTGGAGCCTAAATGTATTTTTTTTTTCTTGCTGTACTCCAAGTGATGTAATATGAAATGCTGTAAATGTCTCTCTCTTTTTTTTTTCTTCCCTCCTGAGGCAGGAAAGAAAAGCACCCATCTGAGAGATGGTTTCAGCATTTTTTTAGTGTGAAGGAGAATTATGACAATAACCTCCAGTTCAGATAATGATTCCCAGTTAATCATTCTTTATGAGAATGTGCTGTATTAAAAATTCTGTGCTTTTGTGACATAATTTTCTATTGATTTAACAGTTGTCAAATTTAGCTTGATATCTTTATGCCCTACTAGCATGTCTTGCTTTGAAAAGCCTCTTTTTCCTCATTAGTTGACTGTATCTTCAATTACACTTTTTTCTGCCCGCACAGGACTGTAATTCAGTTTATGACACTTTCTAGCAATCAGTGATAATCTAGTGAATTGTTAGATGCTGTTTGACAAATTTAAGTGAATTTCCCAGATGACCTCTCAGGGAGCTTTGAAGCTGTGTTGCCTTCTAGCAACTGGACCCATAAATTATTTTTTGAGCAGAGCGAAAAGAAGAATTCAGTGAAGGCATAAGGAGAAGCGTACTCAATTTCTTTGTTACACGGAATACTTGCAGAGTTTTTACGGGAGGAAATAGTTTGCTTTGTCACATTTTTCTTAGGATGAATTTACACTGAGGGTAACAGTATTCTTCAGATGTTACAAGAAAATGATAAGGCAGAAAAGTGAAAAATGCAAGAAGTGATGTAGTCGGAATTTATTTTTTTTTTTTTTACTTAAAGGTCATCTACTTGTCAAACATTAGTGGTTTGAACTAAGAAGCTTTTGCGCAAGTAAGTGTCATGTGAAAAACAATATTTAGTTATACCTCTAAAGTGCAGATTCTAAAGGAAAGCAGATCACTGTTGTCTGTTCTCAGCATTTCTATATTACTTTTCAGTTTGGTTATTTAGATGTCAGTAAATTGTTTTGCAGTTTCTAATTATTTAAAATTCTTAAAAAAAATATACTTAGGTCAGCAGATAATTTGTGAAACTGGATAGAACGGTGGCTAGTTTGACACGTGTTCGTCTACCAGTAGTTTTTAAATAGGCCACAACAACCTCCCAAACCTTGACTAATTTAAGTATTTAATAAATATTAATAAATATATTAAGAGACTTCCTCAGAGTATGTCTCTAATGATTGGATTTGAAACTTGTATGGCTTTATTCTGTTAATGCCACTAATTTTGAGGGACCTTTTCCTTATTTTTGAGCTGTCAAAAGTGTGATTTTCATCACCACGAATTAATCAAAAAGAGTTTAATTTTTTTAATACACTAGAAGTCTTCATAATATCTTTTTCAGGAGTGGAAAAAGACAATTATTGCCAGCTATTTCAGAAATAAATTATCAAATGCTTATTTTGATATATTACTTGTTCATTTATAGGCTAGCATCTGTCAGTATTTGAGAGCTGGAAAAATTGACTTAAGAAACCCAACTCTATACTAGCTGAAAATGGTGTATATACAGGCCTTTTAAAAGGGTTACCATTAAGAATATTTTGATTCTGTGTGCTTATTAAACTGATTAAATTATAAGCGTGCATTATGTGGAATGTATTTGCACATGCAGCAATTCACGTTGTATGAATTACTCAAACTCTTGTCCTAGTCTCAGTTAAGGTGTGTAATCTGCAGGTGACTGACAGAGGAAGGTGTCCACACGAAATCCCTTGGAGACCTTCTTCCCCCAGTCATTTGGTTTGAAACCAACCCTTTACAGAAGGAGTTGGTGACAGCATGGTCCATGAAGAGGTACAGAAAGGTATCACTGCAGAGAAGGTAAGCTGGCCAGAATTAGAAAGCAAAACAAACCAAGAAAATGGGAGCATCTGTGCAGGACTGGACCTGTGATTTTTAGAACCCTTGTGCATCTAAATGAGACAACTTGAATCAGCAGTCAGTGTGTCTTGTCCTCACGCTCAAAGCTTTTTTAATTTTAGTTTTTTGGTTTCTTAATGTGAAAAACCTTCTGTGTGCTCTATAGGAAATCCAAAAAAGCACCTGGTCACTTCGTGTTCTCTTTTAGGGACTTAATGTTTTAAAGTGGAAAAATAATTATTTGTTTGGATTGAGATGGGTTTTTTTAATCTCGAGTGGGTTCTTAGCCTCCACATTGGGAATTTCCTAGTGGTTTTAATTTCTTTAACTATAAACTGATCCAGCTGTGTTAAAAAGTTTATGTAGATTTTTCTCAAAATGTAATCAAAACCAGAAATTGAGCTGGGGGTGGTGGTGGTGTGGAATTTAGCAACATTTATTCAAAATGCAACTCTCAACCCACCATGCTTAAACCATCGAATATTGAAGTGCCTTTTTTAAATGCTTATTGCATTATTGAAAGAATCATATACTTCTGTTTCAAAGTATCGATCTATTTCATTTAATGTGAACTGAGCGTACACAGCATGTGCACAACAGTCTGATATGTGTGGTTGTGCTGAACAGTGTGTATTGCAGAGTTCCTTATCCTTAAAAATATCACGGTGTAGGTACACAGTGGAGGTTTGCTTTTGTTAAGGTCAGCCGCTTGGGAGTTCTCAATTTGGTGAATTGTGTAGGATGGTGCAGTGATTAGATGCCAAGTCACGATCCAGCGCTTTGAGCTAATTTTACTTCCACTGTGCTGCTTTTGAATTCAGAGCTCTTGTTACTGGCACTGTTATGTTGCAGACAGGAAAGGAGATCTTTAGCTGCTCAGGGTTGCCCCGTGGTGCTGGGCTTCTCACGAGGGTCTGTGCCTTGCAGTGCAACCTGCCCAGACCTGGCAATGCAGCTGGCGGCTTCTAAGTTCAGGCTCTAAGGATTCCAGCTGCTTCCCCAGTCGTTTAAGTGGATGACATGTATGTATATAGTAAAGGGCAATCTCCTGCTTCATGCTTATGCTTGCTGCAGTCCTGAATCCAAAGTAGGCTCCTCAAGGATGTGGGAACACAAGCTGAAAGCCAAGTATTACTCTGAGCAGAGCAGATGCTGCTGAGCCATCTGAGTAAGTGCTGCACTGGTTCTGGATGCAGCCTTTCCTCCAGTGGGTTTTGAAACTAGTTGAGAACAACTTTCATACTGTGATACTTAAACACTTTGAAGAAAATTATACCTGAAGAAACTGTTACACAATGCTGAGCTAAAATTAGAGCTCTGCTCAAACCTAGAGATTAGTTTTTGTTATGAGTTCGTTCCTATTTTGAGTTATTTTAGTTCATACAGGCACAGTGGTGTCAAATTGCTTGAAATAAATATAACTTGTAACAGTTGATCATCTCACCCTTTATTATTGAAGGAGGGATTGTTAGTGCTATCTAGTTTTAAAGCTGACACTAGTATTTGCTGCAAGCTAAATTTGTTTGAAAAACCTAAGCCCAAGTGATTCAGTCACTTGTGAAGATGATGACAGAGTAGAAGTTATTTAAAAAAAATTTCTTTATTTAGACACCTCTTTCTTTCTATCAAAGATTGCCATATCTATGAATATTTGCCTATTACTGGCTGAGTTAAAGAACCTTCAGTAAATTTCAATTTGTCCATTTTCAGTAGCAATGCATAAGCTGTGTCTACACTGAGTGTATCCCGTCATACCTGCATGTGTCTGAGAAAGCCTTCTTTATAATTAGAGTAATAAGCTGTTGAGGGCTGGCCAGGTCTGGGTCTTGGCAGAAGAACTGGTGCTTTTGGGGGATAAGGAAGTTTCTCCTTTGGTTAATAATGTTGCTTGTCAGTAATTTGGAGGGATGAATAGCTGGTAATGTGGACGAGCAAGGAGATTTGGCAAGAAGGTGAATGGGGGGAGGCAGAGTCCAAGGAGCTGTGGAGCTGATGAAACTGGGACTGGGAATTGCTGGGCAAGAAGGAGATCCTTGGCTGGTCAGCAATCAGGGGAAAGTGCCTGACTCAGCACTGCAAAGGGCTGCCCCGTCTTGTAGCCTGGCCACTTCTGCACTGTGTGGTATTTGGTGCTGCATCTCCTCCAAATCCTTAATGGTAATCTCGTGCCTTAAATCAGTTGATGGTTTTTGAGGATTAATTTCAAATTGTCTGGTATAATGTCAGCACTCTGGGGCAGCTCAGCAGGATGTTCTTTTTCATAGTATGAACTTGGTTATATATGTTGTGTGTCCTGGGGAACGTAAGAGCATATGTGTGACAGGAACTTCCTAGGATGGTGCTGGAGAGGATAGTGTTGGAGCACTCTTGATTGAAATAAAGTAATGCTGTCTTATGGATGCTGTCCACTGCCAACAGCCCTCAAGTGAGGTATTTGAGAAAGCTAGCTGAGGGGACCACACAGTATAGATGTTTGAGCAGCTCAGTGCTTAAGCTCCTGCATATTCCTTTCTTGTGAGCAGTACATGTCTGACATGACAGATTTGGCAAAGAGACTAGGCCTATGAAGTTGGGGGATAGGAAGAAAAGCTTGTTCATGAACATGGATTTGGAGGATTGACAAGATGAGTGGAAAGAGAGGAGATGCCAAGAGAAACTCTAAGGAACTGGAAAAGCCGAAGCCTGATTAGCGGAGAGCATGAGAGTAAGGAGCAGCAATATAAGAAGAGATGGGACAAAGATGTACAAAAAGTTCATATAGGCTGAAACGTACTTCTGAACAGTATCCGTTACACAATTTCACAGATTGACTCCAAGATCTTGGGGTCATCTTTCTGCTGCTGTGTAATCCACTGCAAAAGCATAAGTTTTCTCTCCCACTGGTGGTGTTTTGCAGAAAGAAGTTCATTTTTTGATGTTTCTTCTCTTTAGATCACTTGTGCAGAGGTAAGGTCAGTGTTTAGATTGCTTTTAACAGACCTAAAGTTCCCAACACTGCTTTTAAGCTGTGTCATTATTTATAATGATTTCATCTGATAGAAATTCTATCTCCAAAAATTTCTCTGAATATCTGGTATGAAGGTATGAAAGAAATCAGAAAACCTAAATGGAAACATTAGAATAATTTTGCAAGAGCTTTGGTCTCATAATACATGTGCATTATAATCATTACATGATAAGGCACGCTGAAGTTGATGTAATAAATCATCTGCTTATATAAGGAGCAGGGATGAAATTGCTGCTGGAAAATTTGATTTAATTATTGATGTGGGTATAGAGATCAGCTTAAAGATAACAGTTCATCCTGCCATATGCTGTATATAGAATTGGATGGTGGGGGAAGTGCGCGTAGAAGGAAGTGACAGGCACTCCCAGAGTGTTAAATCTCAAAATCTTCTGGAGAAACGCTTTGCAGAAACTCCTCCGTTCCCTAGGACTGAATTCTCTATTGCTTCTTGCATGGAGGACTCTCTGATTTTTCAGGTATCTACTGATCTTACGGGTCTCTTTCTCACCCTTGTCTCCCAGAGTTAGTGCTTGCAGCTTCACTGATCCCCCAGCTTCCAGGCTTAGTGACAGCACTGTCATTGTGGTGCTGGCGGATGCTCTGTCAGCTCTTTTCCTGCCAGTCAGTAGGGGTTTGCAACACACAAAACCCCAGTTTGCGCTGCCCTTTGGGAGAGCACAGAGCTTGGCAGCCTTAATCACCTGCCAGCTCATAAAAACATGTTGGGTTTTCCAACCTCGTAGCCAAGATCAAAATAATCTCTAGTGAAAGTTTGGTTTTGTTAGGGTTCCTCGCCCCTCCTTTTGGCAAAAGCAATCCCTAGGCATTGTGCGGGAAGAAATATGAGGTTTATTTTCTTCACTGCCTTAAGTTTTGCTGCTTATTAGAGAAACCAGGTGGTTTCTGTGGATTGCTTACCTTCTCCACAGGTGGTGAAAATTAATTTGATGCCCTGTAGCTTTGGCAGGTGTTATCAATATATGTACTTGATGCAAAATGAAAATGTCTTACTGTCACTTTGTACAGACAGTGCTACAGACTGTGTTGTTATCAGTTAATCAGTCTATCTCTTTTTCCAGTGTTTCAATACCCAAGTGCCTGAAGTAGCTGCATAAAATCCAGACGCATTTGTCACTTGCCTCTGATATGTCAAAGGGGAAGTGTATACTCTACAGTGATTTCAGTGAATGCACCAGAATTTCTTTGAATGGGAGACTGATTTAGACTGTTAGATATGTTGAACAGAAAGCACACCTAATGTGGGCACATTGCAGTGTTTGCTTAAAGAGGAGCATGACTTACCAGCAGTGGCCAGAATCTCCATGTATATTTAAAAATAACTGCCCGGTTTGAGCAGTGGATTGGGAACTGGGGTCAGAAGAATTGGGCTGGGAAGAGAGTGTGGAGTCCTGGTCGATGCAGAGTGAGGGGGAGACAGAAAGCAGAACCAGATAAGCCTGGCAGGACCATGCAGAACAGAGTGAAGAACTAGTATCTGTTATCATGATCTTGTCATCGCCTAAGTCATTTGTCTTTCAAAGCTTGTATAATTGTCATACTGGAATATATCATCTACAGCTACTCAGTAGCCCAAAGTCATTTCAGCTCTCATAGCTTGTGTAAAATAAGAGCTGCTGTTTGACTATGCCATGTTAAGAGGTGGTTTGAAGCTTGTAGAATATTCTGTAAAATAGTCTTATACTTAAATTTTCATTTTTTCAAATAAACGAAGGTGCTTGGACTTCACTCTATGTGCACATATCTGCATTTTATTAACTCGCATATTCACGCATGAGGGATGAGGGAACATACACTTTCTTCAACTGACAGATACTGTTACTCTACTGTTTAATATCACCTAAATTAATCCAATCAGCATCATTTATCTGGTTACACTGAGGCGGTCAGGTCTTCCTAAGGCTGGCAGAAAATAGTGTGAACTGTTTTAACCAAACTGCCCTTAGTGGTAGGTTTCAGTGTGTTAGTTCTCTTTCAGTTTAAACAGAAAACCGGAACGACATTCTGAAATTATCAAAAGTTTACATTATTGTCTCAAGGTTCTTTTTATGAAATGTGTAAGTCAAAATCAAAAGCTTATGTGTTCTTAATGCAGATACCTTCATTGAGTTGGTAGTGCTGTAACTGCTGTGAAGGCACAATTTTGAAACATGCTCAGGAACTGGAAGCTGAAAGTTTTCTACTGCATGCTTTAAACTTGAATCTCTGTCCAAAAAAAAGTCCAGATATTCGTTAATTTTTTTTTTTTGATCAGGTAGACATCTTGTCAGTGTTTAAAGTCAAAATAACATTAAACATTAATAGTGCCACAGCTCTGACTTGCTGTGTGTTTTAAAATTTCTGTACTTCAAAGTGAGTTGGTAGCACTCAGTGTTAACCTCAATTGATATGTGCCTATAAATCCTTTTAGGGAACGTGCGGTGGCTATTTTTTTTCTCTTACACTATTTTTTTCTTCCTTTAAGCTGTCTGAATGCCAATTTCTATATTGGCTTTGTCAGTAATACACCCTTTATCTCTTGCTGTTTACATCATTTTGAGAGTAAAAGTAAGTTTTAAAAATTATTTGCTACTTGTCATCCTTGCCTGGGTATTATTATTTTTATAAAGGAGAACTGTGCACCCATACCAGCACTGTGCTGATAGATTATCCTAGATAGACTACAACACTGTGGTAACAGTTGAAAAAAGTATATCTAATTTGCACTTGAAAAATAGTTCCACAGCAATGTTGGAATTAAATATACTTTTGTCTTTATTTACTGGATTACTATAGGATGTCTTCAAGTCCCCAGTCTTTGCTTTTACATAATCATCCTTTAGGTATTTATTGCTTTTGTGTTCTTCATAATAAACTTTACTGTTCTTTAAAGAAAAATGAAATAGTAGCTAATATAATTAATATTTAAACTGGTTAGTTTTAGATTTAAGTATTTTTTTAAAAAAAAAAACAAACCTTAAAGCCTTGCAAAGTAAAAACAGATCTTTATTTCTGTATTTGTAGAAAAGAATTACTAAAAGCTTATTTACCAAGTCAAGAGGTGGGCTGCCTGATTGATGTCTTCTTTGAGATAAAAAATAAACGTTTTCAGTTCTTTGAGGCTAATTCATTATTTGTAATAGGCTCTATTTGCTAAGGTAGTTTCCAAATAGGTTTTACAGAATTCCAGTAAGACTTGGGATTGTCATGACTTGGCATTCACCCATCACAGCTCCTGAACTATCCTGAATATTCCTGCTCTGATAATTGGGTAGTTTGTCTATCTGGGTATGCTTTCAGGAAAGATGAATTATATATGTTGATATCCACAGACCACAATAGTACAACTAAAATAAATAGCTTTGATTAAACTTCCAAGACTGACTTTTCCAGGAAATAATGAAGATAGAGAAAGCCGTGAAGGTTGTTGGGAAGAAGGGCAAGTGTAACTCATTGGAACTAGGGGCTTTATTACTATGATCATTGCAGATGGAAAAGTAAATTAGGTGACCATGTGATGACAGATATTAAAGCTTTAACATGGTATTCACAGATCCCTTCCACATCATGATTTTCTTTGTGTGCCAAAATAGTGATTGATACTAGTATATTGATTAAAACAAACATCAGTTTTAGTCATGTCATTAGAAGTCCCTCAAACACAAACGCCTCAGTTTCTAAGATCACATTTGATTACTATATATATTTTAAGCTCATTAAATTTTGAGCCTTGAGGCTGTATTTGTTACGTGCATGTTATTTGCACTTTTGGAGGGGAACGTAGCACATTTGTGTTACCTCAGCCACCTGCTGGAAATGCAGAGTTCCTGGCCATAGCCGTTTGGAATCCAGTCCTGCAGGCTCTTGTACAAGCAAAACCTGTCCTAAGGTTGGAGACCTCCACCGAGTTTGTAAAACAGCTAGCTGTTTTACAATTCTATATATGGCACACAATTTGGTAAGCAAAAGGTGCTTAAAAGGGATTACATTTAAATATAGAAATGATATGTAAACTATATTCCTCCTCCTCCAGTTGAAAAGTAAAATAATTTGAGTCCCCTGCAATAATACTTTTGGAGTCATGTCATATACTCCTAATGAAAGGAGTAGACTGTTACTGCAGAGGTATTAACCTGGCCTCAGGAGTTAATCCAACAAACTGTACTTGTTAGTGTCAGAGAGTTACAGCTGTACCATTTTTCCAGCAGCTCCAGCAGCAGTTCTAGCTGAGACTGATTCAAACCAAATTTGCTGTATAGAAGGCAAATAGTAAAGTAACTGAAATGGACAGTTAGCAACTCCAGCCTCCTAGGTGGAGAAATGATTCCAAACACTTTTCTCAGGCTACTAAGAAAGAAGAGAGGGGCATCTGCTGCTCATCAGCTGTTAGATACCAGCAAAACAGGCTTTTGCAAAGGGCAAGTTCTTAGGAAGAAGAACCTTAGGTCAGGTTCTTCTAAGCCACTTTTGTTTTGGTGGTGTGTTTTTTGTGTGTGTGTCTGTTTTTGGGTTTGGTTTGGGTTTGGTTTTTTTTTTAAAGCCTGGAGGAAGTAATTTGACAAATGTGTGAAGTATGGGAAAAAAACACACTATAAAGGGTACAACTTCTCTGGAGGTTTTTAAGCAGTAGTAAAGCCCATTTTTGTATGTGTGTGAATATTTAATCTCTTACTGTACGCAACACAAAATCGTGCAGTGCATGCAAATAAAAATCTGAGCCTGCTCTGAGTTTGGATGTGTGGGAATTTGGCTATAATGAACCTGATGTTAATTAATAATTCCATATTAAAATATTTTAATTATGACTTTATCTCTGTATGAATCATACCCTCACTTTCTGTCTTTTTTGTATAGCTTGTATATCCTACTACTTTTTTTTTCCACCACTAGTATTTGCATAGTGTATTTTCTTGCTGAAACTGTTTGAGTGTGTAACTTTGTTGTTGAGTTCAGCTCTATTGCCATATAGCTTACTGTCTTTAAAGAAAATAAAAATAGTTCCATGTTCTGCTTTTGCAGAGATGAAGAAGCCATTATGTTTGTGTGGCTACTACTTAACACTCTTTCAGTGGCTATCCTAAAAATGATATATTTATTCTATTCATGCAACAGAAGTTCAGAGAAGGTAGCTGCTAAATCATTTGACAACTTTCAAAATATTGATACCATGTAGTCTTTCTGCAGATGTGGTGGCACATTGAGAGACAATAGTTTGAAATCGGGAGTGAAATTACAAAGAAAAATACTAAATGTCCACTTTCCAGAAGTAATACCAAATTATTCAAATGTTTTTAAAATCACTTGCAGTTCTGACTAGACTGCAGGAATGAATGGTTTAAAGCTTTTGAATTATTATTACTTTTTTTATCTCCAGGTCAACAATGGAAATTCCTTCCATATCAGTCATCAAAATTAATTTATTTATTGGATGAATGACGAAAAGAATTTTTAAAAGTGAGACCTTAAAGTCCAAATCATACAGTATGAAAGGCTCTGCCAAAGTGGAAAACTTGCGATTTTTTTAAGAACCTAAACCTGAAGGCAGTGGTATGTGTGATGAGCATATATGTTCATGGTTTAGCTTAAGAAATAGAAACCAGGTTTGAAGTGAAAGTTCAGGGAAGATGATGCCCAGAAATGCATTTATATGCAATGTGTAATTTTCGCCTTTAATATCATAGAATCATAGAACAATTCGGGTTGGAAGGGACCTCAAAGAATGAGTTTCAGCCCCCAAAATGGGCAAATGCATCAAAATAGCAAAATGAGGGCTTTCTACATGACAGCAACTCTGCCAAGTCTGGGCGTGCACGTGTGCACACAGGTATCATGCAGAGCTGCTCAGTTTATAACACTGTCCTTTCCCACTCTGTTCTGCACCAGTTGCTAATGTAGGTGGTGCCTTGAGGGCCCTACTCTGAGGCCAGCAGTGTGTAGCTACAAAGAGCTGGGCCAGAGGAGGAAGACTGAGACAGAATCAGGAGGTGTCTCCATCCGTTTTTCTATTCAGACTCTGCTTTACTGCTCGATGCTGCTCTTTTGAGTGGAGCTCTTAAGTTTGAAACTTACTGCAAGAATTATTACAGATTTTTGCCTTTTCTGACAAATAGCCATGACATGGCAATACTGGAGGAGACACTTGAGATAAAATATCCTTTTTCAAAGCAGATTCAAGCCCACATCTTTTATTTCTGAGGAAAATCCCTATTAATCATGTTTTAGGATCTTTGGACAGCAAGGACAAAGGGGCAGAAAAGAGAATCTTTTTTTATTTGAATATGTTCCTCAGATGCGATCTGCAGGAGGAATAGAGTATCTTCTCTCTACAGAAGCTGAGAAGCAACTGCGGGCAAAATGCTGGGGTAAGCCGTAGCCAGTCCTGCTCTGTGTAAAGGAGAAAGCACTATCATGTCATGCTTTGCGTCATGTCAAAGAAAATCACAACTGTGCCTGAGCTTTGGGGAGCCCTGTCCTTTTGTGTGCTAGGCATACTCTGTGTGTACCTACTGAAAACAGCCCTTTAGGAGTTTCAGGTGGATTAAATTAGTTTCAAGTTGTCAGTCAAGATGCTGGCAAGTCTCAAGCAGAGCTGCTCAATTAATTCAAACTGTTACAGAGAAAGAATGGTACATAGCTACAGAGCCTTCAAGTAAAGTCTAAGATACTGATGAATTTGGGTGCTTTTAGGTGTGATGGCAGGTAGGGTTGGACAGAGGAACATCAGGAGTCGAATGAGGCCCTGTTCCAGTCAGATCCTCTTTGGGTAGTGCAGCCTCAAGTATAGTGTGTGTATCACAGGCAGAAGCTCAATCAATGCATGTCATACCAAGAAGAAGAAAATTCTGGAGCAGCTGAAGGATCCCAAAAGATTTCTGCTAACAAAGAAGACTTACTGTATTTTATATTCTTTTCTTCCCCTTGAGCATGAATTGAAAACTGCATATTCCAGAATCTTGATTCTGTTTTTTGTTTGCTTGTTTGGATGGGTGGGTGTTCTGGTTTTGTTTTCCTGTTTGGTTGGTTTTGGTTTTTTTACCAGGATCAAGATTCTAAGCCCCCTTTGTAGCTGTCGTCTTCTTCCTTTTATCCTTTTGCCTTTCTCCCTCAGGCTTGATTCTGTTCAATCTCTTTTTGTGTTATTGATGTAAATTCATTTAGGCTATGCACTAGATGTGTTTAGGGAGGTATTTGGTTTTTTCTGTAGTTATCTACAGGCAGTGCAGCATCAGCAAATCTATTTTGTTCCTGAAGCTGCAATTGGTTTTTGAGTTGATAAATCTTCTGATCCTGGGGATAGGAAGTGTACATTTGTGTACACTTACACTGCTTCTCTTTGCCCTGTGTATTTAAACTGCTTTAGGCGTCCAGCAGTCAAGGACACTCATTGTGCACAAAGAGGAAAGGCAAAGCATTTGTTCCTTTATGAAAAAGGCTGGAGAATAGTACTAGAGAAAATCTTAGTATAATTAAAGTTAATGCTGTGAATCTTATTATGGAACATCCTCATCAAAAAGTAACGTGAGCAGAAAGAAAGCCCATGTACTTGAATCTGTGGCAATGCTAAGCTGTGTGTGCTATAACTGGTAAAAAGTGAATGAACCTTGATTTATTTGAAGAGAACTCTTCTCAGTCTGCCGTGCTGGAGTCACTTCTAGGAAACCTCGCTCTCCTTGACAACTTCTCTGTCTGATAAACAGCTTATACGCCTTATGTGTGGGAACACTCTCCCTGTAAGAGATTCAGAGAAATTGAACCAGTATGAGCCTGCATCCACAAAGTGTTCAAGAAGTTATTTTCTGTAGCTGGCAGATAGCCAGCTCTGACTGGTACAATGAACATCAAGGATATGTAGAAAGGAGACAGAGAAGTCAAAGAATGATAATCAGGACATACATGCTACAATGATTTTAGAACAAAAATAATACATTGTTCAAGTCTAGTTTAAGATTACTTTACCTGCTTTGCCTGCCGTAAGCGGTTGGTGACTGTAGTAAGGAATAACTGGCTATGTTCAGGTTTAGAACATTCTTACACAAGTGTTTAGGAAAAAAACAAAAGGAATAAATTATTATTGAGGAAGCAACAGCACTGGATTTAATTCTAGTAAGTCCATTAAATTTCAGTGCCTAAAACCAGTAGAAGTAGTTATGGTGATGTTTTAAAGTAAATGAATTTTAAAGTCCTCAGAGGATCCTGATCTCAATTTTCATTTCATAGTATCACTTAACTTATTAGCTACTCTTTAAAATTCACCTCCCAACTAAAATACTTGGAATGACTTTTTGGGAGGAGGATACACAAGTGACAGTGAACAGTCATCTCCTATATCTTGATATATCTGTGACGCTATGTTTTTGAATGTTATCTGCACTTTGAAGTCTTTTCAGAATCCTTAATCCTAAAAATATTTTTCATAAAGGAAATGGAAACTATATGGATCTAACATTTGAACACAAAATTATAATCCCAGAAAAATTTACTGGTAAAATAAAGGAAATTGAAGCTGGAAAATTAAAAAAAAAATTCAGTTTGCCTATGCAAACTTGTGAAAAATAATGTCAGACGATTCTATCAAAACATGTACAGGGAAGAAAGCTAAATCAAGGCTATGCATTCCCTAAATTGCCATATATATGGAAGTGGAAGTATTTTCCCTCCTGCTCTTCAAACAAAGAAACATTAATAATAGTAATCATAAAAAAACTCTCAAGCTGCCTAGTTATTAGACCTACTCTTGGTCCTTGTGTGACCAAAAGAAATACGATCCTAGTCAGGTTGACATGCCAGAAAACTTAATGGAGGTAATGATACATCCAGTCGTACCTTTCAGTACATCGGTTTTTACTCTAAAAATAATATTTACGTGACTTCAGTTGTAGTTGTTAGGATACAGAAACTTTTAAAACATTTAGTGTCCAAAATAACAGGTAAAAAAACCAGCTCATTTTATTATAGTACTATGAGAGTGAGTCTTCTAGCTTCTTCACTGTGCTGACCTGACTGCACAAGCATCTTTCGTCTTGAGTTTGTGTCTTCCTGTGCCCTGTCACTGGGTACTTGTGAACCATACTGTCTTGCTCAAGTTACAGATCCCATATCTGTTTGCCCAGACTGACCTACCATAGTCAGAGGCCAGCCTCTGGGGTTAAACTCTACGAGGTTAGCTGTTGAGCTGCTTGAAGATCTCAGCTGAGTATTACAGTTGGTAAATTTTGATGGGAGTATGACTTTGACCTGAGGAAGCATAAACGATTTGTGGCGTTTCCTGAGTATTGTCATATGTCTGGAAGGAGTTGAGGACATCTGGAAAGGAAAGCCAAAAAATGTGTGGAAAAAAGAGATGGATGAATAATCAGTATTATCGGGCAATTGCTAGATATTTTTCAGAATCTGTTTTTCCTATTTTCTAACGAGCCGATCTCAAAGTAAGGAATTGTGCGCTACATGTGCACATCACAGTTATTTTCTGCTTAAACAGTTCAATAGGTTAAAAAGTAGTTTTGTTAATATGTAAATTGTGCAGTAAGACATTCCTATTGGTTATATTAGTTTAAAGGCTTCCTGAGGCTAAAATGTAATAAGATGTAAAACAAGATGCCACAGGTAATATTATGATTACAAAAAAAGTGCGTATCTCAGTGAATATTTTCAGAGGCAAATGTCATTATTTCTGTTGAGGAAAAAATAGCTGCTATGACTGAAAAGCTTCTTCTAATAAAAATGTATTGAGAGGTAAGAGAACCAGTTCAAAGGCTTCTTTTTAAGGCTCAATCACAAAGAGTCTGTTTTATTGTGATAGCTGTTGTCCTGACAGTCAAGTGACAGATTTAGCTATGGGTTTTGAGCTGTCCATTAAATATAGCACCTCCATTTTTTGAATGTTTTGAGTAGCCCACTGAGTAGCTACTGGCTGAAAAGTAGGAATCACAGTGGGAAGCTGAAGGGGAACAGGCCTCTGGAGCATTTAGTGTTTAATGGATCTACAGCTGTACTGAAGCAGTGTGCAGAAATAATTCTAATTAGACTTGGTCAATCAGATGACAAAATGAGCCCTGCCCTTCTGTCATTCAGCTACAAAATTCAGAAAACAATTCTGCTCAAACTCAGTTAAAAAAACAAACCACACTTCAATTGGTTATATTTTAGCTAATTTCTTGATACAGCGTGCTGCCAAAGGCAGAGGGGGGCAAACAGCTAAGCTACTGTACAAAATTGCCTTCTTCATCTGGGACTTTATTGTGGAAGGAATGATCAAACCCATGAAAATAGCGATTTTGAGAATTGAGCTTTTAGAAGAATTAGATGTTACTAAATAAAAATAATAAATTAATATTGTGCCACGTTTGTGGCATGGTAAGTAGCTTATTTACACTTTCATGTCAGCTGTTGTCATTAGAATATACAGTTGTAAATGTGCAATTAAAGAGCAGTAGGTTTAAATGGCAGAGGTTTTTCCTAATCAACGCTATTATTTGATGATTAATCTTCACATCAAAAATAAACTGTCTCTAATTGTAGCTGAGAAGGCTAAAAATCTTAAAGAAATAGAAATTAAGTCCTTTGCAGCTCTAGAAGCATGGTACATGTGTGAAGTGGCAGCTCAATTAAGATACTCTGGTTCTATTTTGGCAAGTTTAAGAGGTCAGGTGGATGCAGTCATTACTGAACCTTACTAGCAATCTGCTTTGAAGTCGATTCTTAAATAGAGATTGTGCTTTTGTGAAGAAAAGCATTGTTCTAATAAGCCCTGAGAACAGAATAGGTTTCAAAGGAGCAGATGAGGTTATTGTTCTGAACTAATACTGGTGCTAATAAATGCTGACAGAATTCTTACTGCTACCTATAAAAAGATGCAAGCCACCTAAAGTTAGAAGCATTTCAACTGGACTTCAAAAAAAAAAAAAAAAGTCCAAATGTGTGGTAGAACAAAAATGAAAGTTTACAGTAGGGTTGCTTTATTTAGGAGTTGAAAAAAACCTACTGTTTTGTACCAGTGTTGCTTTGAGGTAGTTTCTTGGAAAGCCAAGGTGGTCCAGATGTTCGTGTGCTGTGTGTCAAATTGGTGGCTTTAAAGCTGTGGGCGAGCACGTTGATCTCTTCTAAAATACTTTCATTTATTTCTCAGTATGTTTAAATTTTCTTTTTTGTACTGAAATGTCACCACTCAGTACAAATAGTAGCTTTTGCAGTGATCTGCCTTTTAGACACTGTCAATGGAGACCAGAGGATTGCCCTGCTGGCAAGTCATCAAGTAGAATGAATATAAAGGAAAAATGAAACTAGACCTCTAAGAGTCACATGTAGTTGCTCAGGGAGAAATTGTGGATAAGGCAAGATCTGGCTAAAAATCTTTGTTGATTTTACTGCTGCTGTTTGTGCACTGTGTGTAACGAAAAGGAACTATATATTTTTCTTTCTTTTTGTTGACAGAAACCAATTACTCTTAAACAAACAAACAAATGGAAAAATACCCTAATACAATAAGCATCGTTTTACTAAAAGGTTCATGCAGCTAAGCAGATTTAGCTCTGCTTTTAAATAAATACAGGGAAATGTTTAACCCCTATTGTATGGCCACAAAGCCTATGCTGACCACACTGAAGCTTGGGAGGGCCAAAGACAAAGCAATGGGCTTCTGGAAACGGCTCCTCTTGTACATGCTTCTGCACACAGTCCAACAACAGCAGGGCTTAACAGCAGAGTTTTGTCAAGATTACAACATAAGGGGAGCATGTTACAAATTCTTACCTCTCACTAACAAAAGGAAATGAGGGGGGAAAAAAACCCCAACCAAAACAAAAAACAACAACCAAACCAAAAAGGGAAGAGGACTGTATAGATATATGCACAAGGTAGTGGCTGATTTCCCTTTTCTATTCTGATTCTTCTCAATCACTTACATAATTGATCTTTCTGTATCTTAGTATAAGTTAGTTTGATTTACTGGAATGAAGTAACATGAGGAAATGTAGTTTATACCTCTGAAGAGGAGAATAAACCTATTTTATGTAACTCCCTGAAATATTTGACTTTGCTTAACAGTCTAGGAATTGAAATCAATGCAGTTATAATTGGTATCCATGGAGGAAGGGCATGATTTTGCAATATGTTAAAGATCAGATGAAATGTATATTCTGTTTTGATTATTATAATATGTGTAAAATTAAGGTATTGTTCTTACAGATATTAATATAATCTAGGCTGGACTACTTGTTTTAGGAGATGCCTTCATGAGATGTGTATAAGAGAAGAGAAAAACTGAACAGTTATTCTTGGTATATTTCCAGGATATTTTTTTCCATTATTACTTTGTCAGAATCATCTGGGGTTGAGCACCACCAGAAATAAGATAGATATGACAGAAAGATGGATCACTGCCCTCATCATCCAACAGGGTAGTTTCTCTTTTTCCAAGGGCTCCTCATCACTCCTTTGTTCTGAAAGAAGAAACGACATGAGAGTGAATAATGGAGCTCTGCAGTACTGATTGCATAAAACTGCACTTATATAGAATTTATTTAGAGTATTTGTCACAAAGCAAATATTTTTCCAGGTTCCTTGAAAATCTTTTGAATTAAATAACTTTCTGCAGTATCATAAAGTAAAAGAAAACTAAATTATATGTATGCGTGTATATAGTTATATTATTATTTTAGGAGAAAGCTGCAGATTGTCTCATTCTATTGCCTTTTTAAGGTTACATTAAGAACATTAAAGTGTCTTAAATTTTTAATTAATATTTTGAGTACATTTTATATAAAACCATTTGGCCAATCAGATTCTAAAATAAAAATGGAATTTTTGTATTTTGAATTTTTTACATAGTTATGCATTACAATCTATGTATTTTTCATTCAAAATTTTTCGTCTCTAAAGTCTGTCAGTGCTATTCATGGAAAAGCTTCTAAAGCAACAGTACTAGGGAAATTTTAGTTTTCACAAATTTTTAAATTATTAAGTACACAGTAAGCATAATGCCAGGTGCAGAAAAGTACAAAGTGTGCTTTATGTTTCTAAAAGATGCTAGCAGCCAAACTCATGAACAGAAAATCAGAAATTACGTAACCTAAATACATCTAATAAATTTTAAGCCATGTTTCATCTAATCTATAGACTTTTTTTAAACCATCTTTTTCCATCTATTTGATTTTTTTTTTTTTTAATTTATGCTGTCTCACAATTTTCCTGTAAAGGTAAAAATGCTCCTCTTGCTTTGGAAACCCAACATTGGTTATTAATTTACATTTTTGGACATGATGGTTTCCTGGCTAGAATGGACTTTTACCAGTTGACTCTTATAAGGTCATGCTGCCAAGCCATTCAAAGGATCCTCTTCATGCACTTAGCATTGTGAATAAGAATGCAAACTTAAAAAAAACCCTGAGATTGCTTCTTTACTTCTTTGTTGGATCTAAGTTGGTTTTTGGATGAACAGGTGCTCTTCTGTGCATGATTTACAGTTATCCTCATTATGATTTCCTTGGGGTTTCGAGCTTTTGTTAATCACAGAAAATAGATAATATCACAGCAAAAGAATCTGGTCGTGAACGGTAAATAGCTTAAAGCCACAGATGTCAAGAAGAACTATAGCAAATATTTATTTTTGGAGGAGCATGTGTGTAGCCCAGGCATCCAAAGAGATTGATATTCTGACCATTTCTTACCCAGGAATTGAAAACGGTTAGACTGTAGTACAGTTTTTTTTTTCCCACTAAAACACTGAAAATTGTAATTCATTATAGTATGTCCCAAACCATACATATTATTACATAACCATGTTTACTTCAAAAGAGTAAGAGGAATCAAGTGGTGAGGTTTTTTTTTTTCTCCTCTTTAATGAGTTTTAGACGTCTGGGAAGGATTACCCGCAGTGTCAACAGAGCTATGGTTTTCTGCTCTATGTGAGGTCTCACACGAGCCATCTCTGGGTTTAAGATCACACCAAACTTTTAGACATAGCCCTTAAGGCTACAGCTGTTGTTACTGGTAATAACAGCAACACAGGGACAAATTCCTGTCATCAAGGTTTGGTCTGCCTCTACATTTTAATGCTGAGAGTGTTGGGATTTTTCAGCCTGGAGAAGAGAAGGCTTCAGGGAGACCTTTATAGCAGCCTTCCAGTACCTAAAAATGACCTACAGGAAAGATGGGGAAGGGACTCTTGTCAGGGAGCGTCGTGATAGGACAAGGGGTTTTAAGCTGAAAGAGGGTAGGTTTAGATTAGATATTAGGAAGAAATTCTTTACTGTGAGTGATGAGGTGCTAGAACAGGTTGCCCAGGGAAGTTGTGGAGGCCCTATCCCTGGAAGTATTCAAGATCAGGCTGGATGGGGCTTTGAGGAATCTGATCTAGTGGGAGGTGTCCCTTCCAACCCTCAGGGGGGTGAGAACTAAATGATCTTTAAGGTTCTTTCCAACTCAAGTGTGCTCTGGTTTTGTCTTGGAGACAGTGAGTTGGTGGACTGAAGCAGTGTGAATAGCAGGGTAGGTGTAGCCACTACCTGTAACCTTTTACATTGTTATACTCAAGTGATGTGATCAATTAGGAGTTGCATTCAGAACTGCTACATGCATGCAAGTTCTATGTTGACTTCGGCTCATCGAGGTCCTGTTGGTTTACAGGCAGCTGTTCCAGCTGAATTTAGAGACGGGTAGTAGGAAGGGATTTGAGTGCCTGAATAAAGATGAAGGCGATGAGGTGAATTACCAAAGTGGATTTCACCCCAGTGAAATAAATTATGTGTACCAAACTCCCAAAGTTATAAAGATAACATATTCTTTCTGGTGCTTTATTATGTAAGGCCAACAGGTTAATTTGAAAATACATGAAAAAGAGCAATTTGTGAGAATTGCTGTTTGTTACTGGCAGAAACAGCTACGAGAGAGTTCTGATCAACAGGGTTTTGCCAATTGGCAGACCAGTTGAACAATAAAAAGACTTTTTAAAGTATACTAAAAGAAATTTTGCGGTTGTGTTATTGGTGGGAAATTAAACCAATCTTACTGTATCACTGTTGTAAGTTGAGATCTTTCAGTCTCTCCTGTTTTACCTTACAAAATAGTGTTAATCTGCAGTTGTAAGTAAATGATGAACTTTTCTACAGATGAAATATATACTTTTATGCACAGTATATGAAATAACAGGTGCTGCAGCGATGTAAATCTGTTGCTATTAGCTTCACTTCATCACACGTTTACTGAAATAAGGACTACATATAGAGACAAGCATAGCTGAGCTTGTAGATGAACAACATGTACTGTAAAATTAAAAGACTGTAAGGGAAATCCTCAGAAATTTTTTTAAACACACTTTGAAAATGCATGGTCCTACTTGAATCTTGCTTGCTTAAAAGTAAACTCCACGCATGCATTACCATGAAAAAAAACATCAAATACATTTAAAATGGGGTGTTCTTAATGAAGAGTAAAAGAAGAGAGGAACTGGGTGCATAGTTCTTGTGAATGAATGAAGAAGGTAGTAGCTGAATTCAAAACAAAACGTCTCCTGCTGTTTCCTCTTTCTTTCTATTGTGCTTTCAATTTGGAGGCATTGGATGGAGGGAGGAGGGTTGTCTGTCCTATTCCATCAACTAGAATTTGGGATATTCTCCTAGAAAGTGAGAGATCAGGCAGTTTACAAATTGACTACGAGCCCAGCTTGCTCTGTTTCTGGGCAAGTGCTATAACCAAAGGCTTTACCTGCAGTAGGGGCTTGCTGTCAGCAGCTGTGACCTCTTCCAGCAGATGTCTTTTTAGAAGCTTGGACATCAGTATCCCAAAGAGCACTGAAGTATTCAGTCCTGAGGAGAGAGTTACTGAATGTTAAAAACGTGTGGTTAGGTTTTCCTGTTGGCTTGTTCAAGCTTTGCAAAGCAGCGACTGTTTTTCACTGACGATACAGCAAACCTGAGTAATAATATGGATGGTCTGGTCTGATATAATGTGACCAGCTAAATTATGGAGAGCTAAATGCAAAACCTGATTTTGAAACCTAGGGAACTTCTTTTTTTCATAATGTTTCTTATTTTTTCTTCAGACTAACACATATAAATTAGTTCCTATTAAAATGCCATTTCACTTGACTTAACTGGATTTAGTATTGCAGCTATATTAAGACATATCTGATGTATTTGTTGTAGTTTAACAGTGAACGGAATTATTACCCTCTATAAATATTTCAGGTTGTATATTATTTTTCCAGGGAAGGCAGTAAGACAGAGACCTGTGATACAGAAGATAAGAAAGAAGGAAAATTAAAGAGATAGACCATCTTGCTCCGAAGCTATTTGTACAAAGGTAAGATAATATGTTTTCCTTTAAAATTTAATTTCCCATGCTAACTGAGGAAAAAAACTACTGGCAATAAGTTTCTATCTGTTAAGTTTCCCCTTTTCTATTCAGTTTCTATTGAGTACTATCAAGGTAGTCATAGAACGTGTTCTGCGTTTACCTGCATTTCCATGTTTGTTTGAGTTAATGTGATTAATATAATTTTTAAAATGTCAGCTCAGCTTTTAACTGAAGGGCTCATATCAAATACTTTTAGCTGTTTTTATAGTTAATGTATCTCATAGCTTCACATAATTGAAGGCAGGCTTAATAATTTCTGATGTTCCTCACTGGAGAGAACAGGAGGACGAGTCAACTAGTAAAAAAGTGAGTCTGGAAAAACAGACTTAGAAGGAACTTGAGATACTTCTGCAGCAAAAAAAAAAAAAAGGATTTTTTTTTTTTTTTAATCCTAGTATATATCACAGATTTAGTGATGGGGACTTTCTGAATTATTCATTCTCATGGTTTAGGTCCTAAGGTTAAAATGCCTGTTTTGGAAGCTTTGAAGCAAGCTTTGATTTTTCTTTTTTCAATCCTTCTTCAATCCCTCCCTATTCTTGTATTTGAACTGCATAAATCTTTCGGCATAAGAACAGAGATAGCTTTACTTGAAGTCAGTAGTAGCTGCTGAATAGTCCTCTGTGTAATATCTGATTTTTTTTTTAATGAAAAATATGATTTGGGGGTCCTGAATACAGTATTTTACTCAGTCTACTAGAACAGACCTTTTCTATCTTTTATAGTGTGTAGGCGTGCATAACTGCACACTGTTTTATCCATATTTTATGTGTCTAAGCAAACAGAGCATCTGAAAGCACCAATATTACATTTTAAATAGAAGGGACAAGATGGGCACTGAAACATTATGAACTATATGATGGCGGTGTTACTAGAAGTAACATTTAGTGCGTCCTTTCCCTGCAAAGAAGATTTTTTTTTTTTTTTTTAATTTTTCTGGGCTCTCTTCTGAAATGGTTCCTATGTTAGTCACTCAAGAGTTAAATGTAGTTTTGGATAAAGAGAACTGTTACTGTAAGTTTTTTAAACTAGACTGCTCTGAAAAAAAGATAACCATTGAAAGCTCTGAAAGACTTATTGGATGGTAACCAAGTTAAGGAAGCTCTGAGGTTCTTTGGCTTTGCGGCTGGCTGCTCTCGCTCACCAGGATCCTGGCACCCTATGACTGTGCCCTCATTGCCTATGTAGCTCCAGTTCTCCTGTCAGGGAATGCTACCATACAATAGGTCCCCTGGGGCTACTTGGATGAGTGACAACCAACCAGCTCCAAAGTGACAAGTGTTTGAATGTCTAATTGGGTCAGTGCACAGGTGCCTGCTCCTCATGAGTGAGACGTTCTAGCTTTTCTGTGTGACGTTCTCTTGGTTCCTCTCATTTTTCCTACAGTTGTAAAATAAAACTGTCAATATGTTGATGTGACAGAACAGGCATTATGAAAGAAGGAGGATGTTTTCCCATTAGCCCATTTTGGTTAAACTAGCTCTACTGCTTGAGTACTGACTGGAGGGGAGGCAAAGAAATCCATTAAAGTGATGGATGTTTGCTGATACAAATGGACATTGTAATAGACAATAAGTGTTTTATTTGACTGGTGAAAACGAATACATTGTCTTAATCGCTGTTAGGTGGTTCTCATACTGGTTAGGCCTAGAGTCTTGGGCATCAGGAAACGTATGGGAGAGAAAATGAACTTGTTTTCTTGTATCTGCACAATGAGGCTTTTCCTAAGTCTAATAAACAACTTGCCTTCATAGAATGCAATCAAATATAGGCAATTGATGTGCAATGGAACTGTTTGATCTTCTTTAAGCCTTGGTCTGTGCAGAGAAAACAACTGATGTTAAGTCCATAGCCCATGTTACTCAGATGTAGTTTCTCTCCTTTTATCTCTTCCTGAAACAACCATGGAATACCTGGGATTGGAAAGAAGGGTGAAGTTCATCTAGTCCAACACCGTCCCCTCCTTAAAACCGAGTCAGCTAGAGCAGCTGGCTTTTTGCACAAGTGATTCAATTGTTTGGCCACCCTTATAGTAGAAAAGTGGTTTATTTTGTTCAGATGGAATTTATTCTGTTTTGATTTGTGCCTGTTGCCTTTTGCATTGTCGTGGGGCACCACCGGGAAGTGTTGTTTACCCCTGCCCCCATCAGGTATTTATACACATTGATAAGATCTCCCTGAGCCTTCTCTTCTCCAGGCTAGAGTCCCAGCTCTTTCAGTCTCACCACATATGTCAGATGCTCCAATCCCTTAATCGTCTTTGCAGTCCTTCACTGTCTCACTCCAGGATGCTTATGTTTCACTTGTACTGGGGAGCCCACAAGTGCACACAGCACTCCAGACATGTCTCATCAGTGCTGAGTAGAGGGGGAAGGATCGTCTCTCTTGACGTGCTGGCAACATTTTTCCTAATGCAGCCCAAGATGCTGTAGGCCTTCCTTGCTGCATGGGTGCACTGCTGGCTCATGGTCTACTTGGAATCCACCAGGACCTCCAGGTGCTTTTTTGCAGAACTACTTTCCAGCTGATCATCCCCCATCTGTACTGGTGCCTGGGGTTGTTCCTCCCCAGGTGAAGGACTTTGCATTTTCTGTTGTTAAACTTCATGAGATTCCTGTTGGCTTATTACTAAGCTTTTCAAGGTCCCTCTGAATGCCAGTGCAACCAGCTGGTATGTCAGCCACTCTTCACACTTTTTGTCATCAGCAAAGTTGCTGAGGGTGTATTCTGTACCATAATCCAGGTCATTAATGAAGTGGTTCAGTGGTACTGGCCCCAGTATTGATCCATGGGGTATACTAGCAGTGATTTTCCTCCTCCAGCTAGACTTCAGCCAGATTCCAGCCCATCTCACTGCCCATTTGTCTAGTCTGTACTTCATCAGTTTGTCTATGGGGGTTGTATAGGAGACAGTGTCAGAAGTCTTGCAACAGTCAAGATAAACAACATCTGCTGCTCTCCTGTTATCCACTGATCCAGCCATCAGCTGGTCTGTTCTGCTCAGAGTGTCTCAGTCCCAGCAGGTGCTGCTGGCAGGATGCTCCATGAAATCATTTCTCTCAAGGTCTGAGAGGTTGTTTAAAACAATATTGTCAGTTTTGCTGTGGTTGACTTGCATGTGTGCTTCTAAAATAATGCTTTTTTAATGGTGTATATTTTAACGTGTGAAGAGTAGTCATTTAAACATTGTCAGATTTGAAAGTGTTCTAAGTGGTGTGAAGTCAACAACATAGCTATTGTCGGCATTATTTATATAGCAACTGTTTATGTTTCTACCTTGCTATCCTTACTAACAAGACCTGCTGACAGAGGCGAAAAATAAAGACAAAAAGGTTTGACACAGTGTCTTACAGCTGTTTGCTATAAGCTAAACAGACTAAAGAAAGGAAACTTTTAATGGATAGGAATCAGAGGAATTATTTTTAGTAATAATAGTAACAGAAGTACAATTTTTCAAGTTTATGTTATTCCTTGAAAAATTTTGATTGTGAAAAATGTCCTTGTTCTAACAGGACTAGCATATCATCTAGTTAAATTTAGGAAACTTGACAGGAGAAATCATCTGGAAAAGAGAAGCATATTTCAGTAATGTATAGTTTCTTAACATCAGCAAAGAGAGGATGAAAAGGGTTTCTTATTCAAGAGAGCAAATGTAAGTATTTTTAAGTGACAGAAGTTCCCTCTAGAAATCAGGGACATTCTTAATGGATTGGAAAATTAAATGGGGAACACTGCTAGTTTCTTTTCTGGAAAAGCATGAGTTTATTTGCATTAAAAATATCTCCCAAAACTTTTATTTAGTGATAATAAAATGGTGTGTTTCATAAATTAATTTACAACTGAACAGTTGTAGACAGAAGTAGTTGTAGTTTATTTAGGGATCACAGCTACTCTCATTCTACTAAAGTCTGCCCAAATGTAGTGAGTATATGGTTTCTAGGATAATTGTAGTTTTATATGAAATGTTAGGTTTTGCCCAGCTTTGTTTCTTACTTTACAATCTCTGATTTCCTCATATGTAAATTGATTAAATTAAATGGACCTCTTCAGAAGTTGCTTTTTTAGCTCTCTTGCAATGTGTTTTTTTGATATGCTAAAAACGAGGACAGTATGTAAGGAAAATATATAATCCTTAGTTGCTCAGTTACTGATGCATAGAGTCTTTTCACAAGAACTTTTGGTGATGACTTAGGAGTATCACTTTCATGCTATGTGCATTACTGCAAATTTGAGTTAGTTCCTGTAGTAATCATGAATACAATCAAAGGTGCCAAAAATAAACATCTTATAACTTTTTAAACGTAATATTAAAAGAGATGGGGAGGTAAGGAAGGAGATGGGGAGGTGAGGAAGGAAAGGAAAAGAAACCAGTCTATTCAATTTTTTTTTTTCTGTCTTTGAAAGCTTTCTGAGCTTTCAACCTCCTGCAAGAGAAGCAGTTGTGAAAGATCTTGGGGAACTATTTGAGTGCCATATTTTTGTTCCTTGCTGCTTATGCATTCACTAATCTCAACTGACTCTGAAACACAGAAGGCAGCAACCAAAAATATTAAGACATGGATTTATTCCACTTCATTATAGGTGCTTGGATACCTCAGTTAAACTAAAAGCATAGTTGTTTAATAAATGAGAATTGATCCAGTTAAAGAGGAACACAGTTTTTGATTTTAACTATTTTAATTCTTTTTAACTTACCTCATCTACTTACCTGTATTTCCACTCAAACACGTGCAAGCACGGAAAATAGTTGGTAAATGTCAACAAGGAGCAGGGAAGGCCATAGAAGTAGAAATAAGGGAAAATAGGAGATCAGTAAGCTGCTGCAGAAGCATGTTTGTGAAACTTGAACCTATGAATTTCACTGCTTCTTTCAGCTGTTCTTTTTCTGCAGTTCTCTTAATCAAGTTAGAATTATTATGCCTCCTTTGAAAATGTTGTTGCATGCATTTTCACTGTTGTCCATTTTTAAATATACTGTGGGTAGTATAAAGTGGACAGTGGACTGAAATAGAAGAAGTATTTTGTTTCTGTTGCCTCGATATTGAAACTCTTGAGAAAAGTTAAAACTCTTTGAAAATGGGGTTAATGTACCTTGGTGTTACCATACAGGATTCTTATATCAGAATAAAATATTTATATGCACTGTTAAAATGGCTTTTCAGTTAGCTATGTTTATTTCCAAATGTTTGACTCTTGTAACAAAGTGCATGGTTACAGGATCACAGAATGGTTGAGGTTGGAAGGCACCTCTAGAGGTCATTTGGTCCAGTCCCCCTGCTCAAATAGGACTACCATTGCTGGCTGCCCAGGACCATGACCAGATGCCTTTTGAATTTCTACAAGGATGGAGACTCCACAACCTCCCTGGACAACCTGTGCCAGTGCTTGGTTGCCCTCACATCAAACAAGTGTCTCCTGGCATTCAGAGGGAGAACCTCCTGTGTTTCAGTTCACTTGTGCCTGACTGACTTTAGTATGTCCAAATGATCTCAAAGCTTTGCTTTCCAGACATCAATGACTGCACCTTTTTTATCTTTCAAATCTAGCTTTTAGGAATGTTTGTAGTCCGAGCCTTTTATTTAAAATTATTATACTGTTGAGTGTACAAACTGGGAAAGAAAACCACGTAACAGATGTTTCTCTTAAGTACTTGTGCCAGGTTCAGTAGTAAGAAAGCCTTCCAGACACTTCACCACTCAAAATTTATTTATTGGAAACTTGGGAAGTATTCTTTTTCTGGATCAGTAAGAGGAGCGATTTAAACCAATTTAAACGTTGGTGAAGTCAGTTACCTACTTTCAAATCGGTACAATTAAACATCTTCTGAGTATGTCACTAGATAGAAACAGAAACTGCTTTAATTACAGAACAACTACTAGATTCCATCTAGTTTTCTCTCAGTTAATACAGCAGCTTGTGCATATCTTTGTTTTATAAAGAAACATGGAGGGTGTGATGGGAGAGAGGTAATGAAACAGTAAATGTCAGCATAAACTTTTTTTTACAAATCTGTCAGAATAAAGCAAATGCCTAAGTTAACCAACGTGAAACAAAGTTTTTGAGCTCCGAGGAACTTTTTTCCCTTTTTTACGTAACTTTACTAACTTTTTTTTTTTAACGTAACTAAGTCATAACTTTCAGTTGTGACATAGGTCCTCCTGAAATTTGGAAGACAGTGACGTTTATATAGTTTCATTAATAACTTTTCTACCTATGAAATAATTCCTCGGTGGAAGGTTGATGAAACTAATACACATGCTGTTACTTATTGCAGCTACTCTCTATGGCAAATACATATAATTTGATCTTTAAAGACTCTTAAATTTATGCAGTTAGTAAAATAATAAAATAATTTAGTTTTTGACGTCTTCTGGGCCTGGAAGTTATCAGTACAACCTTGGGTTAAAAACAAGGCAAACTTTGGAGTCAGAGTAGATTGTTCAGGGCTTTGTTCCATTTGGTTTTAAAAATCTCCAAGGGTGGAGATTCTACAGCCTCCTCAGGCAACTTAGTATGTACTTACCAGTTTTCCTTGGAAAATTTTTAATTTAAGTCTGACTGAAATTTTCCTTGCTGTAACTTTTGACTACCGCCTCTTGGCTTTTTTGTAGTGTACCTTGAAGGAGTCTGGCTGTGTGTTTTCTGCAAACCCCCCTTCCACTGTGACTTTAGGGATTGGTATTGGGAATGTGTAAAAGCCTTGGCACCACCTTGAGTCAATACTTTGTAAATTACTAAGATACTGTTGGGAAACATTATACTTGCTTGTTTTAAGTCTAATTTTACTAAATACATTATGCAGCATATTAACATCAGAAATGGGCAAATAGTAGTACTGAAAAAGACAACAGCATGGTACCATGACCTTTTTTAACAAAGTCCCAGAATACATCTTTTTTTTTTTTTTTTCCTGGTTCTGTCATGTGGAAGGCTTGGAAATGCTGAATTTCTTACTGAATGGTTTCCCAGAATGTAAGCTTATGCTCACATTTTCAGGAGCGTATGGTAATAAACAAAGAAATTGAAATAAAGGACATAATCGAGATTTCAGAAAAACTTGTGATACTGTATGACACAACAGATAAGCTTACAAAATCAGTTAGGAAATGACCACTGGAATGGATTACAGCAGGTTATAAAGGACAAAGGATAACAGTTCATCATGGAGAGAGACAAATTGTTTTTTAAGACACTTTTTTTTATTTCTGTCCATAATAATAGAAGAAAAGAAGATGCAGTTTTATTGTAAATTTATAGAAGGGTTAGTAAACATAATGAATAGCCATAATATTACTGGATGATCTAGACAGATTTATGCATCAATAAAATATAATGGATGTAATAAAGGCTGCAAATGTGGTGCATTTTAATGTCTGGAGGGCTTCAGCCTTTGTTGAAGGCCAATGTCCTTTTGCAGAGGATATAGATAACCCTTAATTATCTCAATATTTTTCTAGTGTTTTGCAACAGGACTGTATTATGTCTAAATGCTTATGAATATTCAAGTGACCGATACAGTGTAAAACTCCATTTTAATTTTGTGCTATTTATTTCAAGGAAATCATATTCTAAAAGCTTTAAGACTGCAGAGTCATTTTTGCCTTATTGATTGAGCTACATGTTCATCTTTGAAACAAGATGTTCATGTTATCAGTGTTACAAATTGGTAGTACATGAAGAGGTATCTAGAATGTAAGGATTTATTTCTAAGACACTGGGGATGTAATGGGCTAACAAATCTAGATCTGTGCTTATGACAGAAAAAATAAAGGCAAGTAGTGGGTTGTAACTAACTTTCCCCTTCTCTTTTTCTCCTCAGAAATACCTGTCAATTAGTTCCCATGTATCAGAATCATATAGTAACACCAGGCAAAGGCACAGAATGGATAGAAGGCCATTTACTGCTGAAAATGTTAGTAATTGCTCCATTGAGTGGGTTTTAATCATGACTTTGCTGCAGTCTTTAAATCTTGAGCAATATTTTGTTTTGCTCTCTCTAGGAAAAAATATCAGTCCATTAACTAGGATCTGAATTGCTTATGTTGTCTGAGCCTGAGCTGCTCCTGAGTAAACTGAAGATAACCTTCTGAAGCTTACACAAGTGTTAAAAGTAAAAAAAAAAAAAAGGTGGAAGCTGTATTCCTCATGCCTTGTACTGCTCCCAACATGATGCTCTATCTCCATCACCCAGAATTAATTACTTCCCTATCACTTTTGTCTTCAGAGGAGGATGAGGCTGTTGCCTGATGTCAAGATAGTTGTCCATGTGGGTCTTCTTCAGTAAGAAATCTGGCCTGTTTGCAATTAAGAGGCTCAGTAGGGACACAGGAGAAGCAGCTTTAGAATGCCTTGCTCCTTTTTGTATCACAGGGAGTGCTATTGGCGTACACCAGCTCCTTCTCAGCTGCCTGTGTCACTGGTATCTCTAGAAGCAGGTCAGATCAAACTCTAACGTAATAATTTAGCTTCACTAGGATTGTCATAACTTAATCTACTTTCTGAAATATGATCTGCAAAACAAAATGAGAATTTTAATCCCACCAACACAGATACTGTCTGTGGATGGAAAGATGGACAGATAACTAGTGTTCAGCTTTTTGCTGCAGGCAGGTATAGGAGCTGTTCAGGCATTGTTTTGTGTGACCAGAGAACTGTGACCAGTAATCTGAAGCCTTTCCTTGGCCTCTTCTGTTAGAAAGCTGACTTTTCTATTTCCAGATTTTTACTTCATTGTTTTACTAGCAAGAGTTCCTTTCTGATGGAGGGTGGAGCACCTCTCCTGTGAAAGCAGGCTGGGAGAGTTGGGGTTGTTCAGCCTGGAGAAGAGAAGGCTCCAGTGATACCTTATAGTGGCTTTCCAGTATCTGAAGGGGGACTAAAAGAAAGCTGGAGAAGGTCTTTTTACAAGGGCATGTAGTGATAGGACAAGGGGTAATGGCTTTGAACTGGAGGAAGATGGGTTTGGATTAGATATTAGGAAGGAATTCTTTACTGTGAGGGTGGTGAGGCACTGGAACAGGTTGCCCAGAGAAGCTGTGGATGCCCCATCTCTGGAAGTGTTCAAGGCCAGGCTGGATGGGACTTTGAGCAACCTGCTCTAGTGGGAGGTGTCCCTGCACATGGCAGGGGGATTGGAACTCTGTGATCTTTGAGGGGGTCCCTTCCAACCTAAACCATTTTATGATTCTGTCTTTGTACAGTCTCTCAAATGTTTGCATTATTTGGGGTTGATAGTTGTTTTTTTTCCCTCATTTGAAGCCTGGTCCAAGACATTCTTGGGACTTTTATATCTCTTGCTACCATGGTGCTGTGTATAATAATGCAAGACTCTGACTGAGGATATGTAGGAAAGGAAAGTAGTCAGAAGTGCTTATCAGTTGAAGGTTAAGATTAAAAATAAGTCTAGCAAAGACCACAGACATTTTTCTAATATACAGGTGCCAGTTTTTTAATTCATCATTGGTTTCTTTGGAATGAAATAATCTTAGTTTTTCATATTTTAAAAAGTATATTTTAGGAATCTCATTTTATATCTCAAGAAATGCAATATCTTTCATTTCTGACCCGCATTATATTGCATATGAGTTCTGGTATAGTAGACCTCTAGTTTTCAGATACAGAAGAAATGGTGATGTGTTCAGTGTTCATGGTTTTGCTTTCCATTCAAAACACATCTAATACAGGAATTCTTCTTATGCTGCAAGGGGGGATAGATGCCAAAGGTTTTTCCAGCAAGAAAAGTTGCAGATTATTAAATCTCTTTGCTGTGAACAGCACACATTTCACTGTGCGTGTGTGTGTGTGTGAGAAAGAGCGAGAGATGTAATCCTGAAACTACAAGATTTCTGTGAATATAAAATAGTTTCTCCCTTCTTGATATCAGTGGAGGATTGAAAACCCAATCAGTAATGGATCAGAGGACAAGACTTTCATGTTCTTTCTGTGTATCTCTTCCTGTCTTTTTTCCTTCCTGACTGTCTTTACTAGACATAAGAGGCGCTTCTTGCTTTTGTAAGCCTACAAAGTGTCCTTTGGGTCAATGCATGCTGTACACGTTTGATAATTCTCAGCATATACCAGTCTCTCCTGTTCCTGCGATGAGCTATCTTTTAATCCTGTTTGACCTTGGATGTATACCTCCAAATCTTACTGATTTCTCATCATCGGACATCATCAAAAGCTTACCAAGGCTTCCATGCTCTTACCCTTAATATTCACTATCTGTTTTACTCAAGTGTTTCTTTCAGGCTGGTTGAATAGGACACAAGAGACCTCACCAGCTTTGTAGGCAGTACTGTGACTCTGGCATTGAGGTACTCATAGTGACCAGAAAATATCTGGGTAGTGCCTTAAAAAAAGAAAAAGTACATGCTATGTTAGGAAACTATTGTGAGAGAGGCACAGAATAAATTGAGAGAAGACAAGAAATGCCAGAGATGGTAATGAAGAAAGGGTCTATGTTTTCTTGCACAAAGAATGGTTTTCTATTTTTTCAGAGATGTTAACTGAAGTTAAAATATAGGAACTCAATAAGAAAACTAATTCCTTAAATTAACACTTCTCAGAGGATAATTTAAAAACATGACTTCCAAACTTAAGTTGCATTGCTTAGTTTTGCTCTCAAGAAACCCAAACAGACACTCTACAGACTCCCAGGATTAAAAATGTTCCATCAGGTCTTGTCACTGTGACATTAGTGTGAAGCCACTTCTGGGTGGAAGACTAAGTGAGAATTTGGTAACAATTTGAACTTTTATATTAAGTTAAAATACAATTAAATTTGGGTTGTCTTTTTTTTTAGAAATCCAGCTTTCAATATTGTCATAACTTTTAAGGTAAATTATACTGTTTTTCTATCTGTGATGTAGGAGACCCCTTCTTGATCTCTGTTCTCGTTTATCCTACAAGTGTGTATATATTTCAGTATTGTAAAACATGATAGAGAATTGAAATCCAAAGCTTTTGGGAATATACAGGTACACAGATTGGAGCTTCCAAAATATTTTTCATTTCCATTGTTTCTCCTAAATAATTTACACTCTTTATAAATCTTTTAATGTTTGCTGCTCATCTGCCGCTCTATTTTTTCTGTGCTTTTCTAGCAGCTGTGTTGCTAGGACATGCTCAAGTAGATGAAAAGATTATGAAGCACTGAATGGGAGAAGCTTCTCAGTGAGGTGGGAAAAGCAGTAGAAAATAAATTTTATGAAGATCTTGAAATAACATATCAGAATTAATAGTTGACCTATTGAAGTAATCTCTTTAGTATGAATTTGCATGCGAAAAACTCATCTTTAATTAAAAATGAAATAACGCAGTTAAGGTTAGCCCTTTGTGATAATGTATTCCAACACTCCTAACAGGCCTGAGTATCTAATGTTTACAAATCTTGATTTTCTGAATTGACAACTTAAAAAATATTCACTAAAATATTCACAATAAAATGTGTCATGAGTGATTAACAGCCTGTATTCTAGTTTAAATATTTTTTTTAAACAGTTGTTTCCAAACAGCAAAAATTAAATAGACTATTCATACCACACTAGACTTTACTGCAATTCAGTGTTACCTCAATTTACATTTTCTAGACAGATAACAGATTTTCCAGAACTGCATAAGGTACATAGTTTACAGTATTGTGAAATGATGTCAGCACTTCTAGGTTTTTTACCACAGTTACTTGGAATTTTCTTTAAAAATAAATTACCCTGTTTTAGTCTTCATATTTCCTATCTTGCAATAATTTTGAGTCTTTTTGCTTTATTATGGAAAATTATTTATTTTGAGAAGGTTTGATACTGAGAATCTGAAATGGTTTCAATTACTAAAAAGATATTTTAGTAATTTAAGGCTCCTCTCCACTGCATTTTTTATGGTATGTCATCATTCAAACCTTGCCAACTTGAAATATATGGTAAATAGTCAATTTGGAGGAACTGCCAGAAATCAAAGGACTGTGTAAGACAGACAATTTAAACTTCTACAGTTATTTAGCCTCAGAAATGCATTTTCAAATATGAAATATTTTTGAGTTGTAGTGCTTATGTAGCTAGATCCACTAATATGAACAAATATCCCAGTTCTCAAAAATGTTGCTTCAACATAACTTCTGATTGTGTTTGGTGGCAAGCCCAAAACTACCTCCTGTATGTGGCTCTGTTTAGCTCAGTGAAATTCGTCCAGTCAAAAATTGATTTTTATGGCTGGAGGCTTGTAGAGTAACTGCCCTCCTCACTGGCTGTGGAGAGATGAATTAAGTATTACAGGCTGTTCCCTCTGGAGTCTGTCAGGGCTGGTCTACAACTTGAAAGTTTTGTTGGCAATTTACTGGGCAATTAAATTCTCAGGAAGTACTTCAAAGGAAAATGGATGTTTCGCTGGCAGGAATGGATGTTTTCCAGCCAGAGAAAAGCAAAAAATGTTGCAAGGAAGATTTAAGCCCTGTAGGTATTTTTTAAGTAACCTACTCCCAACTGTCATATCTTCTTACTAGTTTAAGTTTTCTCAGACAAGTTTCTCCAGTCCTCTCTGTTGAGTGGTAGCTCTCAGGCCACACAGGCTTTGAAGGTATCAAAGCTCCTTCACATCTAGAACAGCAGACTACAGACGGAGTGCATGCTTCCAACCGTTAATGTCTTTCAAGCAGTCCTAAAACTCATGAGATAGAGCTGTATCTTGAAAGGTGATATGGAGTAACATATAGCAGCCATTCTTCTAAGTTGGTCACGTACTTAAAGGACAGTATTAGTTACCTTAGACTGTTTGCAGAGCCCTGGAGAATGAGACCACTTCATGCAAAGTAAATGGATTAAGTTTCTTACAGTATATTTTAACATTTTTTCCACTGTACTTCTCCATGTCTCATTGATTCAGGCAGCACAGTATTTGCTGTTGAAAGAATAAAGATATTATTCTTTTGGGGACTTTAGGATATTTACCAGAACAATGAGGTGGTTGAGGAATGTGGAGAAGTATAAGCATTTTAGATGCAGCACTTTGGATCTTTGGTTAGTGAAATGTTGATGAATTCAATTAGTTGATATAAAACACTGGAAAGACATGAAATATTTAATGGGAACTGCAAAATAATTATTTTTCTACTTCAACAATTGGATCTTGTTTCTTTCTTTACACAGTTCCCCCGAAACAGTATCTGGTGTGAAATACAACTGTGATTCTCAACATTTGCATATGTATCCTGCTATCAGTTTTTAACTTACTTTATAAATAAGCTTTTTAAGCTGAAGCTTTTGTAAAATCAATTTGCTCACTACAAAAGTATGCTTTCTTTAGGTAGCTGAAAATTAACACAAGTTTAGAAAAGCTCATGGGGCATATTATTTGACCCATTTTTTGGCACTGATGTAGAAAAGGGATTAGTAAGCCATTCTTAGACTCTAAGGAAACTGGATCCACACCTGTTCTTTTTAAAACCAAAGTAGTCCTTTCAAGGTGTTTGATGCTTGTTCACTGCTGTCCCAAATGTAAGTAATGAAAAGGATTTTTGAGAGCTTGATTCTTCATAGTGCTTTCACAAAAATCATGTGAGTAGCCTGTGTGAAGTTGCAGAAGTACTGATAAGTAGGAAGTAAAACTGGGAAGGGTGTTTGGCCCATATGTTCTATTGAAACAATCATATTAAAGGCTTTACCACAAGCAAATGTATTACACTGACTGAAACAGTCATCAGCATCCTCATGTTTTCCCAGCATTACTGCAACACTTAATGCATTTTCAAACTGAATTGAGATCCATTTATTAATTTAAAGCTGTATCTTTGGAGGGGGTGGGAGGAATGGTGATGTTGGAGAGGATTTAAGTAATAATATTTTGATATGGAGAGATTTACTTTAGTACTTAAAAGGGGAAGAGCCAGAAAAAAGCTTCCTTAAACCTCTGAATGTTTATTGTGCCATGTCAAGCTGAATAAAGATACTTTTCATTGATGTAACTGTTTGTTATACTTAGAGGTCCAAGGAGGATGCTTAGTTTTATTCTTCCCACAAACACACTGTAGCAGGGTCTACTCTTTACCAAGTGGGATTGTGCACTCCTAAGGATCAGAAATAACTTCCACAAAACAGCAACCAGTTGTTACCAAAGGCAGGCCTCTGCTTTGGTTATAACCATATGGTAACTAAAATGAGTTAATTACTGAGCTGCTTACTGTGGGGGAAAATAGTTGGTCACCAAGCTGATAGCAATAAGGATGGGATAACAAGAAGTAGTTCACCACTTCAGGGTTCTCTTATATGTCAAAATACGTACTCCTGTACCGATTAGGACAGAGCTGTGGCAACTTCAAAGAATATCCTTATCATCCTCAAGAAGCTGGCAAACTTATAGTAAACTTTCACTGTCCTGATATAACAATACTTTAAAAGGATTATGTGAGGAAGAGTATGCCTACCCAAACGACCACCAAGGAGCTCACACCTGCACAAAAGTGTTTTGCAGATACTGCAAAATTTAATATGCTTGTGCAGAAGAGCTATTCGGTCATCCTCATGAATTTGTAAGCCTAGGTGGAGTTATGTATTGGGTAGGCAGAGTAATGTGAGTCTTTTGTGTATAAATAATGGGTGCATGTTCCCGGTAAGAGGTGCTAGAATTGTGGATTTCCACTTAGCAACCAATGTTGAATAAAGTAGTATCTCTAACTGCTTCTGGTTTCAAGAGCTTTTGTTTCAGGTAACAGAGTGTATCAGAGTATGGGGTTCCTATTAGAGGGCACCCTACACAGGACCATACCTTGATTTTGGCAGACAGCATACTGCTATTACTTCTTTGCTGTATATACCCCACAGAAGCAGTTACTTACGTTTTCTTGACTGCACAGTGGCCCAGCTTTGGGAGAAATTTAAACTCCTGAGAGTTTGTGACCTTTTATGACTGATTATGACCTTCTGGTAGCTTAGACCTGAACTGGTAAAAGCCTAGCTTACAGGGTTCCTCCTACGCCATACCTGCATTACCACACTCCTGTGCAAAGCGTTGCTCCATCATTCTTCCACACTCAAAGTCATGGCATAATCTCACGACTGCACAACAGGTTTTCAGCTCTGATTTTTGGTTTCATGCGGATAAATAGTACTTTGAGCTCTCAGGAGAAAGACAGAATTTAACATTTTTCAGTAGTTTCTGATGGCTGTGATAGGCATTTCCTCACTGAGATTGCTAGTTGTTGTGAATGCTGTGCACACACATCTGTCTCTTTTGTGTTCAGTGTAATAGGGAACGTAGATGTCCAAACCAACAATGTGAGTTCTTCTCTGGAGCTAGGTGCTTATGTCCTTATGGTTTTCAGTCCTGGGAAGCTAGTGTCTGTTGTTTCTGGTTTTGATCCAAGGTGTTCAAATAGGATGTTGCGGCTTGCGTGTACAGTATTTGATACGCTCAGGTTGTTCATCATGGAGCTATAGAACATCCCCAAGTTGCATAGCATCCAGTGATGAATGACCTAACCAGTCAAGAACAAGGTTTTTTCTTCCCTGGGAAAATACAAATAAACAAAGACTACAAACACTGAGTTGCAGAACGTAACAACAAATGTTCCTGCACCCATGACTCTTTTTGCAGCTGCAGCACATAATCTCCTCTTCTTAGAAAGTTTCAGCTCTCCTACAGCCGTTGTTCAGTGGCAGTCTCTGCTGTAGGCTACAGATCTTGCCTTCAGGGCTGCAGGGAACCTTCAAGAAGAGATGTTGCACAGACAAGTGACCATATGAAAGAAAGGTTACAGAGAGAACACAGGCTTAGGACACAGACAGACTGTAAGGGCAATATGTGCTATGTGCATTTTATACCTTGACAGATGTCAGCATTTATCTCCATTATGCATGTAATTGTCTTCCTTGTCTGTTCAGGACAATAACTGCCTGTGACATGCCGTGTCTGACAGTAGCTTGTGGAACCTGTGAGATGTGGTTTGCACAGCACCTTTGCTCTCAGGCACTGTGTTGCACCCTGCTCTCTTCTCACAGACCTCAGGAAAGCAGACCACTTGACCTGTTCTCCCCTCCTGAATTTCAAGCAAGTTAGTTCAGTGTAACCTGCATTTTGTTTCCAGGAGGTACTTGCTTTGTGTAGCAGCTTTGGTACTTGGACTCAACCAGATAGTAACTCTATTCGATTTGAGGAACATGTTTGGATGCAATTGTGTTTAACTGAATTTAGCAGCAGAATCTCTACTGACATTATGAAGTTAGGATATGATTCATTTTCATTGAGTGTCTGTGATGAGATTGCATTCATAGTGGTATATAAAAACTGATGGAATTAGGTTCAGGTTATTTAATTTACTTTTCCAGTTGATTTTTGTCAAGATCTTTTCATCTGTACTAGTTTAAACAGGTAGGAAGATCCATACAAAGATGTCTATGCTTTTTTCAATTTAATTAATTTGAAAGGAGAGTGGCCATGACAGGATATGGAAAGCTTTCTGTGACGTAGCCTGTGACATTTCATACAGCAAATGCACTTGGCCACTATTTGGACATTATCACTAAACAGCAGTTATGAAGCCGTTGCTTTTCGTGGTACCATAATTCTTCACCACTTATTCACAGTAGGAAATGGCTGAAGGAGCACACCATCCCATGTCAATGTAATTTGCTTTCTAACGTGGTGTCTTCTCAACTTAACATGTAGACAGATGGGTGTTCTTCAAATGGCTGAGCCAGCAAAATATCTTACAGCCAATCAGCCTACATACTTTCTCCCTGCTGATGGGTATTGCCTTCCTACGAGGGCCAGCTAAATCACTCATTTGGTATTTTACCTGTTTAAATCCATTTAATTCCTTTGTTAATTGAGCCAGCTGAAAGAAGACATTTGTCTGTAACCTTACAGATCCTGAAGTTTACTACTGATGGAATTAAATTTGGCAAGGACTTGTATTCACGGACCAGAAGCTAGTATAATGATGAAGAGTTAGAGATAGTGGCTAGTCCAGCATGTATAAGCCTAAGGATGATCAGTAACATCAGTAACATGATCAGTAAATTACTAGACTGGGCTGTGTGCACATGGTCATCAGAGGGGAAAAATGCTTACAGTATCATTTTGCATTCAGTTGAGATTAGTATTAGAACAGAAGAATCTAGCAGGTGATTTCAGACTTCTAATTAAACACCAGGGATTGAATTCCTTCTGTTCCAAAATGTGAAATCTAAAAATTTGTGACATGAAAATTTTCCATTGCCTTTTTTGCAACTATGGAGCATTCATGTTTTCAAGCTTTTATTAAAAGGTTAATTTATATAGGCTTTGTGGAATCCAAAGCAGAAACGTTGTTAAATAACACGTGATGAAGAATATGTAATCTCATATTTATTCCACAGAGGCTTTTGGTTTTGTTTTGGGATTCATGAACTCTCATGGGTCTTCTAAAAATTAGCAGATGTGAGTACTGTAATAGCTCAATAATGTCTGGCATCCGTCTGGTATCAGGAGCCCTCTTTTGCAGTAGCTAAGTGTCTTTTGATATGTGATGTGGTCCGGTAATGTTGTAAAGCTCTCTGGCTTCACTAAAGAGTAAATGACTGAGTATCAGCGGTTTGTAAAGCCTTTTAATACTGTTGAAAGAACAGATAATGACAGTGTACAGTGCTAGAACAAAACAACAAAGACTGGATGTACAAATGTTGATGGCCACTTAGTTTCTAAAATAATTACAGTTCATGTGGTTTTGGCTTTTACAACTTTGGAGTATAAATCCTGTTTGTTGAATTTCTATAAAGTGTTATTCGGGAAGAACATTTCTGCTGTCAAATGTTTAGCCACAGCAAGTAAAAACATTTCTTTGAAACCTGTCATCCAGTCGTCTGTCAGTATATTCATTAGTTTTTGAAATGCCACCAAAGCAGACATGAATTAAAAAGGAGAAAGTTATTTTGAAAGAGGATATATCCTTCTCGTGTTAAAATTTATACTAGAGATGTGTAAGTAAATTACTGACCTAATCTAGTAGCAAAATGACAGAAGAAATTAAATATTCTGCCTGGCAAAATACAATAAAAAGTCAGTCTGTGGATTATTCACAAAATGCATTTATCTCTGCCTTGTTTTGTAATTCCTTTCAAGCAAGTCATGACAGCCAGGAAAAAGGATGGTGAGGCTCTTTGGGAACAGTAGAAAGTCCCTTTTGTGTCTCCCTGCTGCGGCACTCGATCTCAGTCAAGTGGCAAAAGGAAAGGCTCTACCTACTCTCACTGCCAGAGGAGTGCATTCACCTCTGTTCAAAAAGTATACTTTATTTCATCAAGAAAGGTTAATGTGTTTTTCATTGCAGTCTGTATTCAGTAAGATTGTGTCTGATTTAATTATGATATTCTGAGTTGAGCAGCTTTAAAATTACAACTAGTTTAGTGGAAAACTTCCTGTGAAAGTTCTTGTGCCTATCGACATCCTTCTACAATTGTTAGTAACACAGTTGATACTCTCATGTTTAAGGTACCTGACTACCTTTAGAGTACAAAATAAACAGTCATTTATTGCCATCAGATAAAGCTTCTTGCTGCTGATAGACTTAGTTACTGACATTTGTCATGACAAAGCTAAAGAGAGCTAAATGCCTTCCCACTCAAAAGCATCTTTTCACCTAGAAAACTCCAAACAAATAGAGGATTCCTACAGATTTGGAAAAAGGATAGTTTGCACGTGTGTGCTCACTCACACTGGTAAGAATGCAATCTGTTGAAGACAATAGGATGCTGAAAGGGAGGGAGAAGCTTCAACACACCCTAAAAAGTGTAGGTGCGTGGCCTGAGCACAAGCAAAGGCAGTGAGCTGCTCAGTCAGGGTCCTGCCTGAAAAGGCTCTGAAGCTTTGAGAAAAAACCCAGCATCTGATTTATTTATTTTTGAAAAAAATAAATCATGTTAGACTCTCATAGATGAATGAAATGAGTTTCTAAAATCTCCTTTTTGGAATAACCTACACACCTTTTGGCCAGTATTCATGTCAAAAGTGGTATTTCTCTTATTTTACTGTGTTGACAGTGCTTTCAGAATTTTTTTTTTCTTCCTAAAAGTATACCAACAGTTGAAATGAAGTTAGTAACCAGAAACTCTCACAGATCTTTATTCCCCTATGAGCTTTTCTTTAACATGGTGCATGGTTTAACTGATTATTTAGCAAAAAAAATTTTAAAATTCTGATAAAACTTGGTGAGTTTTGATGGTGAATCTTGGGTTAATTCTCCCTCTTTGTCATATTCCAGAATATCACATTAACCTAACAAATGTTCTGTCAGGTACCTGTCTTTGTCCGCACCCTTTTTCTATATATACCTTAAAAAGACTTTTCAGTTTCGTTTTTAATAGCTGCTTTGACTTTTAGATAACTTAATAATTTCTGTATCATTTGCAAACTGGTGTGCAAACGGAAAAGCTCTGTTGTGCCAGACATGTATTTGAGATGCAAGTGAGCACAGGAACTGTGCAGTCAGGGTGTTTTTTAGAGGAGAGCATTCATCAAAGCAACAGGTTCTGATTAAGTTGAGAAATACAGTTCTAATTTATCACAGGGCAGACTAAATGCTGTTTTCATATTTATGTGCGTGTGTATATGTACACACGTATATTGCTAATTATATAACTATCTAATTTAAGTAATTACATAACTTCTTTATAGAACTAATTTTCCTATCGTTAGAAATAAAAGCCTCCAAATCTAGAACTTACACTATTTATAAAATGCATTCTGGTAACTATATGTGAAGGATGGTACTATGGTAGAACTGATTTGCAGGAAACTGTATACATTTATGTATGGTATTTGCCTACACTTTTAAAAACTATTTTATTCCAAATAAATCAAATAAGTGTTATTTGAATAAATTACTGTAAAAGGTTGCTGGATATAAAACTCCGTCAGTGAAAAAAGGATTGACATTCCTTTTTCCACGACTTACAGAGTTTGCAGAATATAGCACTTCTCTTCAGAATTAAAAATTCACATAACTAACAGATTATGCGAGGAACAATCCTCAACTCATTAGGAAGAAATACAAGGGCATGTTTTGAATCGTAAAGATAGTAAAAATGAAATGCCAATGCCAGTTTTTTTACAGGAAATGTGCAGTGAAATTTATGAATGCATTTGCCATCTTGTGAAATGTGTCTGGGACATGGTGGAAAAGCAGTTTATATGGGCTTTACAGGCTGCTTGCTCTTGCGATACAGATGTGTCACAGGAAAAGTGTATGAGGGAAGAGACCCGGTTCTGTTCTCTTCTTCCCCATGTGCGTCGGGAGTGATTCTGCTGAGGCTGGTGGAATTCTGTGCAGGTGAACTGATGGAAGAAAAGCAGAACTCGGTTCAAGAGCCAGATAATTACATCTGGAATCATTTTTCTATGAGGTAGAAGCTTTAGGGTGGGATTTTTAATGGTAGGGGGACCACAGGATTGCTTTCTTATAGCATCCTGCAGTTGAATGTATTTAAACCTGAAAGTGTTCCCATCTAGAAGAATATGACTTATGTCCGAAGAACTTCCCTTTATGAAGGAAAGGAGGGAACTGCCCCAAAGCCTTTGAATGTTGAGGCCACACGTCTGTTGCTGTTCATGAAAGAAGGCAAGAGGAATTCAAAGACAAAATGAGGTTTAAGATTAACTAGATCAATTCTGAATTTTTACTTACATGAGCTGAAGCTATCAAAGCCTGTTCTGGACCTAATTACATGTCCAGTAGGTAGGGAGTTTAACATCCTTTCCCATTGTTAAGTTAATCTGTTGGTAGCCTGCTGCTTACAGTCTACCCCTATGTCATGTTTTATCCAACATCTTGTCCTGAACATGTGAACAAACATTAAAGACTTTGTGTTCTGTGTGTATTTTAAAGTTGCTGAACACGAGACAAGAATTCTAACAAGCTACGTAAAAATAAAATGCATCTTTTGTTTTTCCATAACTATAAGCATTAAATGATTGAATGGTACAAGAATCTATTAAAGTCAATAAATGGGATGCTAAAGTGAAAAATAGTTGGAAAAGAAAGTATCGATGTGAATCACAGGGACGTGATGAAACTGGGTCCTCGGTGAAGGCTAAGTCAAAGAATGGTCATATTGAGTAAATGATTACTCTGAATGAAAGAACTAAATATAAATCGAATTTGAAGACTGTGTCAGCAGCAGGACAGAATTCCTTGGGAAATGCAGTAAGTCTGTGATTCTTAGAAGGTAATTCTTTTCCATAGCAAAGCAGGTGAAGATAAAGCCCATTTGGGAGACTGTCTTTGAATAACATGTATTTTAACTTTCATGGACTTTGCAGAGATTTGAAAAATCATGTTGTTTGATGTTGTTGCCTTTCTGTTCATTAAGCCAAATGGACTAAGTCAGTAAATCAGAGATATTAGGATCTTTCTTCATATTTTTAAAAGTCATTTTTGGAAGAAAAACAACTGAGCATAAATACATGTTTTCAGATGTTTGATTCTGCTCTGAACTAATTTTTCTTGGCTTTGCAGAGTCCTTCTCACCTGTGCTTCAGTAGGGAGGAACAGAGTCAACTTAGAGAGAAGGGAATAATTCAGTATGGCATTGACCCAGCTCAGATCCATGAAGACTCAGGATGGGGGTGTAGTTTCACATGTTGCTTCATTTTTTTTAATTTCAGGCTGACATCCAAAAGAGGTAGTTCCTTTTGGGAAATCTCTGTCATGTCAGAACCTAATCCTTTCTTGCATAGGTTTGTTTTCTCTTGGATCAATGAACTGTTGTAGCTCACTGGGGATTCCACGATTCTTAAGGGCAAGGAGAGAGGGCAGGAACTTGCAGTGAGGAACAGAAGGGCTCAGGACCTCTACATATCTTCTTGACAGCTACTTGTCATTAGATCAGAGCAAGCCTAATGTGAAAATCCACCCCTAAATCAAGTACCTTTTTCACTCAAGTGAAAGGCAATGTTGGAGAGAACTGTAAGGACCGCTCTTGTAAAAAAAGGAGTATGTCCAGTGAATGGATAGCCCTGATTCCAGCCCTCTACCCCACCTCGGCCAGGTTCTATTTTAATTTGTGGAAATTAGTTAGCTGTACTCTGTGACTACCCAGAAAACCAAAGAAGAAAAGTGGTTGTTCCAGTCTCTATGAACCTGCTTTTCAATCCCTCCAGTTGTTTAGGATATATGGAAGATTAAGCACTGAAATGTACCTTCTAATAAAGTACTTTGATGATCAAGAGACTGCAGTGATTGCTGGCGAAAAAGAGGAAACTCCTTTTCTTACGTAGCCCTTAATGCTTTTATAGTAGCAAAGGCAATTGTACAGCTAACTTCATTTTTCCTCAGCAGTCAAATTAGTTCAGGTTTAATTGTATTTTTTTTTCTCAACTCAGATTTCACTGGGTGCTTTTTTTGGTGTAGAAGGCTTGACCTAAATACATTGGAAGTGGTTCGTTTTGTTTAAAATGGTATTTTAACTATCCTTCTGTCCTTTTTAAATCTTTGAATCTTTCCTTCCTCTTTCTGTTTTCCCCATGACATTCAGTCTCTCTGCTTAACCAGTGCAGTGACTTAGGTAAGCTTTCTCTGATTAAACATGTGAGAAAGCATATGTGAAGTTCAGAGCATCACAGTCATGCCAACTGTTGGCTTTGTCTGGAAATTTTGGGGTTTGATATTAAACAAAAGGTATATCACACTTTTCCCAGCATATACTGATGTGAATACATCTTGCTGTGTTAAAAATAGCCAAGATCATCAGCCGTTGCGGAAGAAAGGAATGTGGTTTAATTAAGCCGAAATTTTATTATCTTACCTGGCAACTACCCAGCAGCAAGCATTATATGTCGAAATGCATGTAATTTGTTGGACCCAACCTAATGCTGGGAACCCACTATCAAGATTAAAGAGTGAGAAAAGGTCTTACTTCATCTTTACCTCCTCCACAGTTTCATGGAGGATGCTTCCAGGCGACTCCTTTTTACAGGAGCCAGCTCTTGTTACAGAATGAATTATGAAGTTAAAAACAAGACATGAGTGTGAATGCAGAGATCCCTATGATGCACTGTGAAAACTGTAACATTTTAAAATAAATAATGAAGGGTGCAAACAGGTCAGTTGCCTTTGTGTTCTACTCTTGGTTCAAATGTAAAAGACGAAACACCTTAAGAATCTTGAACGAGAGACAGGCTCTTTCTCTTTTCTGTATTCAGGGTTATAAGAAAAGTATCCCTATGTCCTACTGACAAGCCCTTAATATGTTGATGCCAGTTTTCTGCTTTTCTTCTGGAAGAGGAAGTTTGCAGGTGTTTCCTTGGTCATTGTTGGCTGGTGACTGCTGCACAGACAATCAATGTGACGTAACCCCTTTCATGAACTTGATCCAATTACATCTAAAGGAAGGTAGTGCAAAAAGTTTGCTCCAGGATCTCAAATGACAAAAAAAACCCCAAACAAACCAACATAAACATAAAAAAAACCCCCAAACAAAAACTAACAACCCATTTTTGAGACTTTCAATATCTGTCTTGATATGAAAAACATTGTATTTGTGCACTTAGAGGTGAAAGTTGATTTGCTACTTAAAATTTTATTCTGACGGGGTGAAGCTATTAGTTTCAGTTTAAAAGTTGTCTGGACAAATTGAACCTAACTTAATTGTGGAATATAGTTATGAACTTAATTTGTAGTTTAGGTTAGAAAATGGTGAGATACTTACCAAATCTTCTCAGTGAAAGAGTTTTTGAGTTAAGTTCCTACTAAGCAAGAAAGGAATCAGAGCTGAGAGAGGGCTGCTCTAATGTTGCTGGCTGGTATTATCAGCCACTCTCAGCAATTGTAACTGCCCTCTGTGAGAGGGTATTATTAATTTAGTATTTTATTGTTTTGACAGTAAGGAAAGCTGTAGCTCAAACCCTCTACTTCCGTATGAGGTAGACTGATGTTTTCTTTCCTTGGTGGACTTTATTTCCCCCTCTTCTGTCATAGATAGCTACTCTCAGCAGTATGGAGAACAGCTCTTCCACCAGTCTGGTGGTGGCTCACTAGCTTACAGCTTTTAGGGTGGAAGAGAAGGCAGCATCTTTCTGTCTTTGAGAGGGAAGGATGCTTAGGAGACATCAGGGTAGAGGAGGGAGAGACGTAGTACATTCACAACTGGTTGTCCAAGGTCCTGCCTTGGTTTCTTACTCCTTTTTGTAAGGAGGCACTCTTACTTTCGTAGTGTATGCACACAGTGCCAACCCTCATAGACATCATGAAACTACATGCTGGGGAGCATTCGTTGCCTTTTCCTTTTGCTCTGTCCATGTGTGCAGTGAAGCTTTTCCCCAGAGTCCTACTTTAGGCTTCAACTTCTTCCATGGACCATATGGAAAATTTGGTAAGACATCCCTATTTCCACAAGTGTTGCTTTCCAGAAGTACTGCTTTGAGATACATTATTCTTCTGAGCAAATCTGAATTGGGAATTGAAGCTGCAGAACCCTAGGGAATAACGCCTGAAGGGAAGTTAAAGGTGAGACTGAAAACCAGGCTGGTTTCAGAGATGTAAGAACAAGAGATCAAAAATTAGTTTCTTCCCAGTGGTGCAGTAGTTTCTGCATGTCCTTACAGACCCAATTAAAATAACATTTGATTAAAATGAATACAACAAAGCACAGTTTTAAGCGGTACTAAGTCTCTGGATAAATTGAAAAACCAGCAAAATTTAATTTTATATTAAACATTAAAGAGTACTTTCTGGTCTTAGTTATATTATGGTTTCTCTGGTGTATAAGTAGTAAGGCAATTTAATGTAAAATTAAAAATCCTTGGACAACGGCATCTCTCAATTCAAATTAACATGGCTGAGAAAATAATTTTAGCCTTTAATGTTGATTTATGGCAATTTTGCATTCTTTACATGTTGAAATCCAGAACAGTGTTATGCTAATAAGGCTGCATCACCTGCAGGTGTTGCTTGAGAGTCAAGTGAGCAGTTCTTTGTATTGTCTTTGAAGGATCAATATTTCAAGATGTGCAAAGGAGAGGGATCTGACTGACAAGCTGCCTTGATACACTGTTATTGTAACTAGAACTGGATTGACTGAAGACTGCCTCAAAGAGTAAGATAATTTATAAAAACTAGAAAGCATAGCCGAGTGTTTGAAGTAATCAAAGCTAATTAGGAATATTATTTATTTTCACTTTTTAAATGTCTTGCTTTCCTTTTTATAGTTTCTTGAAGTTCTTCCTTCTCAAATGTTCATATTTTATACTGCATTTGCTTTAAAAATATGCATTAGATGTTACAACTATGCAAAAACTAGAACTGGCAGAATTTACTGAAATAACTTCTAATAATTGTGCTGCGAGAAATTACTGTTGAGTGTACCCAAATTATTGGAGAGAAATTTGGTTTTTTTGTGTGTGCCTAGAAATTTAGCAAACAACCTGACAAGAAAAAAAAGGTAGTTTGGAAATAAGATAAATGCATAATTATAAAACAGTGTCTTTTAATGAGAATAGGAATTCAGTTGTGGGGTGAAATCATGCTGCCTTATTTCTGTGCCTAAATGTACTGTTTTAAAAAGTAGATGTTTCTTTAGATGCCTCATTGCGTGATACAAATATTATATATGTATATATGTTAAGAAGCTATTCTAATTTTTGAATGATTAAGTGTTGTCATTCTCTAGTGTGGATAAAATAATGTTTATCAGTCTTCTAGTACCAACATACAGTCTGGATTACAAGTTATGTAGTAAAGTGCTTTTGCAGTATTATCAGCAGAATTTCAGAAAGTGAAAGCTGAAATTGGAATTATTTCGGGATTTTGTAATATGTTGTCCTCTCACAATGCTATTTTTTTCCTTTACTTTGAAGAATCTTTCTTTAATTCAGAATTTATTATTAATTTTGTGGCAGGCTATAATACGTGCTTAGAATAGTATTCATATAATGAGAAAACAGACTATTTGAAAGAATACATTGAATGGGAAAAGTTTTTCCTCATGCAGTTGTGCAGCTATGCAGAACTGCACTGAGCTTAATTTAAAAAGCAAAAAAAAATACTATTCCTGTGGTGTGCTGTTTGCATTTGAGATCTTGATTTAGAGGATAAATTAGTTGTAACAAGCCAAAGAAAACAGTAGTAAACACGGCAGTATGAAAGAAATTTCTTTTATCTCCTTGGTGGTAATGTGAATGTGAAATACAAATGAAGCTGTGAACAATGTAAATTTTTACATCAAAGTGTAATGTTTACTTACATAATAGATATGAAGTCCTGGGTAAGATTTTTTTTTGTTTCATTAATGAATAGCATATGCAGACAAAAAAAAAAAAAAGCAGGGAAGGCTACTTCCCAGTTAGGGAACAAACTGGATTAACTTCTTGATGAATAAATGAGCTTTTTTTACCCTAAAGATTTGAATTAATGATTTGTATAAAAAAAGCTCACTCAAGCTCTAGTTACTGGCTTTGTCCTATTGCTGCTTGCCTAACTTGCAACTAAGACTATGTTATTTTCGTGGTGTTAAGTGCCTTCTCTGATTCTTTTAAACGGAAAATTGAAAATATTCGTAATGTATAAAATATATTTCAAATGAAAGGGCAACACCATAGCAATGCTGGTTAGCATATCTCATTTAGAAGGTTTCAGTTTGATAATGGTGTTTTAGAACTCTATTGGAAGTACAAGATTTATTGTGAGAATTAGGCTGCAGGGCTTTATTTCTGATACATTAAAATAAAAAGTACATTCAATTAAAAAGCCATATTAATCCTTTAACATCATAACAGTGGAGAAACTTTCCACATTTACATAAATGTGAAACGCATAAAAATAAGCCCTTCATTTATATTTTTGAGTTACTTTTTTTTTTTGGCTTTGATAATGCAGATACAAGGAAATGGCTGGGGAACAGAGATTTAACCAGCTGCAATAAAGATTATAGAACAAATATTAAGAGTTTTAATCAAGCCAAGTTCAGATGAAGCCAGTGGCAGATTTGGTTGAATAACACCGCAAAATGAGGGATTAATCCTAAAAATATTAATTTTAGTACATTATATCTGTTATTTGAAGGTGTCCCACTAAAGTAACATAACAACGTTGGGTCTGTCCATTTGTGTATTTAGACAGTTGAGGTTTAACTGTCTATAGCTGTAAAACTGGCTAAAATTGCATAATTTGTTTAAAACAAGAAGGAAAATATAGTAATAAATGGAGTGAACGTGGTAGTAGTGGATAACAGTGGACTCCAGGGGGAAGTAGCAATAGGTGAAATGCTGGTTCATCCCAAATGTCATCTTTGTTTCTGGCAGTTTCATCTGAGGCGCTTTTCCTGCTCTGAAACTAAAAATTTTCATTTTTATGTCCGCCTGGCAATGGAATTGACTAAAAGAAGAGCTGTTTGAGGAGGAGGGTACCCATGATTTGTGCTTTAGAGTAAGAGGCCGGGGTGGTGACGGAGGCACAGTGGTCTGTGCTGTGACCTATCTCTGTGCCTCAGACTTTCTGGAGTTTGCCTTACAATGGATCTGCAGTGGATCCACAGTCTGTCTGAAGCCTTCAGGCCTTAGTGCTTTCAGCTATTCTCTAATTACTGCAACCTTGTTTGTTCACCTTTCCCTTGTTTTTTCTTGTGAAATACCTGAAATGCTCTTGTATCTCTTGTTTAAAGGTGAAATCTATGCTGAAATAATCGGTCACGGTGAATTCACTGAAGGGGGCAGAGCTATAGCACGTATTCATGTGCAAACCACTAGGCTGTTACAGGGGCTGTTTTTCTGGTTTTTTCCCCATCATCTTCCAGAGTGTGGCTTTCAACACTGCTGGAAAATTATTTTTCTGTTTTCATGTTAGTATTATGGAATCATAGAATTGTCTAGGTTGGAAGGGACCTTTAAGATCATCTAGTCCAACTGTCAACCTGACAAAACCAAAAGAACCACATCGCTAAACCATGTCTCTAAGCACTATGTCAATCCATCTTTTGCAAACCTGCAGGGATGGTGCCTCAACCACTTCCCTGGGCAGCCCATTCCAATGCTTAATAACCCTTGCAGTGTAAAAATTTTTCCTAATATCCAATATGAACCTCCTCTGGCACAACTTGAAGCCATTTCCTCTTGTCCTATCTCCTGTGACTCGGGAGAAGAGACCATTATTTTGAATACTTTCAATTTCTTTACACCTGACTTTATGTATATAAAACTTTAACATGTATTTTCAACCTTAATGCTTTTAAACATGTGCACAGCTTCTTTCCTTCTTGCCTTTGCCCTCCATCTAACAGAACCTGGAAAGTACCCTTTATCTGGTATCTTCTCATTCCCATTGGAGTATTTTGCTCCAACAGCCCCACACCTTCACCCTCTTCTCCCCTCAACTCCAGGCTCAGAGAAGCTCCTGCCCCATCCTCTCCCTGGGTCCATCTGCCACCTAATGGAGGAGTGACATTATTGTTAATAATTGGAGGCAGAGGACAGCACATCCAGACTGCTCTGTGCCCTACTTGTTGACAGGGGGAGAAACCCTGGCAGAATTTACTGGTGGTGAGAGGCAGATACCAGGTCTCCTTCTCTTTCTCAACTGCCAACCAAGTAAGTCAGCTCTTAATGACCAGGACGGGCATTGGGGTTGTGTCACTGTTCACTGTTGTGCGCCATGTTGTCCAGGGGTAGTGCATGTCCTGTCAGGCCTTGCCCTGTTGTGTTCTCCCACTTAAAGCTTCCATAGTGTCCACAGGAGTCTATATATCCAGGGAGCTGGAAGCTCTACAAGTTAATATTAAAAAAAAAGCACATGCAGCATTAAAAAAAGGAAACTTGAATGCCAACCTTTCCTGCTTTACTTTATTGATAGAACTGAGGTGGCCAGCTGCAGCAGGCAGGTTTTATGAAGGTGGCAAAGTACTTTGTATTTTGTTATGAATTATTTGAGAGCTAGGGTGAACAAGAGATGCTTATGTAGAGAAGTGATAAAGTCAGAAAATCTTGGCAAGTTCTTCCTGACCATTGTCAGGGCGCTAGTCATCCCTGCACATATGATCCCCAGTAGCATAGCTGAGCGTGATGACCTGGTTGTGAGATGTAGCACAACACTGGTGATACCTGCAAACAAATTTTAAGGAGTTGGTTCATTTGCTGAAGTCTCACATCATTCTGTTGGAAGCAGCAGCAGCATGAGTTAGTGTTATTTAAAGGAGGAACAGAATTAATTTGTGCAGCTATAATCATCATGAACATTATCAGCACTTTCCGAGGGAAAGGCAGGGATATTTCTTAAGTGTGGAAGTGTTTGTATCCGAGCTCCTGGTGCATTTCAAATTTTAATGGTGGGCAGAATTTCCAAGCTAACAGATGTAATTCCAACTCCTTTAACAGAATTAATTAAAATTAAACCAGTAAACATGCTAACTTTTGTCTGTTAAATAAATGTTACACATAGGTGGCCAGTCCCCAACCCCCATCTCCGAAAAAATCTCTCCAAGGCAGCTAGCTGGAGTTTGTACAGTTTGTTCCCTCGGCAGTGTTTACCCTCCTTTGTTCATGTACTTGTTAGGGTTTTATATCTGACAGAATGCCTTAGTCCTCAGTTTCTGGCACTGTCCCTATTCTGAGCGACCTCCTCCCTAGCATAACTATTCTGGCATTTCATGCTAATATTAGTGGTTTCTGCTCTACTTCCCAAAGGGAGGAGTTTCCCTGTCTTTGAATCAGATTCTGCTCTTTTGCAAAGTATGTTTTTCACAATAATATCTCCAGGATTGCAGGAATACTTCTGGACAGATAGTGCTTTTGGGGTCAGCTGTAGGGATGTAAAGAAGGTAATTAACCAGAATAATACAGAATGTCTTACCTTCTCCTACGCGAGCTCTCTGAAGCCCTTGCTCTGAATTCTGGTGGGTTAAACAAAATAAAAATAAGGAAAAAAAAAAAAAAAAAAAGGAGAAAATCCCTTTCATCATATCTCCTGGATAAAGAAATTAACATTCCAGAGAGCACTTCAGCTGAGCATCCTTTTTGCATATTTACAAGGTTACAGTTAGTTAACTGTAGTCATTGAATTGGGAGTCTTCAGTCAGGATGATGGTGCATTTTTCTTCTGCCCACTCTGCAGTTTGCCTTCTGGTTCTGTTTGCACAGTACGGTATGGCTGTAATAGCAGTCTGATGATTCATAGGTCTTTTTCTCAGAAGTACTTTTTTTCTCTATTGCAAAACCTTTCAGAGGGAACGAGATGGGCTACTTGAAAACTTTAGTCTTGTTGAAGTTCAGTCTGAATTACATCTTCTGAAAGTGGACTTAATGTGCAACTACATCATTTGCATGCTTCTAAAAATGTCAAAGCATGGCCTGAAGAGCTATTCTAATGATACCATCATTTGGGTACTTGCTTTTAACAGGCGGGTGCTGTAAAAATGTGTTTTCTTAATTTGTTTTCTCTCAGTCACTCTGAAGGATTTCTAAATCACTCAGAAATTTAACAATTAAGGTGAATTCTTTCCTCTCCTTGATCAACGTATTTTGTGATGTTTTTCAAGCCAAGCGATATCTCTCTAAACCTATGTAAGTTATGTTTTTACTTCCTCCTGTGTAAACCCATAGTGTTCAGCCAATTTGCAAAGTTGCACTCAATTGGAGCACTTCAACCAAGTCTTTGAAAGACAGCAAAGTATGCATACATGCATAAGAGATGAAGCATATTTGCTCAGGCTGTAATGACTCTAAAGGTCTACTGAAATAAATGGTGCTAAGCCATTATTTTTATGTTGCATTCCATCTTCTGTTTTAAGTGAGGAGGTAAAAAAGGTGAAAAAGACTGAATCCAGTCAGGAATTTAGGACAAAAGCACTCAAGCAAGATTGAGACATCTTGAGTTTAAATTTGCAATCCAAAAGTGCCGTTCAACTGCTGCTTTGATGCTGGAAGCATCTAAACTTGCCAGGGTTACCTCCCTGTTTGAGGGCTGTCCACAGCTTTGCTGTGCTATGTGTGTAATCGCCCCAGCCAAAGCAGCTTATAATTTAATCTGAGCAGGATGTAGAAAGTAAGTGCTCCTCTGTTTAAATCCTCAGAAGGGCCAAATCCAGTATAGGTCCTCAGGGAACATGCAGGACAGCTGTAAAAGGACAGATCAATCCTGCTCCAGTCTTTTAAAAATCAACTCTAAGCGGCTGCTCTCCAGAAAAGATTTAAGTCAGTGCAACATGCCTTAATTTGACATTTGAACTCTGTGCTTAGTTGGCTTTTTAACCCTGCAGTTTTGGGTGCTCCTAGGATGTGGCACTTTTAGTTCTAGAGCAGGCAGTTGAAATAAGATTTTGCTGAGAGGAATTGTTAAGGACCTATATCCTTGCTATCACTGGGACCTGTATCCCAGTCCTCACAGTGATTTACCAATGAGCTGAATTTAGTAGCTGCAAAATTTTATAGTGTTCAGAGAAAAACAGCACTAAAGACTCCCAAAAGAAAAAGAGAAAATACTTTGAGAGAAATTTTTGTTTTAAAAAAGCCACAAAAACCCAGAAACAAGCAAATGAGACAAGATCCAGATTGCCTGTGCCTTATCAATGTAGAAAAGATCAAAGCTAACCTGGAACCCAGGGGTTTCCTCCTATCTCCTATTCAATGGGTGAGTGTCTGCTGGAGGGAGGATGTCTTACAGAATTACCCAAAGAGGCATATTTTCATTTATACCCCCACCTGCCCTAATAGAACACTGTTAAAGGACTGAACTGGCGTTGACTGTGCTTAGGTAGACCATGAGCATTCATGCCCTTGTAAGACCCTGCTCAGTCCTGGCCGGGCCAGAGGAGTCAACCTGGTGCAAGGCTGCATCAGCTGGGTGGGTTTCAGATGGCCCGGTACAAGTACAGTTCATTAGCGATGCAAAATGGGTGGATAATGAAGCTGTTTTACAGTGCAAGGTCAGTACTTGATATCGAAGTTACACTAGAAGCGATTGACTCGTTGTGCCTGGGCTGTGCAGATGTGCAGCCAGTACTGATACTTGTGTGAAAGAGCTTCTCTTTCTATTCTCATTGCAGATGTGTTGGCTATTGCCATGGAGGAGACAAGCAGAGAAATATTTAGTTTATTTTTATAGGACCAAGTCTTAAGAACAGAAACAGGATTAGCACTGTTTCATGACCTACTTCACAACCATTCTCTTGCTGTTGATTTATTGTTGCAAGTAACGTGATAAATTGGAAGAAACAGTATGATGCATCGTGTTAGGCTGGAGAGCTTTTTTAGTCATAGTAACCATAAATAGATATTAAATAGTATGTGTTGAAGATACGTATTTTTAGTCAGCGGGTCTAGGTGCGATGGGTCTACCTGTGAGTTCTAGGAGAGCCGATGGGGGAGATTTCTGCTTCATGGGTTTTAATTTTTAATACTTTTCTTAAGACTGGAAGAAAGCTGGTGTTCTGCCCAGATTCACAGCAGACGAGCAGATTGAGCAGGGTAAATATAGCCTGATATAAATCACAGCGAACATATGGAAAAAGCTGATTGGGGATTCAGCTGGTAGGGAATTAAAGGCCATGAGTAAAATTAATTCTACTCAACATAGTTTTATGGAAAGTAGGGCTTGTAAAACAAATGATTGACAAAAAGTTGATTTTAATCTTTTAATATTTGATAAAATCACAAGTTTGATAATATGATGCAGTCAGTGTAGTAGACTTTGAAAAGCATTTGACTTACTGCCACGTGAAAACAATTAATAAAAACATAGATTGAACTATATAACGAAACAGGCCAGACTTGAATGAATAACGAACCAGCTAGCAGGTCTTAATATAGGTTTGTCAATAAAGGAGCTTCAAGGACTAAGTGGTTTTCCCGTAGATTTCTCATAAAAAGTAATTTAAAGGCCAATGATATTTAACATTTTCTTTGCTGACTTTATCAGCTCTTTTACACTTTGAAATTAGCAGGTGCTCTGAAGATTGACGGGACAGCAATAACCCTAAAGACAAGGCAATCATTAAGAGAGGTTCAAGTGACTGAATGAGGCAAATCTTTATTTTTTAATATGGAAAGATGCAAATAATCCATCTAGGAAGAAGGAAGCTTAGCAGGCCGTACTTGGAAAACAGAGGATGAGTGTTGAGAGACTGGAAATTGTGTCTGGGTGGTGGGAAGGGAGGAGACCAGTATGAGTGCTGAAGTATGGTGTTGGAGCCAAAAGAGTAATGCTGTGTGTAGGGGGAGTCCAGGAGCGTGACCAGGCTGATGATTTTATGCTGTATATAGAACTGCTAAGAACATTCAGAGTGCGGCGCACAGCTTTACCGTCTGCCTTCATCGAAAAAGCTTAAAAATGGCTAAAGTACATATAGCCATCTAACACTAATAAGTACCTGCAGCACCTGAATTAGTGCCGAGGAGTTCTTTGTTGAATTCAGGAGTTCTGTCTGCGTAGCTTATTCTTGATCCAGTCTTCTTTACATGGATGTCCCCATAGCATTTACAGTGTAGCTGAAAACAAAGCAATAGGCTTAAGCTTCATGAACAGGAGGTCAGAGAAGATGATTTAGTATTTCCTGATGACTTTAAATGTCATATCTATAGTGGCCTGTGACAAATGAATAATTTGGAGGAAAGCAATGTGGCGTTTTCCAGAATTCTAGACGATTAGAAATCATTCTAATTTGGTGTATTTTGGAAAGTTTTAAAAATAATTTCTTTTTATGTTCACCTGTATTGAGCCACCCCAGAGCTATGGTAATTACATTAAGACATGTACCTGTAAACAGACCAAGAAGTGTGAAGTTTGAAACCAGTTGTTAAAAAAAAAATTGTCATCTTACTGATACTTGCATAGTTAGCATAGTTGTATAAAATACATAAACCCTGTAAAGATCTGTCATTAAGTGATAAGGATACTGCAGTTGTCCTCAACAGCAAACATTTTGTGCTTTTTATCTGTTAAAAATATAAAATAAAATGTGTGTATTATCTGCACTTTTTTATGTAGAAGTCACTAAAACCATGTGCCTAATTTGAAATTGCCTTTCATGTTTCTATGGAGCTCTATATAAGGTTGCTTTGAAACAAATTTCCTTGAAAACTGTTTATTTTACATCTGTCTTTTATTGTGAGAAAAAAAATACAGGTATTAGACAAATGAAACAGAGGAAATTTTTTGCTCAGTAGTTATTTTCTTCTCATTTGTCGTGTCAAACTTGGTCCCCACTAATTTAATCATGACTACATATAAGAGAATGTTGTTTTTTCCTTAGGTGCATGAAATATTCCAGTTGTTCTTTCTTACAGTTTTATAACCCTTTCACATTTCTAACATTCACCTTGATTTTAATTCATGTTCACAGAGACCTTTTTTTCTTAGAATAATTTAATTCAGTAGAAATGCATAATCAGTTGATGCACCTAAACTCTGTGGGACAATATTACGCTTAGAAAATACATTCTTCTACTTTGCACTAGACTGAATTTCAGTAAATACACTCCCTTGTACCTCTTACATCCTATTAAAGAAATATTGCAGCTGCACTTACAAGAAAATTAGAGATGCCATGTGCTTATGTTGAAGACAGCTACAGGAAAAGTGTCTTCCCTTTGTCAACTGGAGCCTTAATTGATTAAACTTGGAGATGTCCATTGAGAGTGTGTCTGTTTGTATCAATACCTCAATTAGGAATTGGTAATACTCAGTATTACTATAGTATAGTAAAATCTACCATACTGTGTGTTCCAAGTCTTGTGTACTGTTCAATTGTTAACACTCTCCCTGGCAGTTTTTGACCTGAGCCAACCATAATTCTCCCAGACGGTGCCTGGACATAATGCAGGGATTAGCACAGTGCATAGGAGACTTCCTTCATAAGGAAAGGATATAAGCCATGATCTGTCCGTGTCTTCTCCCAAGTAGTGAGTGACAGGGCAGGAGGAAACGACCTCAAGTTGTGCCAGGGGAGGTTTAGATTGGATATTAGGAAAAAATTTGTTACCGAAAGGGTTATCAAGCATTGTAACAGGCTGCCCAGGGAAGTTGGTTGAGTCACCATCCTTGGATGCATTTAAAAGATGTGTAGATGTGGTGCTTAGGGACACAGTTTAGTGGTGGACTTGGCACTGTTAGATTTACAGTTGGACTCAATGATCTCAAAGGTCTTTTCCAACCTTAATGATTCTATGGTTCATTTGCTCCTAAGCTCCTAAAATCAGGGAAAAGGTCCTTGTCCCATTTGATTTATAGTATGAAAAGGAGTCTTGGATTCTGCTCCCAGCTGATTCCTTCTATATGTATGGTGTTTTTCCTTGCCCTTTCAGTGTTTTCAAATGATCTGGTTTTGTTGTTTATGGCCAAAAGCATCCAGACACGTGAGTCACAGTGAAGAGATCACTGGCACCAAACTGTGTTTTGTGCTGCTGCCACATATTCTGCCTGAGGCTCACTGGTGCTTTCATTCTTCCAGATGTGTGTTTCTGTAACTCATCTGCAAAAAGTAATAGTATCTTTTAAAAAATAAAAATAAAAAAGAAGTGGATGTCTCTTACTTCATCCTTGTTCTTTTGTCATACATAAGTCCTCCCTTTGAATTATGATTATACTATGTGGTAAATATTATTATACTTTGCTTATGCATTCATATTTACCTTGACTCTTGTTTGCTACACCATACCTTCAGCCTTTAGTCTATGTTTTTATTCACAATCGGCATCTCAGCAAGAAGCACAGAAGATATAACAAGTGATGTTTTTTTACGTACATAAGAAATGTAGGTATAGAGAATTTTATTTTGTACAAATCAGTGAACAGACTCCTGGAATGAGCTGTCAAAAGAAATGTGTTTTTCTATGAAATAGGTAGGACAAAATGTCTTAGTTACAAGAGATTAAATAAATTATCTGGAGGAAAAGGCAATCTGCTGTATAAATATTTGAAATTTTGAAATTGAAGCCTTTACATTGATCTGCACTTAGAGGCCTGGCCTTATTTTGTAGCAGATAATATTATGTCAAAGCAATGTTTAGTTCTACTCAACAGCTGTTGAAATTATGTCAGATTTAATCTTGAATATATTCAACAAGAGCAACCAGTTGTGCTGACAAACCTAAAATAATTTTCAGTTAAATACGTTCTATCACAAATCATTTGGGCACATTGCCTTTCTGAAGAATCACAAACTCAGTGTGCAAGCTCAGCTCTATAATTCCCACTGTCTGTTGAATTATATCCAAATCCTGTATTCTATCCTGTATTATATCCAAACATCCCAGCAATAGACTCCATAGGTTTCCTACTGGAACATTGCAGTAGCAGAGGTAGGCAATTTGAAACATTTTCTCAAGGGTATTACTTTCACAATCATTTTAATTGCTCATGCCTGATCCACCGCTTGCGTATTCATTTGTATTTGTTCAAAGGGAATGCAATTTAATTTTAAAATACCCTCAAATCACTGCAATGCTCATTTTACATGGTGAAAGAACAAGACAATAAAGTGAATAATCAAGTTCTCAGAGTTTCGTAAGGAAAACTGAAATTTTGCTTGGAGAAGAAACAATAAAAGACAAGGTTCACTTGTAGAATACTTCAAAGAGTGTCCTATAAATCCCAGGTCAAACACATTGTACAGAGATGACACTGTGTTAATTGCAGTAATGCTGGAGTGAGTAAATGACACAAAGATCTGGAGAGCGGGGTGTGAGAACCCAGTTCAACTGGAGAAGAGTAGACAGCTGTAGTCAATGCAGCAAAATCAGCTCTTCTGGAGAGCACTTCACCGCAGGAAACACACTGGAGTGCTCTCAGGTACTCTCAAGAGAAGCCTTTCTCCTTCCCCTTACTCATAGGAAGCTATATGTGCCAAAAAGTGGGAAGGAAGAAACTTCTCCCTTTTTCCAACTAAACCCCTAGCACTTAAGGTGCTCATTTAAAATGTAGGAAAGTTGAGTTTATTTTTGTAAGAAAGTCTGAGTACTTGTCATGCTTCCCTGCCGTACGCCTTAACCACTTTCTGGGTATTTTGGAGTTAGTTGGTATAAATAATTATGCAAAGGCAGTTCTTCTGTAACCTGAGGATTGAGGGAAATTCTTAGCATAGACTGGTTTAAGTAACTTCAAGAAGCTTTTGTAAGGCAGCTGCTGCTTTACAACCTTAACTCCTTGTGGACTTGATAACACTGTGTTTCACATGGGTAGGCATAGCTGAGGAAGTGCTCCTTTCAAGGTAATTTAATGCTGATTACTGTGAACTTTTTGATCAGTCTGGTATCTGGGAAGTACTTTCTCAACTGATGTCCGTTTACTGAGAATGCATTGTGTAAGCACCATTTGGATTTATAAGGCTGTTTTCTTACAGCTCTTTGTAGGTCACTGGTGATGACAATGGGGCTTGCAGGCAGCTAGTTTTCACTCCTTCAACTTTCTTCTAAGTTCGAGCCTGGTCCTGAATGCGATAAAAATCAGGAGGGAACCAGAATCATTCTGCCGTGGTTAATATGATCTCTCATGTTTGCTTGAGGGGGAAAATCTAGCACATTTCAAGGAACAGATTTTCCTTAAGTTTCATTTCTACCATCTCTTCACAAAGGAAAGAAGAGAGTTTGATAATGTGCTGCCAGTTAATTAAATTTTGGGCATTCAGGCCAGAAATGACAAAGTACTTTGATGTTACGTATTTTGAGTGGAATCAGAAATCCAGGAATAGGAGCCTAGGTTCCTATACAGTACATAAATCCAGCATGGCAATCCATGAAGTCTTCTGTATTCAGTCTACAGCTGTCTATTAGAAATTGTTCCAAAGCAGGGAGAAGCTAAGATACGTGAAGATCCCACAGGTTACTTAGCAAATTTGTGGCCGGGTAAGTTCTCGTTGGGGTAGATGCGTAAAATAACTCTTTCCAAGAATTGTACACGGTATTTGAGAGAAACTAGGTGGGCGCTCAGAGCTTTCATTTCCTAAATCTGCTTCAAAGGACTATTATGTTTAGTATATACTGTTTTTTTAACTAGTTGGCCTGATGCTTTAGCCTTCTTAGGAGAGGCATTTGTATTTCCATTCAACAAGGTTATCGGAATGGTTCATGAGCTTCCTTAGGAAAGTGCTGTGATCTAAGTGTCCTAAGAACTTCAGCATCTCTGGATTTCATTAGAGCACATGTTGTAATTATTAACCGTGTGTATAACGCGTACACTACTGGTATTTCGTAATAAATTACTAGGATGTCATCATTCAACTCTACACAGTATCCATATTGTTATTCTCTTGTTTTTATTTACCAGGTTTCTTGTCTATATCTACATAACTATATCAAACTACCTAGTCTGATGAAGTTGAACTTCATTCTTCAAGTGTGATTTACTCAATACAGCCTAAAGTCATGATGAAAAAGAAGAACATACCTGCAAGCAAAGCTTCCTTGGTCCTCTTTCTATGCCAAATGGTTTCTGCATTGGATGTACCTCTTGACTGTAAGTATTAACCTGCTAAATAAGTGCAGAATGACAGAAGATTAGTTAAATAATTTCTCTATAGGAAGATGAAGATAACTCCAACATGGAGGTAAACATGGACTGTGTTTAATCACTTAAATCAGGACATTGTTATTATGAATATTTACACTACTTTAGTGAAGATTTTCAAAAACTGTGCATATAAAATGACTTGCATTGTTCACTAGAGAAGGGTTAGCATAGGATTCTCACAAGTAATCACATTTCAGTGTGCCTTTATTAAACATTTGATGAAAATGAAGAAGGGCAGAGAAGCCCCAGTTTAATGCTAATTAAGAACATATTGACAATATGCTGAAAACCCCAGTTCAATTCCTAGTTGCTGTAAACAGTCACCCTTATCTTCATATAAGAAGTTTTCAGGAGTTCATATGAGATCTAGTAAAAGATTCACATATCTAAAATTCAGACACTGGAAGCATCTTACTTTTTGATCTAGAAGAGGAAGTTAGGCTCTTAGATTTCCTAAGCAGTGCCTGAAAACAGTTAAGTGCCTAACTTTAGGTTAAAAGCATGTGTGCTGAGCAGGGAACTCTAGCATTAACCAGTGAGGAAACATCTAGAAGAAGGGAAATCCCAAGACTCTGTTAGTGAGGAACCTTGAACGTAACACTCCATGCTGAAAAGGAACCAGTGGTAGCTGCTGCATTTTATAGCCCTAATAGTTAATGTTATGAATTTATTCATGCTTCAGGTTGCTATTTTCTTAAGATAAGCATGATCACATTTTCAGAATTCAGTGAACCGTCTTGCATCTCACAGTGACTATTCATTTGTTAAACTAATTGCCAGAGAAGCAAACATTAGGGCTGGTGTTAAATTGATGGATTGGTACATCAGTAAATTTGCCTATGATTCTAATCTGCATGCCTTTCTTTACCCACATGTTTTTGATACCTTCCTACTTTCCATAAATGCATGTTTTTCTTTAAAAACTATTGACATAAATTGCAACTGCTTTGATGGTGTTTGCCCCATGCATATTTACAAGCCTCTCAAACCGATGACCTGTATTTCTGTAACAAGATCAATATATCTGAATCACATCAGACTTTTTGTGCTGTGAGTGCCTTTAGAGCAATAAACTGTGGCTTAAACAGGGCTTTAAAAGTTTGATGAATGAATGTCTTGTTTTCTAAACTTGATTTTTCTTCCTAAATATTCTTGCAGGCTAGAAATAGTGTTTTAAACCCATCTTCTAGTTTAGAAACTAATGTAAATTGTGCACCACTGGTAATATTTTTTGTATAGAGCAACACTTTAGGTTAAGTTAACCAAAAATGTATCAATAGACAAAATAGCTCTTTTAGAAGTATCATGTTAAATCTTAATTATTATGTTCCATATTACATAATGTTTAATAACATTGTTGGATCTGATAAAGTCACATACTTGAATTTTTAGCCAAAAATCATATTAACTAAAATTACATGTATAATGATGTTACTGCTTTCATAAATAATGGTTAGAGTAGGCTCCAGGGGAGAACCACAAGGGAACATTTTCTGGGGGTCTTCCCTACATACCCCCCACAGAGACCTGGTGGTGAGAACATACTTGATTAGTCGAACCTTTAAATTTAATGAAGGTTAGCAAATCCTATGTTTGTCAGTGTCTCAAAGTAGGTAAGGGATGACGGACAACATAGCTGACCAAAAGCAGTTTGACTTGCTCTAAAACATTATTGATGAGGAGACATGTATGCAAAATACTTGAAGCAAGGCACGAAGATGTGACAGTGAAGGTGATTTTGTTTTGTTTAGTTATTTTTTAAACCAAAAGGGATTGCAAGTCTGTTGAGTAGAATTAGGTGCTTTTGTCTTTGTAAGAGTAATTTTAGCCTGAAGCATTCTCTTTGTTCTTCCATATGATCATATGGGTGGATTGATTTTGACTGTAGCATGAGAGTAATGCACTCCATTAATTCTGATTTGCTGTCTCCTCAGTATTAGTGGTTTGTGTCCTTGCAAGGCCAAAATCATGTACCACAGTTGCCCTTAAAAAGTCAACATTCAGAAAAGTTTTTTGTACCATTAACTTTGAGATAAATGTAGTAATATCTGACACAATGGAAATTGTGGCTGGAATTTCAGGAATCGCTGCATGGGTTACAGTGCTACATGTTTTAAATATTTTCTTTTTAATGGTGACTAATGTCCTTGTCAGAGATACTTATCTTCCCTCTCAAAAAGGCTAATATTCTTTTAACTAACAAATGTTTCTCTTTAATCTTTATTTGTCCATTCAACTGCTGATTCTGATGGGGGAATAAAAGCAAAACTTCTAGAAGAATGTAAGTTCCTGTCCAAAAAATTTAGGCTGTGTGCTGCTGAAAATTAATACTGATCGTGTGCTAATTGAATTTACAGTCCAAAAATGTGTGATTCTGACATTTTGTTGATAATTTGGTTTGCTGTAGCTAGACGTTTTGTGCATGCAGTGTTCAGAAAATACTACTGTATGTAAATCAGTGTTCTGATACTTTGAACAAATTAATTGTTTGATTTTTGCTTGTGTGCTATCTGAACATTAAAATCCTTACGCAAGATCAGCATGAACAGTGTTTCACTACTACTTTCAGGAGTAAATATATTTGATTAAAAAAAATTAATTGGTATATATGTACTTATGTACTATTTTACGTGTCCAAGTTGGAGATAACTTTTGTATCCTTAAAAACCACTAGATACAGTTATTTAAACAGACCTAATTTTTTATGTGATATCCTAAGTCAGCTGTAGTGGTTAATTTAATGGTTTTAATTTAATGGTTAATTTAAATGGTTAATTTAATACGTTTTAAGTGCAGTACATAGCATGGGACAGGAGATTTCAGGTCTTTGATGTGCATCAGATGGAATATCCTGTATGTTGGGCAGTGTCCTAGAATCACAGAATATTCATGGTTGGAATGGACCTTCGAGATCATCGAGTCCAACCACAAAAAAACCCACAAAACAAAAACCAAAACAAAAAAAAAAACCCCGAACCAACACATACGCACACCACACCCACCCACAGACAGACAAAACCCAACAATCTCAGGCACTAGAGCATGCCCTGAAGAGCCATGTCTACACATTTCTTAAATACCTCCAGGGATGGCGACTCCACCACCTCCCTGGGCAGGCTGCTCCAGTGCCTGACCACTCTCTCAGTAAATTAATTCTTCCTAATATCTAATCTAAACCTTCTCTGCCGCAACTTCAGACCATTTCCTCTGGTCCTGTCATTATTCCCTTGAGAGAAGAGGCCAACACCCACCTGTCTACAACCTCCTTTCAGGTAGTTGTAGAGGGCAATGAGGTCCCCTCTCAGCATCCTCTTCTCCAAACTAAACACGCCCAGTTCCTTCAGCCTTTCATCATATGACTTGTTCTGTAGACCCCTCAGCAGCTTGGTGGCTCTCCTCTGGACACCCTCCAGCAGCTCAATGTCCTTCCTGTAGTGAGGGGCCCAGAACTGAACACAGTACTCAAGGTGAGGCCTCACCAGTGCCAAGTCCAGAGGCACAAGGACTTCCCTACTCCTGCTGGCCACACTATTCCTGATACAGGCCAGGATGCCATTGGCCCTCTTGGCCACCTGGGCACACTGCTGGCTCATGTTAAGCCGGCTGTCCACCAACACCCCCAGGTCCTTTTCTGCTGGGCAGCTTTCCAGCCACTCTTCCCCAAGCCTGTAGCATTGCCGGGGGTTGTTGTGACCGAAATGCAGGACCCGGCACTTGGCCTTATTAAACCTCATCCCATTGGCCTTGACCCATTGATCCAGCCTGTCCAGATCCCTCTGTAGAGCCTTCCAGCCCTCAAGCAGATCAACACTCCCCCCTAGTTTGGTGTCATCTGCAAACTTACTGAGGGTGCACTCAATCCCCTTATCTAGATCATCAAAAAAATATTAAACAAGACTGGCCCCAGAACCGAGCCCTAACACTCCCTTTTAAGAGTGTGCTTGCTTTTCCCAAGTATTCATCTGACATGTACTGACCCCAGAAAGCTGCCTCTGAGAGGGAAGGCTCTATTTAAAGCACCTTGCTAAAGAAATAAATAAAAAGTCATCATCATGTAAAAGTGCTGCCTTCCTCTTTTAAGCAGTCTCTTCTCTGAAGTGAGCAAGAAGAGCCAAACCCAGCCCTGCCTGGCCTGTTCCATTCTGCTTAGCTGCTTTATCTCATTGTTATTCCATGATCTGATTTTTTTTCTAACTATTTCTTTTGGGTACGGCGTTGCAGATGGCTACCTCTTTCTGTGCAGGAGAACTTGATGTATAATGGTAGGGAAGACTTAAAATAAAAATCCCAGTTTTAAAATTTTAACTGGATAGAGTGAGGCATGAGAACACAGCTGACTCTAATGATTAAAGTATTTTGCTAAAGCGGCTAGAAATGATACCAAAGTACAAGCAAAGTGTATTGCTGGACAATTTATGGCATTTAGATGAGGGTGCTCGTGGACATGTTATTAAAGCAGTTCCTTTAGGTGACACTAAACTTTAAACACATGAACAATGTTAAGGAAAACACCTTTCTCACTATCTTAATACCGTAAACAGGATTTTTTAAATGCAAAAATGGGCATAGGTAATGGTAACAGATTATAAATTACTTTAAATAGGTAGGCATCTTAAATTCTGGTTTGTGCTACTCATTCTAGAGTACTTGATAAATCATGAATGTTAAGTGTTTGCTTCTCCTGGGGCTATTCACAAGATTAACTGTATTTTTGTTGGGTTTTTTAAGGAGAATCAGTACTAGACTTTTCCTACATGTTTACTCTATTTGGAAACTAATTACTTTTTGGGTCATTTTTTACAGTGTTTTACTTCCAACACATTTTTTACTCCTGAAAAGTAGCTGCTAAAAGCATGCTTTGTAGATTAATTCAATATTGTAAGCACAATAAAAATGTGATAAGTTTACACCTATAGAGAAACTGGAAATATATAGAATGTTTAAAAATACAAAGCAATGATTTTTTTTTTTTTTCCTCCTGCGTAGTGAAAAACACATTGTGTGGGTTTGTGTCTCACAACTCTTCATTCAGGATGTGTTGGACTTATAATTCAAGCGTCCTTTGATTTTGTGAAAATGTGTTGAAATTTGATGTATAGAAACTATATGCATTAAACTTTTTGGCCAAGATCTTCATCTGCTGTAAATCGGTGTAGCTCAGTTGGAAATTAGTATAGCTGCACTGGTTTACGAGAATAGAGGGCTTCAGTCTCCTAATACAAAGGATACTTTAATCTCACTCTGCTCACAGTGATTTGATTGCTAATTGCACTTCTGTTTTCTCTGCTTACAAAACTGTCTCACTGATGATTTGAAAATATTGTTAAATTCCTCTCTGTTTCTTATATTCCATAATGAAGTGTTGCAACCTCCTACGATAACTCAGCAATCTCCAAAAGATTACATTGTTGACCCTCGAGAGAATATTGTAATACAGTGTGAAGCAAAAGGAAAGCCACCTCCTAGGTTAGTAGCATCTTGTTTTGCTTTTGTTGGCCTAACAACATAAGAAAACTAGGAGAAAATAATGTAACTTTTGTAAACTAACGAGTTATGTGCATATGTGTGTGTGCTTGCACACGCAGAAACATGTACGCACTCCTGCCTTTGTAACTTAAACAGCTACCAGGTAGTGGCATAAATTTGACTTTTCTTATCCTTGACATTTAAAGTTCTCTATAGTCATCAAGTAACTATAATTATTTTTATTCTCCTCAAAGCTCTAACAATAAAATAGTACTCAATTATTACAGGAGCAGGTAGGTAAATGCCCATGGAAAGCATTTAATGCACGCCATAATATGAACTGAATCACATTCCAGATTTAGCATAGGGTCTAAAAAGACTGGATATTGAATAAATTCAGAGTACACTAATAAATTCAAATTTAATGTTTTGTAAATTATTCCATTTTATGAGGGTCATCTTGAAGCATTTTGTTGGAAGTTCTATAATGTGTGTCAGTTTTAACGATCAGTAGCCTTGATTTACCAAGTGTAGTTAATAGCCTTAAGTTTTGGTTTTGGCAGAAATGGTAACGCTGTGTATGTAGATCCGATTCCTGATCATCTTCCATTTTAAGGCTCTGTTTCAGTATCTTGAAATATTTGAAAACAAACTCATTTCAAGATACTGAGTTACGTGCACTGGAAACAGCAGTAGGCATGATGCATTCTGTCATTGCAGTAACTGCTTCTGATTTCAGAGACTATAAAGAGAATTGTGCATCTCTCTGTTCTCAGTAGTGTTATGCTACAGCTTACTGCAAGGTCAGTATATAATTGCTCATTCAGACACATGCAGAGCTCATTAAATGCACTTCTGAATAATTAGGGTTTTTTCTACATTATTCCTTCTGGTTGCTTTGGGATCATGGTTGTTATCATGCCGGGCAGCAGAATGGAGAAGATGGAGATTATCTGTGGTACTGCCACACTTTCTAGTGTTCTGTTAATGGTAGGAGTGCCATAAAGCTGCTGTGTTTACCAACATTTTAATTTAGCAGGCACAATGCCATTCTCAAGAGTCTGGGTGTTGACCCAGAGGATCAGATGATTAGTGTGCATTTTGGGACAGCTATGCAGCTTCTGCAAATGTTTGTCTTGAAGGCCTTTTTTGGGCTGGATAGACCTGAGAGACTAAGAGCACCGTCCATGAGACTGACATATCTGAGTCATGTGTCAGGGCTTTGCTGTACAGTCACACCTTTCCCATCAAACCATTGTCTTACTTTGTTCCCCTGCTACAGAAAACGTGACAGGATTTAAGTGCAGAATTTTCTAATGAGTTTTATAAGCTTTTACTTAGTTTTGCTTATTTTTATAGATACAACGTCCAAATAATTTATTTCAATAGTTAGTCTGGTCCATCAGTTTTGGTGACCTGCAAATGCATATTGGAACTGTTTCAAAGCTCTGAAGTTGAAGATGAACTTTGTCAGCCCGGTGTGTAAATTGTTGTTAAGACAGGATAACTTCTATTGGTGAGAGCAGATGGCATCAAGTTTTATGGATGTGCTGCTACCTGTAGCTTGAGCAGCAAAGATTCTGACTATAATGTATCTCAAATTCAGGGTGTTGTACCACATTTGTCACCTCCCATTTGAAGCTACATTATAGTTCCCTGCATCCTTCAGGGTTATTGGTAGCAGAGGAATACAGGAACCCCATATTCTCCAGGTTCACCTGCAAGGCCATAAGAAGGACGTTCACTATTGGTTCAGTATTCACACTAGCCCTCCCAAAACCACTGTAGTGTAGTGGAGTGCTCCTGGTCAGGTCCACTTCTTCTGCTCTGCCCCACCAAAAAGCGCAAATTGCGTGTCCAGTCTTTCCTACAGAAGGTCACCACACAATTGACAGCTACTTGACTGCAGAAGGTTGGCCCACTATTTTGAGTCACTTAAAATTTGAGCTTTTCTAGTAGCATATATGTTTATACTTTGAGGAAGCATTCTAAACAGTAAGTATATGTAGTGTTTGTGTTCCTAATATTAGGAAGCTGAAATGTAACAATTAGGAAAACTGCTCTTCACAACATTTGAACCTGTGAGCGCTCAGCACTTCACAGGCGTTGGTCTAGCTCTCTATAACTATATTTTGGCCATTAACAAAGCATAAGTAAGAAATTGCTGTTTATGGCAGTATAAGTGGCAGACTGTGAATCTCTGCTTTTTAACTTTTTTTTGTATGACTTCTAGTAGACTTCATTTTTAGCAACTACTTTTCAAAACATCTCTTGCTTTGACCAACACCAGTATAAATTTACTAGATTAATTATGGGCTATCAGACTGCAGAATTTCATTTAGAGGATCATGGTTGTTTGCGTTAGAGTAGTGAAAAGAAATTGAACTCACCACACAGTCTTTAATTCACTTGCACAACTTTAAAATGGCCAAACCAATTAAAAGAAATGGTCTCCTGCTGGGACCTGAGATGACACATTTCAGCCCAGAGCAAGTTTTTAAAGGCAGGTTTATAAACCCTTTCAACAATAGGTTTTGTAATGGAAATGCTAATGCAGCTTTAGCAATATCAGTTCTCGCAGATGTTACTGCGTCATTTTAAGTAAAAAGAAAATAAGTTCTTTTCCACATAAGATTAACTTCAGAATCTTTTAATGGTTTTCTTTTTTTTACAATATTGACTTTGAAATGGCTCCTGTTAACAAGTTCAGCCAAGCCTTTTATCTTAAAGCATTGACAGATTTCTTACATTAAAAAGTGCTCTATTACTTTATTAGTTAATTTACTTTGGGAACAAGTCTTACTTATCTGCTAAATTAAAAATGCCATGTATTATTGAAAATTACTTTTTAATATTTTTTTTCTCCATGCAATCTACAAAAGGCAACTGAAGAAGAAACTATTCTTTTTGGTTTTATTATTCTAGCTTCTCCTGGACACGCAATGGAACTCATTTTGATATAGATAAAGATGCACTGGTAACAATGAAACCAAATTCAGGGACCCTTGTTATAAATATTATGAATGGTGGGAAGGCAGAAGCATATGAAGGTGTATACCAGTGTACAGCGAGGAATGAACGGGGAGCAGCCATTTCCAACAATATTGTTATAAGGCCCTCTAGTAAGTGAAGCTCTTAATGTTCATAACATGTGAAACACTTCAGTTTGTTTATTATCTTATGAATGTTTAGCTTTTTTTTTTTCCGTCTTAAAAACTTAATCATCAAAGTGATCATGTTAGAAGGTATTCTATAGTTTCTGATCTTCAGATTTAATAATGTAACACATGTTCTCTCCAATATTCCTTAGAAAATTTATCAACCAAAATGCTTTCCTGATGTTTTTTGGTACGTCTGTATGACGTGTTTAAAATTGGGTTGTATATATGACGCTACAATTAGAACAAAATGTTCAAATTCTTAATGCACATCACTGTTGAGGACAATTTTGACTCTCTTTCTGATGAATGTATTCCATAGTTTTTGTAATATCTTCAATACAGAACAGACTGGGACCACAAAGAAGGTAAACGTAAAAAATTTTGATTAATAGTTGGCTGTTTCTATGGCTTTTTATTTGATATTTGTCTCAGATCAGTTTTTCAAGCTTCTCAGTTTAAATGTTCTGTTCTTATATGTTGTAATAAAACCGTGTGTGTTTAATACTGTTTTAGGAAGGTCTACCTTTTTTCTAATTTAGTGCATCCCTTTTCTCTTTTTTTGCATTATCTTAGTTAAAATCTTCCAAGACACTACTTTAGAATTTTTATTCAGTAGCCACAATAATTTGGATCACTTGATTATACTTTCAGTGAATCATTGCTATAAAAAAAGATTTAAAGAAAACCTACTTTTCTCCTAGGAAAACATAAAAAGAAGAACAAAATTTAAATCTGTAGTAAACATGGTAGAACTTAACATTCTGATGCATGTATTTCTTCTGGTTTTATGGAATATTATGGACATTTCTTCCTTAAATTCTGGAATTTTTGTCAATCCATAATTTGTGTGTGTGTTAAAATTGCTTTCTGTAGGATCCCCTTTGTGGACGAAAGAAAAGCTAGAACCAAATCAGGTTCGAGAAGGTGATTCACTAGTGCTACACTGCAGACCTCCTGTTGGCTTACCACCACCTATAATATTTTGGATGGATAATGGTGAGCTTGGTTTTTATGCAGAATTAGTTTTCTTTTTGCAGTTTTTCTACATAGTGGATCGTTGCTTACCAAGACCACAGATGGTGGAGTTTCCCTCTGTGTTAAAATTCAAAGAATTTCCATTTCTGTATGAACAAATAAAAAGCAGATATGCAGTCCGAAAGCACAAATCCCAAAACAGCTGGAGATCTTAATGCAAGTTGTAGATTAACACACTGGGGAAGAATGGGAAGACAAGGGAGCTCCAGAGGAAACTTAGAAAAGTCTATGTATTTACAGATCTGCAAACAGTGTAATAGAATGAATGGGCAGGCTGCAGATCATAATAATGGAGTGTGTATTATAACTGCAATATAAATGTTTTCTTGTTTTCCCTTAGCTTTCCAAAGGCTGCCTCAAAGTGAAAGAGTTTCCCAAGGTCTAAATGGAGACCTTTATTTTTCTAATGTACAACCAGAAGATACCCGGGAGGACTATATCTGCTATGCAAGATTTAATCATACGCAAACTATACAGCAGAAACAACCCATTTCTGTAAAAGTCTTTTCAAGTAGGTATTGCATTACCTAATTGCATATTTACTTAGTATTTATCCAGAATTCTCAAGTTATTTGCCGAAGTTAAGTAGTGTTACGCTAGGGAATTTTGTCAATTCTGAGTAAGAAATGGCAGTACTGTATAAACTTAAACTGAAATCTCCAGTATTCCTGACATACAATTCATCTTAAAAGCTCTCATTTTTTCCCTTTATCAGGCTTTGTCTTTTGAGAAAATGGTGTGAAGCTTTGAAATATTGAAAAAATAACAGTTTTCAAATGGTTTTCATACCCAGGAATATCAAGTTATTATGATTACTGTAACTATTGAAACAAATTAATCAATCATTTGATTAACTCACCGCGGCCATATCATCTCCTTTTGATTCCCAGTACTTTGATTTATCCCTCTTGTATGCATTCTTCATGATATTCTGTTTATTTCAGTGGATTCATTGAATGACACTATAGCTGCTAATTTGAGTGACACTGATATTTATGGTGGTGAGTTACACTGGTCCCCACTGATACTCCCTGTTGCACAGTAGCATTTAGTTAACTAACTTCACCTCCATGGCTACTTAACCTTTTGCTTCCTTTTCAGTTTCTAATAAGGATATCTACTAGTGCTGGTGATAATACATGCTTTAGAAAGGACTGCACAGTGTGATCCTTTCAAATATCTAATGCTTCAATGTTATTGTAACATATGGCTCATAAAAAATGCAAACTCTTAGAATAAATGAGTCCTTTCACACAGGGGCAGATGTTAAAAATTGCCTATGTGATTTCTCCTATACTGTATTGCTTGTTCATATTTTTCCTCCAATTTCACTAGTAGTTTGATATGTTCATTATCACTAGGACTATTCAGTATCACATGCTGCGTAATAAGTAACAACAATTAAGCATTTAACAGCAGCGCTTCACATTTAATAGTTTCCTCAATGTGCCATGCATTTTTAACATATTTAATGTAAAACTGGAATTAATTAAAAACTAAACACTTTAATACTGTTTACGTAAGTTTGTAGGGGAAAGATGAGCTTTGTTTGTTTGGTGTTTAAGCTTATCTTTACATTAATCTGTATTGAATGGTCTTTTGTACGTTGTGAATTAATACTCTGTACAGGTATATGTGTGTGTTTAGCGAGGCTGACTTTGGAGCAACACTGATACCATAACACTTGAGGTTCTAGACTCTCCACATTTCAGGTTCTAGACTCTCCACTTGATGTTATGTGAGATAGGAAAATATATGATATTTCTTCTATTTTTGTCTTTTTCCTTGTCAAATTAGGCTTTGTACATATTAAACTATAACTTATGGGACGCTAAAATGAAACAAGAGCACAGAATATTTTAATTCTCTGCATAAAAATAAGATGCCATTCAGAAGCAAACAAGAAATATGTACCTGAACACAGAATGATATATTAGCTACAGTTAGTGAGGAAAATTCCATTTGGTTAGCTCACAACTCAGAAATACCAGAGGTAATTCCTCTGAATTTTCACAGTCTAGGAAAATAAGTCAGCAGTCCGTAGCAGCACCTAAACTGGGTAGATTAGTCATTGCCTGGGACTATCAGCTGTGTTGTTGATTCTAGACCACCCTTTTCTGCCAACTTCAGTGTTTTTTAGGGAATTCATAGCACATACAGTAGTAAAATTAAGTGTTCTGTTTATGTTAATCTATCGGCAAATCCTGTACCCTAATAAACAAGAGTTCATTATGTTTCTGCTCACATTTTTAAAAAATACAGTAATTTACTCTACTGATTCAGACTGCTACTGCACTTTAGAGCAATTCAATCCTATATTTTAAAATTGCTATAAAAGAACATTAGAGTATTTACAGAAAGCACTCCATTATTACAGAAAGCACTCTTATTCTGACTTCCATGAAGGCACATGAAATACTTCCAAAGCCAACAGAATATAATGTCAGAAATGAGTCTTACATTTATAGCTGTGTGTTTACTGTGGTTATTTCTTGTGGGTTAATCAATGGTTCTTTATTACCAGACTGGGAAACAGCTTGAATTAAAGTTAAATATATAGTAAGAAGAGAATACAAGGCTTCTAGACGCCTCATGTTGTCTAGAAAATATTGAACAAAGCGTATTGCAAAATGGAGTGTACCTTTTATCCCCTTGGTTTATAGTTCTGAATACAATAACTTTGCTTTATTTGTGTTTTGATGGAAGCCCAGAAATTTTTGGTAACTGTCAGTCTTGCACTATGACTCACATCAGTGACCTCTTACTCCCCATAATAGTTCTGCTGAAGTGAGTAGGATTAAGGCTTAGCAAACATCCATCAGGCTGCATTGTTGCCTATGTTAAAACTATGTATCGATTGTTTCCGTCTTTAATAATAACACTTTTCATGTATGTGTTTAAAATTACAGCATTTAACAAGTTGAGATATGTTGTGTCTGTCCAAAACCTAATTTGTTGAGCTGTGTAGTTGTGTAACGCAATGATTTTTAATTAAATGGCCAATGTGGAGCGAAATCTCTGTCCAAACTCTGAGAATGGATGTATGCATTTGATCAGTATTAAAGTAAAATTTAGAAATTAATTATTTTATTTTTTCTTGTTCCAGCAAAGCCAGTTACAGAGAGGCAGCCAGTTCTTCTAACACCAACAGGTAGCACAAGTACCAAAGTGGAACTCAGAGGAAATGTGCTTTTGTTGGAGTGCATTGCAGCAGGATTGTGAGTTACTTTTTAGACAGTGTTTTTCTAAATAATAATACAGAAACAGAAAAATTTCAAGATGCTTAAAATAGTACCTCTGTATAAGCTTAGGTATTTCAAAGAATCAGAAATGTAAACTAGAAAGAGCTCTTTTACAGAAGTCCACCATTTCCTTGGGCATCAGCAGATTTTAAAACTGACTATGAACATAAATATGGCCTCTGCCTTCTCATATCCCCAAACCCTACACAAAGGATTCATGTTGTACCATTGTTTTTTTTAAAGGACAGAGAGAAAAAGTGCCATAGGGTAATCTCAGACACACATCTGTGGAATTGCACCCAGGAATCAAGCCTCCATTTTTTCCTAAATTTACAATCAGGTTTTCAAGTTATATAAAAATAGATAAGAATCTGCTGGTCTAATCTCAAAAAGCTGCTTGCATATGCTAATACTTACTTAGTAGATCAGCTAGGTGGGAGTTGTTAGAACATACCTTCAGCTCCTTACATCCAATTTCTCATTGTGAGTTTAATTGGTACTTGTTTCTTGGATGTAACGCACGTTTGCTTCTGCTGGTTATTGTGCAAGTGGAAAATGACTAAAGAGCAATTTAACTTCATTAACTAGTTTGATCTTAAGTCAATTTTATTATCAGAAAGAAATCTGAGAATAGATTTGTTAATGCAGGAGCGGAAAATCTTTAGTACCTGTTTCAGGAACTGTAAACATGTTTACAGTGCACAAAAGCATATAATGCAGAGTGCTCCGAGGTAGCTGTGAGGAAAGCCAATAACTGCAAACGATGCAGCACAGCATCATGCATATGTATTCACTTGCATAAGCTCTATAGGGCACGCTCATGCTCAGCTTGATGCAGCTCGAGACAAGCCTTAGTGCTGTGTTTCTGTCTCAGCTGTGGTCTCCTCCGGTGTCTTTGCATCAGCACCACCAGCAAAACCACGCCTCTGAGTGGGAGTAGCATCAGCTCCAGGAATCTTCATCTGCAATGTAGTTACATGTTTTTTTGGTAACCCTGCAATAGAAGTATTCAGCAATGCAAACTCCAGTAAAATGGCTGGATAAAAAACGAGGAAAAAAATTAGAATATTATATATATTATCTGACTTTGTGTCTTTAGCCCTTATGTAACTTTTTAAAAAAATAATTCAATGAGGGAAGCTATATAGTTGTCCACAAAGGGCCAGATTCAGATTTACCATAAATAAAGTCAATTTTGCTAAGTGTCTCTGTTATAAAATAAATTATATTAGACTGCTAAGGGAATATTAGCCTTGAGTCATTACTATTTGAGAGAGGATGTTCTACTCAGTGAGCAACACCTTGTAAATTCTTGTAATTTTAAAAATATATCTCCCTGTGTTTGGACAACTTTCAACTTCAGTGGGCAGCATGTGACATAGCCAAGATTAAGACATGGTGCAGTGACAAGTAGCTATACTTGACTCAGCACTGACAGTTTTTTCTTGATTTCTCACAGGAAATGTTTCTGTCTCCTTACAGTTCTGCTGTAAAATCTATGACGTTCATGAAGCATTGGGATATTGCTCATGTGAAGGACAATTATAAACTTGGCATTATCTAGAAGCTACCTTTTAAAGCACCATGAGCATCAATTTAATAGTATAAGTGCAGTAAGATTTGAAATACACTTGTATTCGTTTATTAACCATCAGGGGTTTTAGATTAATCAGCAGACAAATGTATTCCATAATTATTAAGCCTACGAACAGATGGCCGTTGACAGTGTTAGTGAGGCTTGTCATTTCCTAGAAACAAGTGCTGGCATATTTTGCACATTTGCTGGATGTGCCCCAGAATCTGGGTAAGGGCTCTTAAAATAATTGGTTGTAAAATATATGTTCAAAAAATTAATGTATTGAACTCTCATTCTTCCTTTTCTCCAGTCCCTAAATCCCATGTCTCTTTTTGCTTCTCCAGACCCACACCGGTAATACGCTGGATTAAAGAGGGTGGAGAACTGCCAGCCAACAGAACATTCTTTGAAAACTTTAAGAAAACTCTGAAGATTATAGATGTTTCTGAAGCTGACTCTGGGAACTACAAATGTATAGCAAGAAATACCTTAGGTTCTGCTCATCATGTCATTTCAGTAACTGTAAAAGGTAATGCTAAAATAATCCCTAATGTAATATTGTCAGTGTTCAGAATGAGGATTGAAGTAAACTTTCTAGGGTAAAATATAGCTGAAAGGATAAGCAATAATGGTAAAAAAAAAATCCCTGAGGAAATTATCATTAAACCAACTGAATTCAACCACTGGAAGGATTTAACTATCTCTAATCTCTTTTTATTTTTTTAATATGTTATTTTGTAAAGCATTGGGCTTTACAAAAGTAATTACAGTAAAATAATTTTTTAGCTTGTACCAGTGCTACATTTATTTTAGATCCTTTGATTATCTGTCATTAGACCGCTTCTTTCCCTTGTTTCTGTATCTTTCTCCCTATTATCTCTTCTTCATCTCCTTATTTTCTCCATCTTTTCTTCTATCCATTCATATAGCTCAAATTCTGTCTTCTCTGTTTTACTCTTGTCTTACAGTCTTATACTCTTCTTCCTTTAACTCTCTTAATTGACATTTCTAGTTTTCTATCTTCTTCATGTGTTTTACCCAAGATGATGTCTTACTAATTCTAAAAACACTTAAAGTCTGTTTGTCCAAATAGGAATTGTAAGTATGTTTTGAATACCATGAAACAAAAAAACTGGAATGACAGCTCATTAGTCATTGAAATAATCAACTGCAGTGCTTATTTTGCATGCTAAATAGCTATTTATTTTATTGTAGACCAGCATCATTTTATGATCGCATTCAACCTCCTTTTTAACAGCAGCAGCTTAATTTTCTGTTTGCATCTGTCCATCAATTCAAAATCTGAAATTTAATTGCAATATGTGATAACATATGCTATTTGTGGTTATTTATTGTAAAAGAGATGGAGACACAGATGCGTATCTTTTAGTGAGGGCAGTGTTCCATCCATTTTGATCTCTGTGTGTTTTCAGCTGTCTCAGGTAAACATCTGGCCCCACTGCAATCCCCATTGAATTCAGCAAGACCGAGGATTTTGCCATTTCTAAATTTCAATGAAATATTTTTATGTAATCAAACCTAAATTAATTTCTAACAGCCTAACTATTGTGAACATGGATATCTCTGAAATTAATCAAAAAGATCACTCTGGTCTCTCCAGATGCCATCCTCAGATAAATTTTGCTTTCTTTAGGAAAGGAAATAGAGATTCAAAGCAGGCAACCCTAAACGAAACAAAGAACCTCATGTTGCTTATCTCAGAATTTTAATGCAGTAGGTAGCCAATAGCTCAGTTTAGTCAAAGTATAATCTGCCAGTTTATCATTGAGTATGAGATATATATATATGTGTGTTATACCTTGTTTGAATTCTCTTTTGCTTACCATGACTGTGCTTTATGTTTTTCTGTACGTAATTTTGGAAAACAATTCCTGTGTTTCTGTTCCTAACCCCAGCTGCCCCATACTGGATAACAGCACCCAGAAACTTGGTCTTATCTCCTGGAGAAGATGGGACGTTGATCTGCAGAGCTAACGGCAACCCAAAGCCTGATATAAGCTGGTTAGCAAATGGTGTTCCCATAGCAAGTAAGATTCTTAGTTACCTTATGGGAGGATGAGTAAAGATATGAGGAATATTAGGATTGTTTTTTTCAAATAGAAATGAAAAGTGTGTATTTGAATAGAGTTTCCCTGACAGGTAAAAGTAAGTTATAAATGAGGTGATAAAAATACTGTGTTTCGTAAAAGTGAAACAACAAAATATGCCTCTAATGTGCTTGAGAGCACTAAAATTTGTGACTGTGCTCCTGGTTATTCTGTCTGATGTTCTGCTGGTACTATCTTTGTGGAGATGGGGCTGTAGCAAAAAAGCTGTGCCATCCATGCCTCTTTGACAGCGATATTGCTGGGGTGTAACTTTCACCGTTGTGTTGCCATGACAGTCATGTTTGCTAGTTTTCTCCTTTGCCGCCCCACTGCAACACTGATTTTGTCTAGGAATCGTAAAGGTGACATAAAAGTCAAGTCCTCGTGTCCGTGGATGTATAGAGCACTTCTGCAGGATTTGCAGCTATGACTATGTTTGAGCCTTCCGGGCTTCAGCACTAAAAAGCAGCAGCAGCAAAAGTGACTGAATGCGTCAGCAAGTGCCTGGCAAACAGCTTGTGCCAAGTAGGTGTCAAAGAAAAGCAGCCCCTAAGGCAAGGAAACAGCTGTTTCTGTGTGCATTGGTAAGAAAAGCAACCCCGAACTGGTGATTGAGTCACTTAATTGTTGTAGTGTTATGACTTGCAATGCTGTGTGACAGACACGAGATAGCTGCTATATATAGCACAACTTTACTTGGGAAGAACTTCCTGGAGGACACTGCAGTGTGTTCTCAGTTGGGTTCTTCTACCTTTATCCTTCCTCTTTCACAAATCAGTGTTATAAAAACAGTCTACGCCATTGCCTCATGAGAGCTAATGCACTCTAAAATACTGTGCTGACCTATTGAAAGTGTGACAGCGTAACTTTTAGGAGTTTCAGGAGATGTTTAAGTCGATGAAGTAAACACAAAAGAGTGTTTAAGTTGATGAAGTAAATGTCACAGAGTTTGGGACATAGAGGAGTATGGTGAGAATCTAGGAAATAGCAATAGGTAAATGAGAACACTCATTAGATATATTCAAAATATTTGGGATACAAGAGAGATCGAACTGAACTGGAGGGAAAGACGTGCAACTTTGGGAGGAAAAGTAATGGTGTATATTGAAAAAAATAAGAAATATTTAACAAAGAACCTGTTTCAGGAATCCTAATTAGATGTAAGTTGAGCTCTCTAGGCTGGGATTTAGAATGAGAAGTTTCCATTGGTTAAATAAGTTACTGTGAGAACCTGACAGAACCAGGTACGGAACTGTTAGGACTGGAACCTAAGAGTTATGTAAGCTGACATTAACCATCTCATCAAACAATAGTATGACAGGAAAATATGAAAATTTCAATGTAATTTTGTGTTGTATGTATTGTAGGTAAATATATCATAGTGCGTGCCTTACATCAAACTTGGGTACCTGTCCTGCTGTTTTCTTTCTGTGTTTAGGGTGGTCTCATCTTCCATACTATTTTCTTTATAGTTACCATTAACTTTTTTGTTTGTTTGTTTTGAGGAGTCCTGCTGTCCTGATGGTTTAACTCTTCCTTTCAGGACTCCTGACTAGTAAAATGTTTTTTTGCCTGGTGACAAGGTTCACCTTTGCCTCACAATGCTTCCTTGTCAAAGCTGTAGGACACGCTGTTCAAATGACAGACAAGTACGTTTTCCAGAGAAGCAATGATGTGTTCTGTGTTCTTGCAGGAGAGTAGTAAATCATTAAGAAACAGAGAGTTTTCAGAAGCAGCTGCAGGATGTCAATGAATCTCCCAAATAAGAGGGCATCATGTATGTGCTGGCTGGCCTTGAGGAGTCAGTACACAAAGTCTTATTGAAGGGAACTCAATAAAATTTAAGAGACTTTAATTAAATTACCCACTCAACCTCAGTAGGAAAAAAAAAGAAAATGAAAAAGAAAAGAACGTAGGGAATAAGTAACTGGGTAGCCCAGCCTGACTTTAAAGGTCACTTTCACTGCTGAGAAAAGCTGAGTTTTATCCAAGTTAAATATTTAAGTGCAAGTTGATTGGATGCTGCAGTACACTGAGTCAGGACATGTAAGAAAGAGAATCACTGCGATCCCAGAAAGTGCAGTTCTTCGGGTTCTTACGATTTTGTGGTGTTCCGAGTCATCAAAAGCTGGTCTGGAAACTATCAAGTACAGTGTGCCTTTTTGTTCACTTGTTACTAAATTGTAGAATTGAGCCCCTCTTCTTCCAACTGACTGATTAGTCAATCACTGTAAAAGGAAACTAAAGCAGCTGTTTCAGCTTCAGGGCAGTGCTGAGAGAGATACACCCATGGCAGGATTTCAAAGAAAAAGAGCTACATTTGAATTTCAAAGCCCTGCTGTCATAGTATATCCCACAATGTGCCTCCTGTGGCCCAGTAATCTGTTTGCAATACTTTAATTTTCTATTGGAAAGCACAACTGGGAGATGCTTAATTCTTCCGGTTTTGTTTTTCCATAATAGAGTCAGACAAGGAAGGGGGAATGTTGAAGAAAGAACCATTCGTCCATATCTCAGTCAAAGGGTGAGGCTTAAAAACTGAAAGGGAGAAGGGAAGAATAAAGCAAAATGTACTGTGTTCTGAAGCACCTATGAAAAAAAAATTGCAATGGTGTCCAGGTTATATTAATCAGAGTAAAAATATATTTTTCAAGGAAGATGTTAGGTTTCTTTGAAATATTTTAATTAATTTTCTTCAACGCTTAAAAGAAAAACCCCAGCATGTCTGAAAAGAAAGCTGCTTCAGACGTACTGGAGTGATAAGGACCTAACCTCCTAATATTTACTCACAGGAGTAATTTGAACTCACACGCACAGTCCCATTGAGGTCAATTAGAATTAGTTTGGCAAGTAGCAATTGAAAGTTCAGGCCATGACTCCGTTTCGCCTTGTGCTTCAATTAACACTTAAGATCTGCATTATTTATACCACTGCATAATCCGTTGTGTTTTACTGCTTAGATACTCAGTGTGGTTTTACAAAAGGGAAACCATGCATAAAGTATCTCAACTTTAAGAAAGTAACAACCCAGATTAATTGGGAAGGGGAAGCACCTTCATAATTGGACTTCAGAAAGGCATTGCAAATACTGCACAAAAGACTAATTTATTGGTTCAGTGGTTTATAGTTCATGATGAGCTATTAAATATTAAATACGCACACTTGGACTTATACAAAGTAGTGCACTGAAAGGCGCTGTTTATCTTCTTTCAACATGTTCTTCACTTGTTTATATCACATTTCACATTGAACCTTGGGTTTTAGTTAGTCTCCATCAGTAATTACATTGAATTTAAGGGAGAAACATTAGCCGTTAGATTTCCTTCATGAAAGGCCTTGATAATCCCTGGCTCAGAGATCTGTCATCCATCATGTTTTCTGTGAGTAGACACATAAGCTGTTCACCACAGCCATGGGAGGGTAGGAGGAAATCTGCTGGACTCAGATGCCTCGAGGTGTTCAGTCTCGGAGAGGAGAGGACCACCAGGGCAGACATTTATCCACTGCTTCTGCTGTCATTGTGTTGAAACTGTGCATCTGGCTTAGGAACTGCAGCAGATATTAAAAAACTTTGATAATCAGGTTTCTTTATTATGCAGAAGATAGTCAAAGGGTAGTCATGGCTAGTGCAGGTAATAACCTTTGGAGCCCTTTGGAGGTGATAGTACTATCAGAAGCTTGGAAACAAGGATTTCAGTGATCACAAGAAAGTACTTTCTGAGGAGCAAGTGAGATTAATAAGAAAAGGAAAAGGGCATCTTCTTCCATGTCCCATCTCTTCCAGAATTAAGTCTTTGTCAGTTCAATGTAAGGGGTAGAGTAAGGCAAACCTGGATTAGTTAAGTTTCTTGGTTTTCTTGCTTAGGTTCACTCTTGGTTTGACACTGTAGGTTCTCAGGTGACTGATGAACTATACTGCCCAGCCTTGCTATTTCACTACCAGTTTTGTGTTCAACCATATGGTTTGTGATCGTAGACCGTATGGTTTATGATCTACAGAAAACCAGGTTTCTCCATAAGGCACATACCTTCTTATGAAGTCAACTCAATGACTATGCATTGGATGTTCCTCCCAATTTTCTTGGCTGGTTCTGTCACATTGTCTTGTTGTCGTAGGTGATCTATCTGAAAAAAAATGTCCAAAATTATGCAAATAATTCTTTTAAAATCTCATTTCAGTCATTCTATTGTAGTTAGTTTTACCCACAGAAAGACTTTTCTATTTTTGAAAATGGCTACTATATACATAAATTACTCATGAATATGAGTTTCTGGAAGAAGAAGCAGGTCAAGAAGAATGATAGGATACTTCTAGCAAAAGTTATTATAATACAAATGATCCTGTGATCCTGTCAGAATTTGAAAAGCATACATGAGCATCACTATACAGGGACCATATGTTTCTGTATTCATATCGTAAAAAAGTACCTAACCTTTGCTTTCTTTGTATTTTTCCACAATAACAGGGTCTTCAAAGCTACCTCTGAAGTTAGAATTGTTGAACAATCATGTCTTAAGAGCCAGTACTGATGTGCTCCCATTTACATTCACTATTATTTGTGCATAAACTAAAGGACAGAATTATAGTAATAGTAGAACTACAACAACCAAAATTCAGTATAAAAATCTAAATCAAATAATTGTCTCAGCTTCTCTGAGAAACTAATATTCTGCAAAATGATAGCTCAGCTTTACTGAGGAAATTGGTTACTAAGCCCTATAACACTTAAACAACAGACTTTTTGTTATTACATTCATTATCACATATAATGACTGTGAATGCATAGCAGGACTGATTACTTTTGATTCATAACTTTGATTTGCTAAAGAAGAATCAGGCATCTTAAGACAGTAATGAATATGCTCTTTTCTAAAGAGAAATTATTCTCTGCTTTCACTGTGTTTTTCTGTGACAATTTACTGATCTATGTAAGACTAGTTCTTACACATGCCAAAGAAGTATATGTTCTCATCAATACAGGGAAAAGGAGTCAAGTCATTTTGTCCTTTTCTTTTCCATCTTGTTTTCAGCCACAGGGACTCTCTAGTACAACATCTGAGGATGACATCAGCATTTTCACTATAGAATAGAAACAGTTAGTACTCACATATCCTACAAATTATGATTGTAATCCACAACATGCTTCTGGAAAAAAAATATATGCTACCTTAGGTTACATCTCAAGCAAAAAAACCCCACCCTATTTCAGCGCCCTTTGGGACCTGGAGTCTAAGTTATCAGAGCTGTGAACTTCTGATGTCAGCTGGATTTCATACTCACTTTGTTGTATTTCAGAATGTGATAACAATATAAGGAATTATTTTTATATAAGGAATATAATATTATACTGTATATAATAATATTTCCTTCCAGACCTAAGCATAATAATGGGTTTTTAACTGCTGTTCAGAAAGCACATCTCATTCTGCCCTTTTTTCCAGGAAAAAAAGAAGAAGGGTACCATGGTGATTATTTAAACATACTAAAAAAAGTAATTGCTTGGGCTATCTAAAGTTTATGAAACAGATGGAAATGTGTATTCAGATAAACAGAAGGTATTCAGATAAACAGAAGGTATTCAGGGTGCTGATGACTAGCTGTGGCAAAATTTTCTGATGGAGGCTATACCTTCTCTGTATGGGAATAAGCTGCACGTAGCTGTAGAGTCAAGAAGGTGTCTTATTATACAAAGTGATGGAAAAAACAGGTGAAACCAGGCAATCAGGTGTCTTTGTCCAGAAAGGACATAAGCGTGTTCATAAGCTGAGGCTCTATGTTATTTGGAATAAATGTTGGCTGTCGCAGAGCACACATTCAACTATCTGTAACAGCAGCAGAACTCTTAAAACAAATACTCATTATTCATTGTCCCAGGTGTATAAAAACATTTTAAGTATTATGCAATTCTATGCTACCTTGCCTATCAGTTCCAATTCGTTAAATATGTCAAAAGCATTTTCCCCTTTTTGTGCAGCCATCCTGTAACGTGACCAGAATCCTGGTAAAGGCAAACAAGCAGTGTTTGAGTGGCCCTGCCATCTCTCTCTTTCCCCAGAAAAAGAAAAATAAAAGGGATATGGCAAGGGCTGAAGTACTGCAAGCCTACTTTACCTCAGTCTTTTATTAGCAAGACTAGCCTTCAGGAATCCTGGGTCCCAGAGGGGACCAGCGGGAAAAGCTGGAGTAAGGTGCACCCTTGGTGGAAGAGGATCAGGTCAAGGAATACATAAGCAAATTTGGACATACATAAGTCCAGGTGCACCCACAAGTGAGGGACTGGCAGATTGTCATTACAAGGTCACTCTCGATAATCTTTGATCATGGTAACTGGGAGAAGTGCCCAAAGACTGGAGAGAAGCAAATGTTACTCCTATCTTCGAGAAGAGCAAGAAGGAGAACCCAAGGAACTACACGCTGGTCAGCCTCACCTTGATCCCTGTGAAAGTAATGGAACAGCTGATCCTGGAAACTATTTTCAGAACACATTAAGGACAAAAAAAGGAGGAGTAATTGTGGCTTCACCAAGGGAAAGTCATGTTTGACCACCTTGATAAATTTCTGTGATTAAATGACTGGCCTGGTAGATGAGGAAACACTAGTGGATATTGTCTACCTGGACTTCAGTGAGGCCTTTCACACTGTCTCCCATAAGATCCTTGTAGACAAGTGCTTGATGTATGGGCTGGATAAACAGACAGTGAGATGGATAGAAAAATAGCTGAACAGCCAGGCCCAGAGAGTGGTGATCAGTGACACACAGTCTAGTTGATGGCCAGTAGGTTGCAGTGTACCCCAGGGTTTGGTCCTGTTCGATATCTTCGTTAATAATCTGGATGATGGGACAGAGTGTACCCTCAAAAAGTTTGCTGACGACACAAAACTGGAGGAGTGGCTGATAGGCATGACGGTCATGCTACCATCCAGAGGGATCTTGACAGGCTAGAGAAGAGCAAAGTCTGCACCTGAGGAGGAACAACCCCAGGCAGCAGTACATGCTGGGGGGCCACCCAGCTGAAAAGTAGCTTAGCAGAAATGGACTTGGTGGTCTCTTTTCTGAGAACAGACACCTGCCTCCTTTCCTTCAATTAACTGACGAAGGATGTATTCCTTAAATACATCAGCAGGAAGCAAAGATTCCCTTTTTTTTGATATGATAATTTAATGGTCAGATCATTCTTTTAAAATCCAGTTCCTCCTTCAGATAGAGAGTATTGAATTAATGGCTTCCATCTCTCTGAAGGTTCCCTGCCATCAGTCTGTAAGATATTATGCATGGGAGTGTGTGTGAAGGAGGGAAGTCTGTGCACCCATTAAAGATCTGTCTGTCTGCAGGATTCAGAGAGCATGAGTGGAGGGAAGCCCAGAGCCCGCGGCAGGGAGTAGCTGTGATTGGAACAGCCATGGGCAGATCTCCTACCTCCTGGGAGGGCGGGTGTGCTTATTTTCCATTTAGCGGTGATTTGTATGCAGAAACAGACCACTTCTCACAGCTGACTGGCCTGCCTGCTGGGCTACTCACCTGCTCTGTCTATTTTCAGCCCATGAATCTTTTAATGAAAATGACATTTACATAGAACAGGAAGCAATGGGGAACATGGAATACAATAGGAAGTAAAGCAAATGAGGAAAAAAATAAGTGCCAGCAATCCAGATACCCAGAGAATAAGTGTTTAAAATGCCAGTAGTACTTTTTCATTCCTTTCTGAAATTTTTGAATTTGTGATACTGATTTGAACTCAGAGTGATAGAAGATGCAAGTTAAAAATGGAGTCATAAACCATTCTTGAGTCATCTGTTTGGAAATTGCTGTAATGCAAAATAGCCTGAAGAGTTGACCCGAGATGGAAATACCCTTAAGCAGGAGCACAGAACTGTGGTCCCCTTCATCTCTCCACTTTCATTCTCTCTTAGAGAATTCAGTAGTGAAATCTTTTCTATGAATCCAAAGAAATAACAAATTATTTTATATTAAAATGCCTTCCACAAACATACTTACTTTCTCAGGTTCCAATAATATATACAGGTGTCGATACAACCAAACTACAATGCCTTTATTCATGCGTATGTGCATTTATTTTTAATATTAAATAATTCTTCATTAAATTTAAATATTAATAACACAATGATGTGTTTTTATTTAATATTTACTTAAAATATTAAACTATAGTTTGTGCATTTTTATGTAGTGCGCAGTTACAAGGTTTTTCTCTGTTGTACCTCTCTAAATCAATCCAGTTGTATCATAACTGACAGCTATTATTATTCAGTAATATTTCAAAATCTTATTTTCAGTTATGTTCTCGATTCTTCTGGGATGCAAGAGCTGTTTTGACATCAGAACAGTTGAGGAAATGGCATTGTATATTTCTTATAAAAGGGAAAGAGTGCCACCTACTGAATTACTATCACTGCTCTTGTGAAGTCTTGATTTAGTGTGAAAGAATTAATTACGTTTTACTTTGAGATAGTTTTCAATTGAATAAAGCTATTTTTATGTTTGGATAATTATTTATGGTATAACGACTGATTTGAAAAGCTGAAACCTTTTAAGTCACAGAGGATTGTAAAGTTCCAATGATGCTCAACAGAATTTTCTTTAGACACTCAGAAATATTTCCTTATTTTTTGTAGATATTGTCTATATTTGCCTGAATATTGTCATATCAGTATTTTTCGTCTGTAATTCATGCAAAATATGATCTCAGCTTCACTTCCTTGAAATACAAACAACAACAAAGAAACCTCAAAAAATGGGAAATCTACCATCCTGAGTTAAATATTTGTAGAATTGGAAAAACTTCTTTAATCTTGTTGAAATTCACATCTAACCAGTGAACAGTCATTCAGAAAAATAGAAGAAAGACCATATTGGTGTTTCAAATTGTTTCTTCTTTTCAGAAATATGAAACTTATCATCCAACAGCAGTTTAAGAAAAAGAATGTTTTTTTCTTTACACCAACAGTTGCCCCAGAAGATCCTAGCAGAAAGGTAGATGGTGATACCATTATTTTCTCACATGTGCAAGAAAGGTCAAGTGCTGTCTATCAGTGCAATGCTTCTAATGAATATGGATACTTGCTCGCAAACGCATTTGTAAATGTTCTGGGTAAGAAACAGATTTTATATTTTTCAAGCTTTTTATGTATTCAGTTGTCTCCTGCTACTACACGGATTGCATGCTCAAGCCTTGCTTGAGGTCTTCAGTGGGAATGAATGTATTTCCTGAGCCCTGTAAAAGGCAAGGATATACATGCTATATTTCCACTTTCATTATTCTTAAGTAAGAGGATAGTTGTGAAAGCTGGGGGAAACTTGGAAGAAATTTTATCTTTTTGTTTGTTTGTTTACATAAATCAAGCAAATGGAGAAAATAAGAAAAAAGGAAGGAATTAATATTCCTTACGTCAGTATGTTTCGGTACTCTCTTATTGATTGTGGGTGTTTTGTATCAGTTAAATAAATTATCTCTAAATTGCTATTGCAAGGGCACATGATTATGCATTTGTCTTGAAAGCCTCCCAAGAATGTTTTTCTGGTTAGGAGATAATGTGCTCTCTCTAATTCTCCTAGCTGAATTTAACAAAGCCAGAAGCAAAATCCTAGGCAGACTCACCTCTAAGGATCCTCCTGCAGGAACTGGCAGATCTTTTGATTGAGAGACACTATCTTTTAAATGATAGAACTCACTTTGGTTCCGTAGTTCCTTTAAAAAATGTAGGTGTTTCACCAAAAATACATCTTAGCTTCTTTCTGCCTGCAGGTTTGTTCAGAATTATGTAGTTCAGTCACTTCCCGGGAGTTTCTCTTCTTGAAGTATATTCTGATTTAAATTTTCCAAATGAAATCATTGCCTTTGGTGCCAATCCCTATTCTTGTAAACAAGGAAGATGCATTTGTTTTTCACAAGATAATTCTCCTATATTTCCTCAGGCTACTGGTAGTAGGACGTATTTGTACCTAGACTGAGGCCAGAAATAACTTCAGAGAAGGATGTTAATGTATAATTCTTTTGGCCATTCTTAATATCTTAGTGTTTTGTACTCGTATCTTCATATCTATATCCAGACATCTTTATCTTTTCAGCTGAGCCACCAAGAATTCTAACTCCTGCTAATAAACTGTATCAAGTCATCGCAGATAGTCCCGCATTGCTAGACTGTGCTTATTTTGGTTCACCTAAGCCTGAAATTGAATGGTAAGCTATAGTTTTTGTCCTTAAGTTATGTAAAAAGAGCCAGTTATATCTATGGAAAAAAAGCATTTAAAGCTTTAAAACTATTTTTACTCTATTTACAATTTTAAAATAGTGTATTTTTAAATATAAGCTGACTACAATACACAAATACAATATTAGAGATACTTAACATAATAACAGTTAAGTTATCCCTACAGAGTCAAGTTTAAATTTCATGTTGTAATGTCTGTCTGTATTTTCTAATGTAGCAGTCCCAATTTGCATTTTCTGATAATAAAATGGAACAGGATAACTATGATATTGGATAATGATATTGCTTTTTATACAAAGGTTTAAAGGAGTGAAAGGTAGCATCTTGCGTGGAAATGAATACATTTTCCATGATAATGGAACCTTGGAAATTCCAGTGGCTCAAAAGGATAGTACTGGTACATACACATGTGTAGCAAGGAATGAATTGGGAAAGATACAAAATGAGGTACAACTGGAAGTTAAAGGTAAGAAATGAATCATTCTTTCATCACAGGTTATTATAAAATTGGAGAATTTCTAAATATCTAATAATAATTTTAAATTTCAGATCCAACAATGATAATTAAACAGCCAGAATACAAAGTGATTCAGAGATATGGCCAAGTTTCATTTGAGTGTATAATAAAACATGATTCTACCTTATTACCAACAGTTATATGGTTGAAGGACAATGATGAACTGCCAGATGATGAAAGGTATGGACAACATAATTTCCCTTTATTTTTAATTTTCTAGTTTCGTCTATTCCTTTTACTGATCTTTGAAAGGAACATATTGACTTATTGACTTTCCAAAGAAGACTGATAAATATCATCGCCATATTTGGTGACTAAAGGACTCACCTAGTGTGAAAATATTAAGATAGAAATCAAATTTAAGAGAGATGTAAAAATTTTTAATTGTGCACATTGACCATGTGTATCAATTGTAAGAAGATAATTGGCATAGGAAGGCAAAGGGATAACAGAAGACTATTCTTCTCTAGATCACAGTTATTTAAAAGTTGTTTTAGTATATTTGGAAATAAAAGCACATCAGGATAGTTACTGTGGGAAGATGGTCAACAGCAACGTAGAAAAGGCTGGCATCATCCCATAGTTACTTTGCAGTCTAAGTATTTGCTGAAATACACAAGTATATGGGATTTGATAATGTCTTTTGCAAGTTTCTTATAACAGTAGCAACTATTGAAAAATCAGTGGCTGAATTTATTGTATTTGCAGGTTTCTAGTTGGTAAAGACAACTTGACCATTATGAATGTAACTGATAAAGATGATGGAACATACACTTGCGTAGTTAATACTACTCTGGACAGTGTTTCAGCAAGTGCTGTGCTTACTGTTGTTGGTAAGAATACTCTCAAACTTTATGATAGCAGAACTGTGTTTGATTACTGTTAAGTATGAAAACAGCATTAGATTTAAAATTAAAAGCACAAATCCAGTTTTGATTTCAAGAACAGGACAAAGGAAATGTCCCCTATCTGTAAATGTGTTGCAGTTTTTTAAAAATAATCTTACCCTAAAGTTTGCCTTTGAATCAGCTACTTACAAAAGAGTCCCATAGCTACAGGACGCATTCAGTTTTGTGCTGTATAGGTTTTTATTTGGATCACATCTGAGCTAACATGGTAGATTACATACTGCACAGTATTTGAACATAAACATGTTATCTCAGGAATCCATTTCACAGCTAAATTATGCTTCAGAAAGACTGAACATGCTTGGTTATATGGGTTTTCAAGGGTTTTCTTTTTAAATTAGTTCTCTCTTTTAAGTTTCCATGATTGCAGATTGTTGTAAAATATGTTACTTTGCCCCTTCTCCCAATTTATAAGAAAGTTTTAAGTAAATGTCCTGAATGATTCTTACCTGAGTTCAAGCTGAGATTCAAAGTCAAGTATGCTTGTGTTTTAAAATTGTGTTGTAATCCTATGCCTATCCAGGAATGACATACGCCAAAGATCTCATACTTATTTGAGAATTTTAATAAGATTTCTCACTTTATTTATTTTCTTGATCTATCCTTATTGAAAAAATGGATAAAATATTCAAGAATACTTCTATAACTTTTCAGTGAAAAATTATCAATGTATTATTTGAAATCAACCATTTACACTAAATAAGTTAACTTTTCTTTGTCTCTAATAATTATAGTCTTTAACTACCTACAGTATTCTGTTTCTTTGGCTACTAACTGATTAAATCCTTTATATTAATGTTCTTTTCAGCTGCTCCCCCAACTCCAGCTATCATTTACGGTAAACTAATATGAAGTTCTCTTACTACATCGTCTGCCAGATACATTTCTCATTTGCCTGGTGCAAAGTGCACCATCTTCTCTTTTTCCCCCTTTTTCCTCTGTTTTTTTTTTATTTTATTTGTGTGTATGTGTGTGTATGTGTGATTTCATCCCATTTTACCAACTGCTTCATTACTGGAGTACTGGGATTTAGAATTTCACAGTGTGGGCTGCTTTGTATTTTAGCGAATAAATGATTTTCAGAGAAATTATCTTCATGTAAGGTTGGTTACAGTGTGATAGTCTTTTTCTCATAGAGAGCACTGTAATGCAAATTAGTTGTACAGTAAGTGAAAGATCTAAAAGATAAATCCAACTGTTTGTTGAAAGCTAATTCACTATCAAAGAACTTGCACCAACCAAATCATGGTATGTTTTTACATTGCTTTGGCTGGCAGCTTTGTAGCCTGGTATACTTTATTTCATTGTTTGTCTTCACTTTACTTCAGTCACAAAATGAATAGGACCATATTGAACAGTTTGATTTATGATTGATGAAATTGCTGATAAGGAGTTTAAAATTAATGCTGAAATTTGCCCTAAGAATCTGTCAGGCAGGTACAGTTTTAAATTTGACAGTATACAGCCTTTAATTTGGTAGCAGTTTTTTCTGAATTTAGGTTTTAAAATGCAATATAATATGCCTAAAACCACTTTTAAGTATGAGCATCTTAAGCACTTTTATGTAAATCCTATCACATTCAGTGAAAACATTTATGTATTCTTAAATGAACGTACTCTTCAGTCTTGATTTTTGTGTAACAAATCATAAAATGAACTATTTTCAGCAATTTGGAGTGAACAATTAAATCTTTATGCATTACAAGGATGTATATTAACAGCTTGCATGATATTTCAGGATTTTTTTAAAAGTACAGCAAAAGCAAATTACTTAGTAACTTGCAATTAGTTTCTATTTGAACTATACTTGTTTTGAATTCACATCCAAAATATTTGTAGTGATTCTAGAAAAGCTTCTTTGATGTGAGTGCTTCTTTATTTTCCATGTTTTATTACGTATTTCTAGTTACATTAGATAACCACCCATAATCATTCAAAGATAAACTGAACATGGATTTCATAATTCATTGCATCTCATTACATTTTTTTATACTCCAGTGTAATCAGATGTAGATAAAATCAAATACAGATTCTTGTTAGTGTATAGAAGTTTCCAGATGCATCAGTTTTCCCTTTTTTCTGTTTTGTAACAATCGCATGCTCATGGTCATTAAGTCATGCTTACGTAAGTGAGTAGATCTGCCCTGCTGTATTTGTGGAATTCTTTTGATTGTAATATAAGGATTTTTTCGATGGTGAAACTACATATTCTGGTGTGATTATTTACTTTGTGTTCATTTGATTTACAGCTCGGCCAAATCCACCCTTTGACTTGGAATTGACAGGTCAGCTAGAAAGAAGCATTGAACTCTCGTGGGTACCAGGAGATGAAAACAACAGCCCCATTACAAGTATGTGTGTTTATATCTATTGCATTACTTCAATAGCATCGCATTTACTGTTCTCAGATTCCAAAGAGTTCAAGAGTTCTGAGCTAAATTTTGTGTGCAGCATGGAAGAATGGTAAATTGATTCGCTACAGTTTCCATTTATTTACATAACAAAAATTCATGAATGTCCTCTACTGTACAGACAAGCAGAAGGACTTATTTACTGCCCTAAGGAGCTCAGCTTTTGATCCAAAAACCTGTGCTAGTTAACATAGAAGTTGATACTGATGTGAGCTCTGTCTCACACGGTCCAGTCTTCTGAATACATTGAGGTCAGACTTGTTCATTGCTTGTATGTTTCTGAAGGAGAGAGCTACTAACATCTTGCATTAACACTCTTGTAATTCCCATAAATTTGAAATAGCATCAGTACCAATGTCTTTAGGAATATCCATCACTACTGATAAAGAAGCTTATTCTTTGTAAAAATATAAGGCAGATAGTTTTTCTGTTTTTTTCTAGTCCATATAGTTGAAAGAATAAAGCAGGTCCCTAAGACAGAGAAAATTAACATCTAAAAACTTTTGAGACATGACGATACATGGTATTACTCTTCCCGGTAGAACATGATGAAAGATACGCTTGCTTATATTAAACAGAAAGGATGGAGGGGGAAAGTAAGAGGAAGGAAGAAGGTTCTTACTTGTTTTCCAAAAAAAACAGTAAGATGAGAAAGATTTTTCATTATGAGCAACTTAATGTAATTATTTAATTATTTATGCAGTGTATTTTTAGTTAATAACCTCTGCAAGTTACCACAGCCAGAGTACACATTATATTTGGACTGAATGAGTTAGGCTAATTTATTGAGTGTTGTTCTCCAGGGTCTGATGCTGGTCAGTATCAAGACTGAGCAGAAACCATAAGGATCAGGCATCTGGAAAGGAAGTTTTGTAAAAACAGAGTTTCAGACATTTCAGAACACATCAAAGATTTTGATTGCATTTTAATGAAACACCAAGGGATTTTGCTGAAGTTTTACACTTTCAGACTTGTCTCATGTGTATCAACTAGTAATATGTTTTAAAAAATATAATAAATAGAAATTTAATGTAAAGAGTTGAATTGTATTTAAGGACTGAAGATCACACTCTTTCAAAAGAGATGATAGTAGGTGGTGTTGGCTTATGTCAGAGTTCTTCTAGGAGTGAGATACTGCATGCACTCTCATATTGGAAATCGAACCCTTCTGACTAAATAATGCTGGTTTTAATTATGATACAATTTATATTGCAGTGTGGTCCCAAGAGCCTGCAAAATAAGGCATTTTCTTTGTAAGTGAGCCTATTACTGCTGGTGCTACTATCACTTCAAAGTGCACATGAGACTCAAAGATAGTACTTCATTATGAGTGATCCGTTTACACAAGTAATACGACTGACATACTAGAATCTCTCTGAAAGCTCAAATAGATTTTCTTTTTCCTTGAAGTGTTCTATAAATTGTTCTATTAGAGTTGCAGGCAGAATGCTAATTACGGGGGAAGCAAAATGCAGTAGTGAAAACTTTGTTGGTGCTTTTCTTTTTAGTCTGTAATGTTTTCACCTTTTCAACAAAGACTTTGGTCCAGAAAACATCCCATCCTAAGACCTTTCTCTCTGAGTGCAGAACTCCAACTATAACTCAGGTAGAAATTTGGCGCCAGTTCTCCCTCTTTCTTACTGCTCAGGTCAGGATGACCTCTGCAAGCCTTAAGTCCAGAAGGCTACAATTAGTACTACTTACCTATTTTACTTCTTGAACATCTTGGATCCTCAAACTCTTGTGGATCATTTTGATGTAGTACTGTGAGTATTCCTCTAAAAGCATTTTCTAGGTGCCTCTCTGAATTTCTTTAGTAGTGTAAACAAGATGCTTTCTGAGGCATATTCTGGCTTCTTGTCCACACCTATACATGAAACAGGGGAAAATATTTTTCACACAACACACAAACATTTGATGTTCATGTAAATTTCGTATATCTTAAGATTCCATGGAATATACTCATACTATGCATTCTTCTTCCATTTATGTACTTTATTCTAACGATTCCTCATAAGTATTTCAGAATTTATATCTCCTGCCTAAGAGCAGGAAGCTTTTTTCCTGTTCACAGCTGTTTCACAGCTGAAAAAAAATGTCCTTTTGACTTTTGATAATGAATATGAGTTTCTTTTTGGAGCTCTACAAACCTATTTATCCCTGAGGTTATATACTCTCTAGGGTCTCTAACAGTAATCATCATAATGTTAACACAGAGAACTCTCAAGAAATTTAGCTTCTGAACATACATTCCTTGACTTAATTTGAAGGTACTAGGAAGTGCTCTCAAAAACCTTCCTCAAGTACTGCTTCTTGACTTGAGATAGTTCTTCCATAAACCAGTCTCATTGGGGAAAATGGAATACTCAGGGAGTTTTTTCATAGTACAGGTACTACTTACTATCAGCTTGATACAACTAAGACCAATATATTTGTCAGCCAAATATTACTTTTACATCAAAATTCCAATCTTGTCCCACTTTCTTGCTGTTAGTTCAAGGGCTCCTGTTACATTAAAATCCATTACTTGAGAGTGAACTCTTGTAATAATGTGTTACCTGGCAGGTGTCTGCATTAGTGAGAATACCAAATAATAAAAGTCAGAGTGTTTCTATTATATTTCTACCCGGGCAGTATTTTTGAGATCCACATTATAGATCTGTGTCCTGGTTTATGTACTTACATTTCAATTGCCATGATTTTTAGAAACGTTGATTGGATCCCTCCCTTCTGATTAGCTTATTCAGAAATGCCTACGCTGATGAAGGAAGGTGTTGCAAGTTTTGACATAAAGTTGGATTCAATTTCTGTTTACAGATTTTGTGATTGAATTTGAAGATGGGCTGCATGAACCAGGGGTATGGCATTACCAGACGGAAGTTCCTGGAACTCAGACAACAGTACAGTTGAAGTTGTCTCCGTACGTCAACTACTCATTCCGTGTGATAGCTGTCAATGAGATTGGCAGAAGTCAGCCGAGTGAACCATCTGAGCAGTACCTGACAAAATCTGCAAGTAAATAACTATTCCCGCTTACCAGGGATTGATTTATACTATGAATGGTGTTCAATTTGCTTGGAATGCAAACAGCAGTCATTCTTGTTCATGTGTAAATATTTTATTTTTAGACCCTGATGAAAATCCTTCTAATGTACAAGGAATAGGCTCGGAACCTGATAATTTGGTAATAACATGGGAGGTAAGTTTTGGGTTTTTGAGGTTTCATTTGTTTTCAGGTCTGTGAGTAGCATTTTTTTAAAGAAATAACGATTGAACCATCAACATGCTATGAGAATACCCAATGTGTTGCTTGTTTCCAATATTCTTGAGAAAGAGTAAAATCCAGATATTTCCCGTCTTCATTTTCAGGGAAGAGCTGCATGCATTATGAAAAAACATAATAATAATAATTTAAGGTGCTGTATTTTCCTTGAGTGATTTCTCAAGATAAGCCATTAATTTGGTAATAGAGGAAGTTTTGCTGCCAATTTAGGAGAACTTAAATATGTAAATTGTGGTTTATCTCAAGTAGAGTCTTATTTTTAGAATGAATTCTGTGTATCCTAGTTCTAACCTCAAATTTTGTGATAACCTAAATTACTGTGCACTCTTCCACTAAAAAGCTTTTGTGGGAAAGTTTTCTCTCTCATGCCCTTACCATCGGGACAGGGACTCAAGGAGAGCCATGTAAAACCAATTTCCCATCCCAGGCAAGAAACATTGTATAGGGAACACTGTTTATAGGGAGTTGGTGTAAGTCTGCTTTTTCCTCTTTCACTTTTTAAGAAATATTTGAAAACAAAAGATGTATGCAGAAATCACAATGTATGGTTGTATAAGAATTAACCAAGAAGCACTATTCAGTGTGATTTTTACTAATGAATGAAAAGCAACTGAACTGTAAAAGCTACTTCTGTAGCTGTAAAAACTTCTGTAAAAGCTACATTGCACAGCTTAGAAATTTCAGCAGTGCTTCTCTGTCACAGAACACAATGGTAGATTTTCAGTAAAATTCTAAAGAAGAATCAGTATGTTTCCTTTGTGACTTTGGATTTTTCAGATTCTTCAGAATATTTTTAAAACATTTTCATTTACTCTTTTGATTTCAGTCTTTAAGAGGTTTTCAGTCTAATGGACCAGGGCTTCAGTACAAAGTCAGCTGGCGTCAGAAAGATGTTGATGATGAATGGACATCTGTTATAGTTGCAAATGTATCCAAATATATTGTGTCTGGTACACCAACCTTTGTTCCCTATGAAATAAAAGTACAAGCTTTAAATGACCTGGGATACGCACCGGAGCCATTAGAGGTGATTGGACATTCTGGGGAAGACTGTAAGTTTTGTAGTTTGACTCAATTGTACTAATTAAAAGCAACTAAATGTGTAACCTGAATGTGTATTTAAAATACTAAGATATTGAAAAAGGAGGATAGTAGTTATTTTTTTAATTAAAATGAAGTAATTTGGTGATAATAAGGTTTCATAATATTCTTTAGTAATAATCCTGAGGTCAGATTTTCAACATAGGAAAATTTTAACCTCCTTCTTCAATGCAATATTCTTGTAGTGTCTCATTCTAACACAGTACTTGTTGCATCCTTTTCACACAGTGCCAATGGTTGCTCCAGGCAATGTGCAGGTTCATGTTATTAACAGCACATTAGCAAAGGTGCATTGGGACCCAGTTCCACTAAAAACTGTCCGAGGACACCTTCAAGGGTACAAAGTAAGTACAGTCAAAAGCTTTCTGTTCCTCCTTTATTAAAATAGATCAGTCTTCCTCTATGAGACTGTATCCACATTGAAGTAACTGACATATAAGGACTCTTGCTTTTCAGTGAGCTCACAAATTTTGCTGACAAGAACAGCATTGATACAATTCATTTAGAGTTCAGCAGTGTTCCAGCCTTGTAGTAGTAGCCTCCTGTGACATTGTCCTTGAAGAAAAATGGAGTGTTTACTATTAAATTTTCAGATGTTATATAGATTTTAAAAATTATAATAGTTTTACGGGTCTTAGTCCAAAAGGATATTTAGAGGATTAGTTTCTGTAGGAGTCTTTTCTAGGTCTGATGTGAAGATTACTCATCTTCTGCCATAATATGATTAATCACATCTTTAATTCTGAGTAACTGGCGACTTGCTAGCTTATGCTGGGTGCTGAGTCTTTTTGGAAGCCAGGAAAAAGCTCAGTTTAAAAACTCAGTTTAAGAAGATAGGAAATGGCAGAAGATTTGGAGTGTACATGTAATTGAAGGAAGCTCAGTGTAAGATGATGTGCCGGCTTTGATGATAACTGAGAATACTGTGTTGGAGACAAAAGACTGCAATTAATAGAGAATGTTAGACAGAAGGACTTCAAGGTTAGAAACTGGAGGAACTGGTGTGAGGACAGGGAAAATCTGATGGCAAAATATGCTTCGGAGGTTGCACTAGAAGCCCATCAGAACAACATCAAGAGTGGAAACTGCAGAAGAATGGCAGACTGGTTGTGGAGGGAAGAGTGGAACGGTAGGATATACTGACTTCCTACGCAACAATAGAAGAAAATAAAAAGGAAGTACCTCTTTGCTCCTCTGCAAGTATACTAATAAATATGTTCTAATAAAACAGACCAGTTACACAGCCCGGAATAGGTTACTTCGTAAGACAAATTTGAACTGTTTCTATTTACATGAAAGGAAGAAAAATAAACATTTGAAAAATGAAAGACTAAAGAATATTTGGAGCAGAATCATCATTTATAAGTACATCATACTTATAAAATGAAGGACTAGTTCAAGAGCATTGAAACTGAACTTCAGTTACTACATATATGTGAATTCCTTACATATGGATGTCACTTACCTGACACAAAATACCACCATCTGGAGAGACTTAAGCTAGTTCTGTATGAGCTAGAAGAAGTATTTGTAATTAGTGTGATGCTTTGCCCTAGATAGTGACCGTGGCTGAGAAACGAGACTTACCATTCTGTTAGATGTTTATCTGTTAGATGGCAGTCTCATATCAACCTGGTATTTCAGAGACAAATGGGCAACCAAAAGAAAGTGTCCATTATGTGAGGATTAAAGAGTTAGAATTTAGTAAAATTAATACTTATTAGTAATCCAGTTATAGTATCAGTAATCCTCATAATCCAAATTTCAGTTAAAGGTCATTAATAATACAAAAAAATTCATAGGTGCAAACATCTGCCCATACATCAGGCGTTAGGTTCTTGCCCATCAAAGGCATGGTTACAGTGGGTTGTCATCATCCCAGGTTTAGATGGAGATTTCTTCTTCTTCAGATTTGGAGTCTCTGAGGGTTATTTTCTATCCTGTATTTGCTATTGGGCTACACACTTTCCTCTCCACTTGGTCTAAGGGTTTAGTCATGCCATGATTTCTTCTGTTTAGTGTGTTAGTCCTTCTCTGTAGACAGTGTGATTTTTTTTTTCTGTGGGGAGGACAACCAAGCAATTGCTCAAAGCTAAGCAAAACTGAAGCTAAAATAAGCTAGTCAATAATCATAAGTAAAACAAGCTCAAGACTACAGGGTTAACAACAGACAGGACCATTGAGTAGTTTTGCTGTTATTGCTGGGACAAACAAGACAATGGTATATCCTTGAACAAGTTGCAGATGCAGCAAAAATTGTTAAATAACTTTTGCAGATACAGCTAAATCAAGCTAAAATAGGTTAAATACTAGACAAGGTGTGACAAGTCCTAAGACCTAGTGGATAGTTACCATTATAAAGCTTTCTCTGAATACAAGCTGAAAACTTTTCATGGATGCAAAGTACGCTTTAAGCATCTTAGTTATTGACATAGTTTACAAATCACATAACTATGTCTTTTTAAACAAATGAGCAAAATCCTACTAGCAAACTCAGGCTTTTCTAATGAATAAAGTTATTTCAGAGAGTAGCCCAATATGCAGTGTTGCATTAGGGACTCATTTCTTAATAAAGAGGGGTATTCCTCTGAAGAATCAGGTCATGAAGACAAATCTATGAACAAAGCAGGAAGACACCTAATTAGCAGCAGTCTACAGAACATTACTCGTATTTTACTCTTGTATTAATTCAGCTATTAGTTTATATCCTGTAGTACTATAAAGCATTTCAAACCTAAGAAGAAATTTTGTAAATAATGCTTTTCACTGTTACTGCTGCCATTTTTTCCCATTATTCTTACATATTCTGTGATTATTCAATACAGCACATGAAAAATGTGATGTGGTCTCTTTTAGTGTCACGTTCCTCTTCCAAATCACTGCTTACCAAACCCAGCTTATTATAGCTCTTTTTTAATTTCAGTCTGGCTAGTGAAAAGTGATGACCCAACTATAATTATGTGCTTTGTGAAAAGTTACTGCCTAACAGTTCTTAAAATATTATGGACCATACCTGATGAGTTTCAATACTAATAGTACCAACACTTCACATTTTGAGTAGCTTGTAAATGGCTTTCTACACTAGTTGGTAGGATGAGAGCTATGGGATGACAGCTGGCAGTGTTGAAAACATTAACTTAAGCCATGGAAAACACAGTGACACTTTACAGTGATTAGAGTGAAATGATACATTGTTAGCAATAGAAAGCTGGTGTTAGTGTAAAATTGCTTTACAAACTACCTAGTTGGGCTTTGTAAGTCTTAACAGTTCCTGGTTTTGCATTCATATGTGAAATCCCAGCTTCCTTAGTTAAAGAGGTGTTTTGCAGTTGGCTTAAAGGGAACCAGAATTTTACCTATTTACATTGCTTTATCAGTTTTAGTTTGTTATCGGTTTTACATGCATGAAAATTATACTGTGAAAAATGAACAATGATGTACTTGAAGGTGACAATCCTGGGAGTAACAAAAATCTTTGTTAATATCTTTTAGGATATCATGGTAGAGAGACTGTAGTAATAAGTGTGTAGTCAGGTAATTACCTCTAAGGCTCATCTGTAGTTTCTTAGAAATTTAATCAGCAAATTGGACACCAGAATCAGCTTTGTGATGTGATGTAGTTGTGACGTAGATGGAGGAATATTCTTCCGGTCCCTTGGTGGAGATCATTCCATGACTGTAACCTCAGAGTCCTTTCAGAACTTGTGTGTTTTTCCAGCCCAGACAAATATTTTTGTTTCTTTCCCATTTAAAAATATCTACTTGGCTTCCACATCACAAGGAATAGCACAGTAAGGCGTGTGACATAACTAGGTGGCAAAGTGCACATCTGCTTCGGAAGCTGTGTAGACATCTTACTGCAAGAAAGGATGGTTTGAATGAGTCCTGCCTCTCAGATGGGCTTGCTAACATGAGAACCACCACATACCAATACAGTTCCAAACCAGAACTTGTGTCAAACTGGCTTTGAGAATTAGCAGAACTGTCAGGTGATAGTCTTCACCCAGTTGTGTAGACATGACTGTTTCTGGACAAGGTCTGTTTCTGGAGCAGGAAAGCTCTATGATGTTTCTCACCTGAACTTATAAGTTGCAGTTATTCATATTCATGGATACTCATGGAAAAGCTTAGAGTGTGTAAAATCAGAACACCTAAACACTCACTGTAGATTTTCTTTTGTCTTTAGGTTTACTACTGGAAAGTACAGAGTCTATCCAGAAGGAGTAGGCGGCATGTAGAAAAAAAGATCTTGACTTTCAGGGGAAACAAGACTTTTGGAATGTTGCCAGGGCTGGAGCCCTATAGTTCTTACAAGCTGAATGTTAGAGTTGTTAATGGTAAAGGAGAAGGACCAGCAAGCCCAGACAAAGTATTTAAGACCCCTGAAGGAGGTATGAAATGAGAAGGGTAGAGCATAAACTTAAATGTGGTTTATTCAGAAATAGAACACTAAGGGTGTAATTGCTGAATTTGCATCTTGGACTTAGAAAATAATAATCTGGGTCAATGCAGTAATAATCTTAAGGATTTAATAATTCATGAGCTGTTTTAAGTTAATCTACTTTGTATTTACTATATGTTCTTCTTAAAAGTTCCTAGCTCACCCTCCTTTTTGAAGATTACTAACCCAACATTGGATTCTCTGACTCTGGAGTGGGGTTCACCTACCCATCCAAATGGTGTTTTGACATCATATATACTGAAGTTTCAGCCAAGTAAGTTAATTAAGACTATGTAATTTTAACTTAGACAATACGTCTACCAAATGGCAATCCATTTATTAAGAAAAAATTATGTTAAGTTTATAATGTACAAAGGCTATAATTGTATTATAGATGTCAAGTTTGAAAAAGATTGATGTACTTGTGACAATATAGATTACTATATTTTGAAAACTTCACTTGCTCAAGTACAAGGTTAGCATTTTTCCATTACTTTTATTTCTTCAAACCATGCTTCACAGAAAAATGGAGGTGAAGTCCTGTGTACAATTGACAGCCAAGTTAGAATCAAGATGCTACCACTTACAAATCCTGTATTCTAACTGCAGATAAAGTATAATTAGAAGTTGATAAAAATACATCCAATTATATTGTTGTCTGCTTCTTCAATTTTTACGGTATTTTAATTTTAAAATTAAAAAGTCATAAATATGTCATTTACTCATATCAGAGCTGTAAATCATTTCCATAGGATCCCCTTGCCGCTGCTTACTTGCCCAGAAATTTTTCAGCAGTGACACTGGAAATTAAGAGATTCATGTGCATGGAACAGGCTAAGGAAGTTTGTTTTCTTCCACTTACCAACTTCCATTGTTCCTTGGCATTAGATACAAGTCACCTCACTTTTTTTTTTTCCTGAGTGTACTGAACTTATTATGAGGTAGCTAGTTTAGAGTTTTAGAATTTTCTAATGATCAGCGTTTCAAATGTGTGTAAGTCAGATGACTCGGTGTGGACTCAGTTGTCTTGGATTCAGATATTTATGAGAATGGAACTTGAACTTAAAAAACTTGAGGGTGTTTCCTATCTTCCTGTTGAATTTTGGCTCCTCGAAAAATATGACTCCTCACAAATGTGACTTTATTTTGAAACTGTAGATTATCTTTCATATAACCTGAAATGATCAATACAGCAGACAAACAAAACAAATAAATACAAACAAAAAAGCCTTTTTTAACACAATGATAATGCAGGCAATTTTTCTAACTTTTTTTTTTCTTTTAACAACAGTTAACAACACGCATGAATTAGGTCCCTTGGTAGAGATAAGAATACCTGCCAACGAGAGCAGCTTGATATTAAAAAATTTAAATTACAGCACACGATACAAGTTTTACTTTAATGCACAAACTTCTGTTGGATCAGGAAGTCAGATAACTGAGGAAGCAGTAACAATTATGGATGAAGGTAAGATGGGTATGTATAAAGAAAACCCATTGAGTTTAAAAACTACTACAAATTTCATTCAAAATACTGCTGCTACTTCCTTCCAGTAAGAAAGTAGCCCGTAGTAAAATTTTCTCTAGAGTTTTCTTAACTGTATTATATACTAATAAAAGATTTTAAATAGTTTTTAAGAAAAGATGTACAAAGGGTTTCTACTGTAGCAGGAGCCCCAAAAGAGATGTAAAGCCCCTCCTTTTGATATAAACTTACAAGATCTAAGACTTTGGCTTTTCAGGCTTCAAAGGTTCATGTAACTTTACATTTTAAGTGGTCCCCATTCACTTATTCTGCTTCATTGACCTACTCTGGTCACAGAGAACAATACTGAAATGATGCAGCTTTATGGCAAGACAAAATTATTTCTCTTTTGATGTATGCAGCAGCTTCTGTGAGTTTTAAACTTTTTTTCAAAATCTGGCAAAAACTGTACTTCAAAAAAGCTGCAGAAATGAATTTGTCATCTATGCCCCCAAGTAGCTGGTGACGTTGTATAATATTTAAACACTCTTAGGTTTATTGTTCAGTTCTTTCACTATTGATTTTTACATTTATAGCGATTCTCCATCTCTGATTTTGGCAGTTCTTTTGCTGAAGAAGTTGTTTATTTAAATTTGAAAGTTTAATAAAATAAGAGTAATTTAAAACAGAGGGGAATTTTGGGGGGAAAACCTTTTATGCTTTTGCACATTTTAATATTAAAAGTCCATTTTGATACCATCTTTTAAGGTATTTTTATGCTTAGAAAAATTATAGTTTGTTGGAATTGCTGTAGATGGGTTTGTATGCAATGCAATTTCTCTAATGGTGTATTAAGGTTGCATATAAATGACATTTATTTTAAATCATGAATCTTAACAAGCATGAGCAATAAAATTTTGTAAGTGCATGTATATTAATTTTTGTCTTGTAATTGTCAGTGTTCAGCATAAGTGGATGGTTTCTAATTTATTTGAATTAATACATTTTAGCTAGTCTGCATGCTTTTCTGGTTTATAATGAAATTATATACGTATATTGCCTTTGGTGTTGTATCTAATTATATAGTGTTCCTGTTCTTGTTTTCCTCTATTAAAGCTGGTATTCTCCGTCCTGCTGTAGGTGCAGGCAAAGGTAAAATGAAACTGCATGATTTGTTAATGTGTGGATTTTGCAGTGTTGCAAATGGGGAAATTGCAGTGGTAAGGACAGAAAATCTTGGAGCACACATTACTATACAAAGTATTAATCAATACTGGAAGAAAACATTTGTGGGTTTTGTTTTGTTTTTTTTTAAAGGAATCCAGAATGCTTATTAATACCTTCATTTATTCTGCCACAGAGTTCCAGGGGAATTCATTAGCTTTTCTTCAGGAAAGTCTAATTATTTCTGAACATTTAACAGATGTATGTCACTGTCATAAATATTCAGGGCCCAGGTGCACTAGCACTGATTAGCTGGAGTAGAAAAAGCAGCGCTTTTTTGCAAAGGAGATTTCCTTACTGCCTGTGCCATGTGCTTATTTTATTTTTTAAAAAAGTAGGTGCATTCTTGTTCCCACTGCTGATTAATGCTACCCATTTGATCACATTTTCATTTGCAAGCCAGCTGTGCATAGGAGACAGATGACTGACAATACCCTCTGTATAATTCTCTGTTCCAGTATCAGGTTGAATATACAGACAAATGGCTTCCTGCTGTCTTGGGTTCACAGATCTTGTGAGGGAGCACTTGAGGATATTTCAGTGAGGGGAACATATTGTCTTCCTTATTCTTGAATTCAATAATATTTAGTTCTTTATGATGCAGTTCTTCTGTCAAACAAGTTGTTCTTCACATTTTTGCACACATTTTTTACAAATTTTGATACTTTTTCTGTCAGAAGCGGAGATTGTCCTGAGGACTGTTAGGTAGCTGTAAGTCAGAAAGGTGTCTCTATACATATGTTTCATTTTATCACAGAGGTGTCTTTACCACTAATGAACATTTGTGCTTCAGATTCCCAGACCATAAATGTCCCAAATTAAACTGTGTACATGAAAAGCCCAATATTTTTTACAAGAAGCATAAATTGGCTTACAGATACTTTCTTTCCGCTTGATGATCAGGTGTTTTGAATGACAACAGCCCTAAAAAAGAACTTTATTCATTCAGTCTGGTGTAAATCAGACTATATATATGTATATATAGATGCATTTGAGCATATATTGCATATATTTATATGTAAGTATATTCTAACATCAGTTACATTTCTGATAAGTGTATAGAGCTGTAGATTTATCTTAATGACAAGTCTTTCATACTGTTTTTTAGAGTAGTTGTAGCTGGGAAGTCAGCACAGATTGGAACAATCAAACTGGTTTGTAGTCCTGGGAATTAACAGCAGAAATGTAAATCAAGTTCTTATTATTTTGTAGCTGACTATAAAACTCATGCGAGGAAAAATGGATTCTCTGTGTGAAACGGAGATCTAATTATAGCTGTATCACAGTCTGTGGCCAGCCGAAAGCATCTTATTTGTAAGATCAGCTGGAGCAGCTCACGTTTCAGAGCTGTCATCTCAGATTCTCTGAAAACTAAGCAGATGTCTTCGTTTGGTTCCATGCCTTTTATGGTTTCAAAGTTTTCCCATATTCCTGTAGCATCTAGGTCGTACAATTGCAAAGAAAACTTTGGAACTGCAAACAGGATGGATCTAAAGCCATGACATCTGTTAGGACATCCGAGTTGCTGCAGGTCTGAGATGAATGTTCTCAGTGGTTATTTACATTAACATGATTAACTGTTCTGCTACTGATGAGGAAGGAAAAGGAGGATCATATTATCAAGATCAAGTGCCAAATTATTTGGTCTCATGAGTGGGTGGATTTGGAAGGCAGAAATACCCAGCCCACTCAAGGAGAAGCTGTACTCAGCAGTGAATTTTCACTCCGTTAAGTGCTATACATATATACAGTTCTTATTAATGTGGACCCAAAGCCAAACCAAGGGGAAGTTGAAATTTAGATAGTCTCAAGTTTTTTGTAATCTATCAAAAACATCTCAATTTTTCATTTTGAAGGGCAGAATTTACCAGAAAGAATATAATTATCCTTTGTCTTTCAATTCGAGCACATTTATCTTGGAAGTTAAGACAATAGGTCCCAGATTCAGTCAGCCAAAATTGCACTGAAATTTCTGTACTTGGTGTTTTCTGCTGGCTGGCTGCCCATGAAGACCTGCAGCTTGGCCAGTCAGAAACATCAGACACAAGGTCCTGGAGGAATTCAAATCATCTAAACCTGGGCAAGTTGTGCAACTTGGGACATATTTCTCTTCTCAGAGTACAGCTATATGTTACAGTGGGAGGGAAATATTGCTACAGTAAATCTAGGGATTTTAGAGTGTCTCAATATTTTTATTGTGGTTCCAAAATACATTTCCTGTCTCTTGACACCATGTGTCTTTTGCCGTCTTTTTAGACAGATGTGGGCCCTGCATTGTCTTTTATTACTTTAAAAACAATGAAAGTAACCAGTCTGCTTACTGCTATACTTTTAATACTTGTCCCAACTGAGGTTGTCAGATTATAATGACTGTCCTGGTGCTAAGTAAAGATGCCTGGTATATTCTAGACCAATAAGTAGAGAAGCATGTTATATGCATTTTTCCCATAAAGTAAAATAATTTTAGATGAAAACATGAAAGAGGTCAGGCTAAGTGATTTAGATAAAGGAATCATTTTTTTCTGTAGCTTGAATAAAACTTAGAATCTCTATTCAAATGGGGCTGGAGACTAATAGGAGTAAATTATTGTCTCTCTGTAATATGTCTTTATCCTAGTAAAAAAGTTCCTTGGACAAATAGCAGAAAAGCAGTGGATCTTGGCACATTGCAAGAACAGAGGTTTTTTTCCTTCTCTAAGTAACCCTTAACAGAGGAGATCTGTGTCATTCTCTCACAAGCCCACATGAGTAAATTATGAGACACATTATTTTACTACATGGGCAAACTGTCGTGTTGGAGCTGATACTCCTATTTGACTTGCACTATGTCTTTTACTTTCTAATACTGTGATATTATAAATGACTTAAATTTCATCAAATTTTGGCACTACAAAGAAAACATAATTGTTTTTCTTCTTAACAAACAACCTGTATTCTAAATGTGTCTGAAAACTGCATGTGTAAAACATAATGTAGCATACCCAGTATTAGATAAGCGGTATGTATTGAACAGAACTGTAAGAAAAATTGGGGAATAAGAACATGACTACATATAAAATAATTACAGTAGCAGCTGGAAAGTGACTCAGGTGATCACTGGAGTCAAGTCTTTCCTACCCTTTTCCATTCATTAGAAATTTTAAATACTTGGACTATAGAGGAAGGTAGAGAATGCAAATTTGACCAGTGGTAGAAATGAAAGTTGCTCATTAAATTAAATCATCACAGAGTCTTGTTACTGTGTTTGTTGTAAGCTGAAGTGTAGGGAGTCATGGCATGATGTGTCGGTCTCTACATTTCACAAGCCTTCTTGTTCCACTTTTCAGTTTCTTTTTGATTTAGTCAACATTTCTATTTGAAAGCAATGTCTTGTAGTCTGCTTGCATGCAGACACTGGTAACTGGCAGTCCTGAACTGCAATTAAAATAAGGTTGTGAGATCACAGTTACCTTTAATTGACTCTAACGCTTCCTGTCAGTGCAGTACTCAGTCTGCCTGCTTCTTCATGTGAACTTCACGTTTCAAGTATTATTGACAGAAATCTTCTCGTTGCAAGGGAGAAAAACGAGTAGTCTGGCCTCTGGGTTTGAAACTATTCTTTTTTTCTGACTAAATCTCCAGTATGTAGTTCTTCACTGCAGGCTAGAAATCATTCTCAGCTGAGTTTATATCTCTGATCTCTTCATAGAAAATAGGATCATCTTGATTTGCTTTGTTCCATACAAAATGCTGTTCTTTAAATCATTTTCCCTGCCCACCATCTGTTTTCCCTCCCTCTTTGAATCATTTCACAAAATATCTCCGTGTTTTTGCTAACAAGTTCAAGCTGCTTTTTCTTTTCAAGTTGATTGTAGTATTTTTTACTGCTTCTTCAACTGCTCTCTCCCTGTGGACTTCTCCATGATATAATCATGTGATTTCTTCAGTACAGCCTGCTACGCAGAACCACTGTTTTTTTCTCTCTAAGTGCACTGGGAACAATGATGATGCATTGCATGCTAGACTAGAGAAAATGATGATTATTGCAATGCAAAAATTTCTGCAAATACCTTTCGCTTCATAGACATCATGCAAAATCCATGCTATGCTAAGTGCTTATCAGTGAAATGATTTCTTGCATTTCTTCTTTGTCTTCTGTATTTCTTGCACTACAGGAATGCTCTTGCAATGGCCTAAATAATCTTAGAAGTGACTAATGCCAATCCCTCCCTGCCAGAAATGGAATTCACTCTTAGTGTTACACCAAGGCTTGAATTTCATACTGTACAAGTTGTAGATTCAAAAGCAAATAAAAGGCAAAACTTTCTCTATGTCTTACAGGCTGTGGCATAATCTAACCCCTTTTTCCTTCATCTTTTCCTGTGTGGGGGTGTGGGCTTTTTTTCCTTTGAATTTATTTTTCTCTTTATATATGCATCTTAACTAAATTTCTGTGATATATTGCTTTGTGGGCTTTTTTCTGTTTGACGCTAATCTTCAAATGTGTGCTTGTCACTTACCTGCCATTTTTTCCTGGAGATCAGGTGAATCCCGTGAAAATTCCAAAGGTTTAGTCACTTTGAAGATTATTTCGTTTATTGTTCTACTGCAGCAAATCTTGAGAAAGAGTACCTATTCTGTTTTTAAAATCCATTCATATCTCGTGTAGTGTCTTATTAAATTCTTTTGAATCTGCAGCCCAAGCGTACCCGTGTTATTTGGAGGAACTGTGTTCCTGAAAGGCTGGAAGATTAAATGCAATTCTACAAAAAACTCCACTAAAAAAGCACTGGAATTAATTTGAGAAGAAAGGAAAATTTTACTTTGGGCCTAGGCCTCTTTCTCAGCATTTGGCAAATGCTTGTATAGCGTATCTCAGTACAGGAACGGAACAATACTCAGAGCTGCCAGCTAAATTTTGCATTGTATCGTAGCGCGGTTAGAAGGGCTTAATTTACTGGAGGTAGCTGAATAGGACTCAGTCTGTATAAAAACCGTAACTTATTAACAAGCCATCCCCATCAGTTTTAGAAGCATGCTTTTGTCAGCACTGCTGCACAGCACCATGCATGGTTACAGAGCAAGAGAGCACCGTGCTCCCCTACTGCAAAAGCTCCGCTCCCCGAGACAAAGCTTTCTGCCCCCGCCTTCTTACCAACTGGCGCTTGCACACGCTGAGAGTTTCTGCCAACTGACAATTCTGACAATTACACATTTTGCATTTGTAAACAGTGCTGGGAAACATATTGAAGAACTAAGAGGTTAATTATAATTAGAGGTGTGCTGATTGAGAAGACAAGAATCTGGGTAGATTGGAGACAAGCTTTGAATGTTCTAACTACTTTGACTCTAGGCTTTCATCACCTTGGGATCCATCAGCCATCTTTTATCTTCTGATGTGTGTATTCATGTTGCAAATATGGCACATTTAACAGACCTAAGTAAAATTTTCTAGGTGATATGGAAAATTAGATCAAGCAGTAGTGAAAGAGAGGAAGAGTTCTAAAAATAATGATTTTGAAAAAATAAGTGTGCTACTGAACAAGTTTCTTGGTGTACTGTATTCAATAGGAAAAAAACAGAAGCTAAATCTGACCAAATACTACACCTGCATAAATCTATACAAACAACTATTGGTAAGAATCAGATAAGAGTACAAAAGCATAAATAGGTCACTTAGGAGAATTTAGAAACTAAGAGGGTAATTTTCAGAGCTAACCTAATAGTTATAGACAATCACAGGAACAGAAAGACATTTACCAGATACCAGGTCTTTAATCTAGCAGGCAGCTCTTAATCAGAGCAGAAACTGGAAAATGGATAAAAAAAAACCAAACGCTAAACACAAGATGGAGATTTAACAGGGAAGGTGATTATCAAATTTGCTTAGTGGTACAGAAACTGTCTGTCATCTCTAGTCTCATACAAGATGAGACATTTTCCTTCATCCCCAAGTGCTCAGGCATGAGGAAGGAGAAGTTAGGAGTAATTCTGTGGCATCTCTTTGTAAGAGTTTCTTCTGTCTTTGACATCAGTGACAAATATCAGTCATCCAGTTGTGCTGTGAATTAGACATCTTCTGTGGAAGAGCAAAATCCAGGAAAATACAGGTTTGAGAAAATAAGATTTAATGAAACAAAACAAAGTCGTATTTAGAATACAAACCAGTTGTTTTCTTGGTAGAGAACAAATGCTTAGATGCTGATTGTAACAGACACCTGTTCCTGTGTGCAAATGGAGAAGGAACTTTATTTATCCTGTCTGCAATCTCTAAATTTAGAGCCTGCTATTCTTTCCTCTTGCTACCTTCAAGTGACACAGAGAAGCAGAATCTAATCCCCTTGCATTACTGCAATGTATATGGTTACATGCTAGATTTCCCATAGACAACTCCAGCTCTGGTATTTCTTAGCGGTTTTGTTGTTGGCTTATTAACCTAGATATCTTTTTTTTTAAATCTATTTGATTTTGTTAGGTAGTTTTCGTCAAGAAATAAATAGATTCTTTATTATTTAAATATGTTCCTTATTGGTTTTGGTTGGTGAAAGAAATCATGTATAAACTATATAAGCATAACTTACCTACAAAGACATCAAATGTGGGAGTAATTAGTTTAACAGATTGAAGAGTTGAATGAGTACTACTGGGATAGAGTTAAGAGAAATTTGATGTAAGCGTGGGGATAAAAAGTCTGATATTGTGAAAATTTGTGATCATGAGACACATTTTCAGGAGAATTAATGGAATATGCATAATTTAGGTATTTTTTAAAAAGATTCGGGAAGATAGTTTTCTAGATCTGGTACTCATATTATTTAGTCTGTGCTAGGGGCTCGTATACAGATTTATTTATTTTACTATGCCAAAGTAAGCCATTTTCTCTTTGAATCTAATTTGGAACTACTTCCAGTCAGCCATATGGAGAAAGCCATGCTGTTTTGAGGAGAAAATAATTTAAGCACATAGATAAAATCCGTGCAGCACCTCTTGCCTTCAGGTTTTTGCCCATTTTATTTTCTAGTGTAGGTGAAGCCATTGGAATCCTGCTATTTGTCTTTACTGAGACTAGGTTTTTACCTCTGGTGTTTCATGGTCCTTTGGGAAGTACTTTTGATGTTGTTTCTAAAAAGAAGGTATTTTTAGCAGGATACAAAAAGTCAGTGGCAAACCAAGTAAGGCATTTTCATTTTAAAATTTAATTTCATGCCTTTGAGGAGCATCCACTTTGTGTCTGCACTATTTGAACTATTGAAATCTATTTTTCATTAGTACTAGGCAAACAAACATGCTGAAATATATATCCATTTATAACAAGTATAATTGGAGAACAAAGAATTAAGGTATGAGCAAAGAAGTGGCTAACTATGGGATGCTGAAGAGAGAAGTACTTCTTTTCACAGATGTGGGCATTAGGCGTATCTGTGAAAAGTACTGTTGTCTAACGAGAATGTCAACAGTAAGACACAGTACCATAAAATGAACAGCTTCTTGCATTCCAGTTATTTGTGTCCTTCACACCAGAGCATTTTGATATTGGCTTTCCAATATCTGATGTCTTATGTTCCAATGTCTAAAGGCACTGTGAATTCATAACGTTAATGAAGCTGATTTCAGAGATGTTCTGTGAAATTAAACATACTTTCGCTTGTTTTCAAATACATGTGTATCACTTACCTGTTTCTTATTTTAATGAGTAAAACTAATTGAATCCTGCATGAACTTAGAGTGTGCATGTGTTAGTCATTTAGCAGGTAAGGTTTTACTGTATTATTTAAATGTTATTTTTTGATGCAAAGTGGTTTTACTCTTTATTTTTTCTTTCCTACTATCTCTGATGGTGAAGGATATTCAGAAATCCTTTTTGCAACCTCCCCAGTCATGCACATTGTCCGTCCAACATTCTATAAGGGTATTGTCTTCCTTTTTTATCATTATCAATGAAATAGAGACAAAATCCTATTAGGGCTTGCAGTTGAGACATTTGCAGTGACACATGGTGTAAAGGGAGGTGTGTACCACCTTCATAACTCCGTTCTCTCCTGCCATTTGCCATTACCCTGACAATGTTCTCACTTTCCAGCTGTCTGCATTTTAATTCTAGATGAATAGAAAGAACGTTTTCCAGAATTTTGGCAATTAGGTATTTTTAAGGATTTGGTAGGTTTTGTGAGACAGGGCGTGCTCAGTAGAGTACATAGATTTTACTTTATAGTTTCATAGTATAGTAACTGCCTAGGATTCAATTATCAAATATGCTACTTAAGTCACTAATTTCCAGTAATGGAAATAATGACAAATGTACTATACTTTTCCTGTATATGGTCTAAATTAACATAGTAACTTCTTAAAATATTTTTTAATGTATGAAGTCACAATTTCATATTCTGCTTTGTTTTTCTATTGTGTATTCAGTGCAACCATTTTATCCAAGGATCAGAAATGTTACAACAGCAGCCGCAGAGACCTATGCCAATATCAGTTGGGAGTATGAGGGACCAGATCATGTGAACTTTTATGTTGAATATGGTGTAGCAGGCAGTAAGAAGTCATTTCATTAAATTTTGCTAAAGTTTTTAGATGTATTTTCAAAGATTTTTATAGTAAATGTGGTCTTAAATTGCCCTAGTGTTAATGATAGCTCTTAAATGTCTAGAAGAATTATTCTTTACTTTGATCGGGAAGATCAAATAATTTTCATTTTAATGAACACCAGTGTGTAGCAGATATTTGATGCTTAGATAAAATATCAGCCTTTGTTCCTTTGTATTATTTTATAAATTCTTCTGAACTTGAACTTCTAAAATAGTGGTTTGCATGAAGTTGTTTATCATGCAATGATTACATGTGTAAAAATATGATCACTTGCATTAAAATAGTATATAACAATTTTCTAGATTTCGACCAATTCAGGGGAAAAAAAAAGGATTAAACAAGTGAGCCAATCAAAATTATATTCTTACTCAAATTAAACCTTAAAATAAGGTGTCAACCAACTTATGTACTTTAATTGACATAAAAACAGGTTTTAATTTTTGATAATACCAGTAATAATTAAAACACAGATAACAAAACCAAAATACTTCTATTCAGATACTCTATCCTCCTAAACTTAGGACTAAAGATGACCCATCTGAAAATTGCAATATAATTGCATTTTTCTAAATATTGGTCAAATAAGCAGCTGAGACTCTATTAGATATAAGAGAATGATCAGGAAATATGATTGGTTCAGATTTCGAAGTAGAACTTCTTGACTTAAGTAAATATTGACTGAAACTGTAGAAATATAATTTAAATTATTAAAATCTTAAAATGTATCTAATAATGATAAGTAATAAACCTTTTAAAAATTAATGAAAATAGCAATTCTCCAGTACAATGGAACAAATGTTTTAAATAGTTTCATAATTCATGTACAATGTCTTCAATATATTGCATGCAATATATTATTTGAAGTCATAATTTTATGTGTTTTTATTATTTTTTGAGAGCATAGTTATTTTTATCAGCCAATCCATAGCTTAGTCAAGTAACTGTTGATAGTATTCTGTCTAGAAACTTTCAGTAACACAGAGAAAATTAAAATTCCAATATGTTGTTTTCCTAAAATTTTTGTAGGCAAAGAAGATTGGAAAAAAGAGATTGTAAATGGTTCTCGAAGCTTCTTTGTGTTAAAGGGTTTAACACCAGGAACACCATATAAAGTCCGTGTTGGTGCTGAGGGCCTGTCTCAGGGGCCTGGTGTTAGGAGTTCAGAGGATGTGTTTGAGACAGGTCCAGGTGAGGCACGCCATAACAATTCTGTATCCTAGTCAGAGTTGTGGTAGACCAAGTGCTGAAACGCTGCTCAACTGCTTCTAGCTAAGAGATGTTGTAGCCAGCATCTTTGCACGTTTTTTTTTTTTTTTACAGCAATGTTGAATTATTTTATAAACTCCTAAATAATGCCAGCACATGTATTATGTGGAGTATGAATGTTTTTATCCCTTCACTTCACTCTACTTGTCTGTTGTTTATATTAGGGGCAAGATACTCACTGCTCACACTCCATCTGTTTGCTATGCACTGAAGATGACCAATTGAATTTATTTATAATTAATTTCATTAGATGGCTATATTTAAATAGCATGTGCTTTAATAGAGCCAAGTATACATTTTTAAATGTAACAATCTGCATATGATCACTTTTAATACAAAGAACCGGAGCTAAAATGTTTCCATAATCAGAAGTGCAGATTCAATTTGATGTTTCATGTAATCTGTTTATATCAATGTTAAGATATTCCTACTTGTAAATGTTTCTTCTCCGGTCATATACCTGTTTTACATAGATTTTGATGTCACACCTATATGCTGTGAATCAGAAAGGCTGTTTAAGTTCCTTATGTACATATTTCAGTCATATTTCTTCATAAGCAAATCAGTAATGCTTGTTCATTTAACTTAGAGAAAGGGCTTTATTGGAAGCTTTTTGATGTTACGGTGAATATGTCGTTGCCATCACAGCATGTTCTTGGTCAGCTGTTACTACTTGTGTATTTACTAGCCACTTTTGCTCATTCCAAGCATTTTGATCAGTGCATAATTATTTAGCAGTAGCCTCACCATCTCCAGCATGTTATGATTTAAGAAAGTAGTGTAAATATGAAAATATGCTTGAACAATATGTAGTCATTATCAGACAATAAAGTAAATAATGAATATGCCAGTTTGAAAGTGAGTACTTTCTAAAATCATAATTTTTTTGTTTTGTTTTGTTCCATTTCTGTTCACAGTTTATCATGTTCCAGGAAAGCTTTGAAAACATGGTGCTGAATAACAGTGCCAAGCAAATATGTAGAGGCTAAACACAGAGGTTATATATGCCAGAGACATCTAGTAGTATCAAAGCAGATACATGAAGTTTTATGCAAATATAGATCCAAAGCCAAAAGCAGCAGTAAAGCAAGGATCAAGACTACAGTATAGTTCAAAACAAGCTGAGTGGAAACCTTCCCAAAAGTATCTTTCTGCACAAAAAATACTGAGCCGGTAGATAAGGAATCCTGTAGATACTCGGTCACCTTGGCTCATGTCCTTGAGTAGGTGAGGAAGAAGGCAATTTAAATACAGTCTTTTCTGCCTCTCGACAATGGAAACGTTCAGTGTCCAGCATTAAATTGTAAACATAGTATATTTCGTACAGAAAAATGTGTCACACTTTCTTCAGCCTAGATCAAGCTTTTAAAGGCTGCAAAAAATGAAGTGGACAAAGAGGAAAATATTGGAATATGGAACATGTCCTTAATTAGGAATGAAAGTAGAATAGTTCATATATGAGGCTTTTGCCACATTTTTTTCTTTGACGAGCATTCCTGTAGAGCATCTTCATAGTGCACTGGTTTATCTTTTTGAGCATCCCAGTACCGTGTATTGTATTCACTCCTGCATTAGCAGTTCACCAAGAGTAAATATCTTTCTGCCTGAGGCAGATAATTTGCTTAGCGTAAGCAGGAAAGGCTGTGCCATTTTTAAAGTTGCGTTGAGATCTAGAAATCCTTTCCTTTCCTTATATGCAATAAGTTAACAAATACAGGAAGCTGCATAAGTACGTTTTCATCTTTATTCTCTCCCATCTACCTTGCATATTTTTATGCATGAGTTGTTTTGCTTGATGCTATTTCATACTACATTTGAATGTTAAGTGTGCTTTTGCATTTTATCAGTGTGTATTATACAGCCTTTAATGCCTTATTATAAATGTGTATTTGCAAAACTCAAAATAATTTTAACTGTAATGTGGAAGCAAAAATTTGTTTTAATTTGATTTATAATTCAGATGAAGGTTGCCTTTATGATTTTGTGTTTTGAGTGCCACATATATATTTATATTTATATATGGTATATAACATATAAATATATCTGTTATATATATATAAAGTATCAACATTTTTATGCAAAAGAAGTTTAAATTAGTATGCATATAAGGAATAATTTCTAAAATATCAGAAAGCATAATCTTAAACAGTAGCTAGGAAGTTTCCTAATCTGAACTACACAATAACGAGGGACGTTCATTGATTCATCTACTTAAATGAAAATCAAGTCATAACTTTGCCCAGTAAGACCAAAAAAAGGCAGCAAAATAAAGAGTTAATTTTAGCCTAGTAATTGTAAAATGGAATACACATTGGTCTTCCCTGTGAAATGGAGGGTAGATACTGTCTCCAGACATCAGAATTACTTTTGACCATTGAGAGCTGATGCTTCCAAGCCGTCTCAGCCTTTGTCTTAACTGATAAAAAATGCTGAGACACGGGCTTGAATTCTTGCCTGCCCAGTGCAGTCTCTTGTCAGCCAGCTCTCTGCCCAGCAAGGTGCAGGTATTGTTCAGAGGACAGCACCAGCACAGGATGGTTGTCACCCAGCATGTTTTGCAAGGGGAAGAATTTATCCTGTATCACTTGGAATTGTGGCTAGAAAAGTCAATGCTCCATTGAAAACGGGTTCTTTCTCATGTGCTTTTATGAGCCTTCCTGTATAGACATATGTCCTCTAAAGAGAGTTGGAAGTCTTTATGGGGCTCTGGGACATTCACATTTCTGTGTAAAGCTATAGATGCATTGTGTCCTCCACTTCAGTGGAAGCAAGTCTACAGACCTTCCCTGGGCAAAGCGTGTTGTGCCACGAGAGCTGAGGTATTCGCAGCATCCAAAGAGACTGACTGAAGGTCTCAAGTGTAATCTGGTCCTAGTGTGAAGTATCTACTAAGCTGAGATCTGAAGTACTATTGATCCTTACTAAAATAATTTACTGGCTGTGAATAATCCAATACCTTATCTCATAAAGCCAGAAAAGAACAACAAATGTTGAACCAAAATGCCATGTGAGTTACACGTAGGAAGTGTTTTGTATTCCTTATTCATGTGGGAGGATGATCTTTGTCTCTATTTCCCAAATAGAGAGAGGTCTATTGGGCAACTCTTCATAGAGTTTCAAATGCTTTGGTTTTGGGGCTGGAGGAGAAAGTGAAGAATGAACATGATAGGTTTGGATGGATTTCCAGATTTTCCACTTCATGTCTTATTCTGTCTGTAGTGTGCATCCCTGACTTCTCTCACCCTTCCAACTTTCTCCCAGCAGCAAATCCTACGGCTGGTTGTCGGTAGTATGTTTCCAAACAGGGGAGTAGAAAATAAGCTTCATCAGGAAAATCCTTCCACTGTGTGGAGACCAGCAGGAGGGATCCAGCCCCCTGACCACACAGATGATTCCTGTCCTTATTAGAGACTGTAATTTTTCCTGTGTAGTTTATCGTTTATGTCTTATAGCTAGAGTCAGCATTTGGAAAGAAATAGTGCCAAGGAAAGCCTTCCCAATTGCACTGTGTTAAATCCTCACTAATGCTAAAACATGGCAATCATAATAAACTGTAGGATGAGGTATGGGTTTGAGGAGAGGAAGAAAACATGATGCTTAATAAGGCTTTAAAGGATGCTTCATTGTTGATTTTTAGTTGAAATTGAATGTTAGGGTCTTGAATAGCCCATCTGTTTTCCCATTTCAGAATAATGGGAGTGCATTAGCTAATGAGTATTGCCTTTTTATTCATTTTGAGAATGCAGTCAACATGTTTGTGTGAATTATAATTTGCAATTTCATTTCAGTAGTTTAATTAATGTAAAATGGTTGAGAATAGTTTTGAGGTTTGTGGAAAGCCATGTAGACTGTGCACAGGTTTTGCAAAGTAGTTGCTAACCTTAAATGTTGCAAGAATTCTTATATACTCAAAAGTAAGTTCTATGCACGTGTACTTGGAAACATTTTAAATAATCAAAATATTCACAAAATACAGTATTTCTGGTTTTTCAATACTAATTTTCACAGTGAATGTTGTTCCTTAATTAATGAACAGTGTATATGGGCTATTAATTATTTGAATTAGCATAGCATTTAAATGCAGCAAAACATCTCATTTTTCTTCTTTTATTCTATAGCAATGGCAAGTCGGCAGGTAGACATCGCTACACAAGGATGGTTCATTGGTCTTATGTGTGCCGTTGCTCTTCTGATCTTGATTTTACTGATTGTTTGCTTCATAAGGAGGAATAAGGGTGGAAAATATCCAGGTATGATGTACAACAATGAGAGTAAAAATATTCTACTGGTAATCGATTGAGACAGATCACAGGTTTACTGGAAAATTTACATTTGCTGCTGATTTACATTTACATTATGTATGTGGTAAATCAATCTTATCATTTGGTAGGCAGGAGCAATCTGAAAAAATTGCTAGAAAAACTCAATCCATTCAAGCCTAAGAAAAGTATCTCTTTCATTCCTGGAGGGTCATATTACTACATTACCTCTCTAGAGAGGTTGGAGCTTTGATTGAGATACTTGCTCCTCCTCCCCCCACTTTCTGAAGTGTAATCCAGATGGCTTTAACCCACTAAAATGAGCTGAGTTAGAATTTAATTGATCAGGAAGCGTGGAAACATATATCAGATCATAGCTGCCATGTAACTTTAGTGTACTGGGAATGCATTTCATGCATTATTTTGCTTCAAATACGTTACCCTCCTCAGAAACTGTGTCGTCTTCAGCCACTGCATTTTTGCAGCCAAATTTTAAGTTACCATCCTTCAGTTAGGCTGGTTTTTCTTCTATAAGTTTTTCTTTAGAAGGGATTTTCTTTTTAGGGTATTTTTTTAATATTAAGTCTAGGAATGGCCAAGTATAATTTGTAATTAAAATTGGAACTGTACAACCTACGTCTTCTATCAAAACTGATTCCTCTGGGGGTACATATTATAAAGGCTGTATATTTGTGTGTGTATATATGAATGCATGCATATATGTGGCTTATATACCTCTCCCCAGTCTTAGATTTGTGTTTGTGGAGTAGATCCATGGCTAAAGCTCTCTTGAAAAGGATCGTGACAACCAGTTTGCATAGAATAACAGTACTGCTTGACAGGATCTCAGAGCAGCTGTGTAGTATGAGTGGATATGAATGGACTTCAACTGAGCATCAAAGGATAATTTGATTTTTCTTTTTCCTCTCCCATCTGCAATACAAAGTACAATTGCTAAGTTTTGAGTAAAATTTTGATTTCAGGAAAAAAAATCTGGTCTGTATTACAGACTTCAAAGGTTTGGAAATGACATAAATATCCAGTCTCTGGGATGCTTATTTAAAGTCAACTAAAACTTCTTGAAGTTCATGTTGTTAATTTGGACACAAAAAATATGGCTGCACTTACAAACATACAAAAAAAACCCCAGCAATCCATACTCTGTTTTACTTTACTTTACTGCTTGTTTTGACTAGTGCACTTCTGGAAACTAGTGTCAGTAAACACTTAAAACTTTTCTTCTTCACAGGCAAATCTTTATACCTAAACTTAACATAGCAGATACCTTATTAAGTACAAGAATCCTACTCTGCTCAATCCAATGGTTTAATTGTTTTATGGAGAGAGCAAAGATTTGTAGTGACTGGAAAAATTAAGTAACAGAAGCTTCTGTCCCAACCGCCTGTGCCCATGGAGAAAAGACAGATGATTACGGAACACAGCGTTATATACGAGTTGAATGACAGGCTGAAGACATCGCCTTCGATTTTTTCCTAATATTTGGATTTTTTAAAGAGAAAATGAGATTATAGAGGGTATACAAAAGGGACTCTTAGTGAAGAGAATTGAGAAAAGAGAAGGAAGATTGCAGGGATGGAACAAGTAAAGTGGTGAAGCTTAAAAGACCAGGGAGGACTTGGGGTGAGCCATCATCTAAAAGAGGGTAAAACACAGTAAAAGCACAGAAGGCAGTCGGTTGCTCTAAGGTTGTCATTACTTTGTGGAGATCCCTACTATGCCCCTCCTTTTTTTTGCTTCTGCAGAATTACTAGATATACGTAATTAATTTTTTTTGGTGCACACATACATATGCATATACATAGACAAATATGAAGGTAGACCTTGACTGTTTATAAGATTTCCAGATTCAGTATGTACTCTTGTTTATGGCAGTGACTCCAGAGCTAATTGTATTTCTTGCGTCACTGCAAATGTACTGTTTTCACAGGGAGTGACGAATGCAAAGCACAAAGTTATTAACTGTTTCATCGTAATTTTAGCATGTTGTCTTGAGATTGCCTGTGGTTTGGAAAAAGTAATAAATTATTTCAGTATAAAATTATAGTAGCCAGATACATTTCAAGGTATTACGTGTAATTGTAATTATGGATTTAGAAAGTATGGTCAGGAATGGTTCATATAATTTTAAATAACAGCATATAAGCTAATGATGTACAAATTAAATGTGGAAATTACTCGAGTAAAAGATAAGAGATTGCATGTTGGATTATATAACTGTATCTGCTAAACAAGGGAAAGATTTGAGCAATAGCAAGAAAAACAGAAATTAAGAGGCAAAGGGAAGAACCATAAAGATAATTCTTGAAGACAGTATATTATTTTCCTCTGTCAACAACCTTAAAGGAATATATGTCTTCTATAAACATCTGTAGTCTTAAGTACTAGCAGGTTTCTGTGTCAAAGGACACTGCTATGTAGGTTTTTATAGGGACGAGTTGCATGCATGGATTTATTCCCACTAGTGAAGGGCGACTACACCTATAACAAGGATGTGCAAGAGATACAATTGTGTTAAATTTAGATTCCAGTGTAGGCGGTTTTGCTTTGCCTTTGATCATGTTATAGAAAAGAAGAAAGTAACATGCCATGCCTATTTTTTCCAGTATTAATAATTCTTAAAATACTATTTTAAGTTCCTCTGAGTCTTAGTGCATGAAATGAAAGCACAAAGTGTACAAATTGACAGCCAACACAAGTGAATGTGATTTCAGTTTTATCAATCAGTATGAGAGGAGTATCAAGAGAGAATATGGAGCATGGATAAGTAAAACTAAATTACTCAGATTTCAATAAACAATAGCTCTATTAATAACATAAGTAAAGAAAGTATTTTAGTAGGATTTCTAACAAAACTTTATTTTTAGAAATGAAAGGAACTTTTACTAATGCAGAATGACACACAGTATTTTGCACTTGAATGGAAATAAAATTCGGTAACTAATTAATAGAATTTTCCTTCAAAAGCAAAAATGTAACAGCCCAAGGCACTAGTTAAAAAAATTCTTTTTATTCAAACCACGCTCCTGCCAAATGTGATCAGTTTGAGAAATTAAGGTCTTGAGGTTTCTTGTCTTGCAGTTTCATGATAACAATTAGTATTTCAAATATTTTAGTGAAGGAAAAGGAGGACGCACATGCTGATCCAGAAATACAACCTATGAAGGAAGATGATGGAACGTTTGGTGAATACAGGTGAGCAACTGATGTGGTTTGTTGTGTTTGCTGTTCATATCACACACGTACTGTATATAATATCACACTTATTAATTCAAAACTAACTTTTTTTCCGTGTTGACAAAGATTCTGTATCCAGTGCTGTATAGAACTCTAGATAGCATTTCAACCACACCATTAGAAAAAAAAACCATCCAAGCTTAGAATAAACCATTCAATAAGGCAAGACGAAATCCAGATTCTAACACAATTGTCTCAAAGCGAGGAATCTGTATTTACAAACCTGATTTTCAGGTAGATAAAATACCAGATACAGTGTCCTTTCAGTTAGGGCACATTTAGCATTTTGGGTTTTGAAAATACATTCTAATTGATGCCTAATAAAGGCAATCTTGTGTTAAATTGATAGGAAAACAAATGCATTTAAAATATCTGCCAGTACTAACACCTAATCCAATAACAAGGAAGTGATGTTATACGCAGAGGGGAAGGAATGTCCTACAAGAAAAAAACAGATCTCCCTTTCATGTATTTCAGTACAAGATACATAGCAAGCAGCTTCAAAGCATGCAACACAGCTCTTATTCCTGACTCTTTTCCTTTGCTGTGAATGCAGTCTTGCTGAATCTCCTGGCATCATAAAAAGCATGCCGTGGCAAATCTGTTCATATAAGCATTATGAGTACAGCATATTAAATAAGCAGCATTTTATTTGTTGTTTTTTGATTAGTACAGGAAGTAATGTCATTATTTTCTAAATATGTCAATACCTTTATATTTTACATGGGTGTTATATTAGATTTTATAGTGCATTCCCATGTCAAAAGCATTGTAAAAACCCTTTATTATTTTGAAGATGTGACATTTACAAATGTACATTAAAACATCAGTTTTTTCAAGAATGGTCTATTCTGTTGCCATAGCTTCTTCATATAAGAGAAATGTGCATCTTGACCTCACTGGACTAGATTTACAGTTCTGAAATAGCAGCTTCTATTTATTCTTCTTGATTTAAAAAAAATATGATACTCTTTTCTTAGGTTAATGAGTTCAGAATAGTATTTCATTACCGTATTAAGTGCATATGGATTAATTAAATTCAGCTGATAAAAAGGGAAGTGTGAAGCAGTGTTTGGAAGCAGAGATAAATAAGTACTGTGTAAGTTTTCCTAGGTAGTCCAGTTCGCATTCTCCTTTACTGCTCCTCTATTTTTCAATACTTGGAACTTTCAGCAGCAGAAACTGACTTTCGTACAGAATTGTACAAATTATATTACCTCAATACATGTTTTCTCAGGCCTAGCATAAGACTGTTCAAGTCTACTTTCATGTGTGACCTGTAGGAAGATTGGAATTTATGTCTCCCTATTGAAGTGACTTGAGTTATCTATAGAATCATCTAGTGTTTTATTAAATTACTTTATAATGCATTTATCCACCTTATGTCTGGTGCATATGGACAGATGCATGTCAAGCTTTCAGACTTGTTCACATGAAAAAGCTCATTCTATTTACCATGCAAAAACTCCTTTCTAAAATGTATTTCTGTGTAATTAGTCTATATTGGGCTTTCCTCTTTTTTCCTTAGAGACAGGGCAGCAGCAGCAACCAGTCAGATTACAGAAGATATCTTGGCACCCTCTCTGCAGCCCAGCATCACTGCAGTCACTCAGTTCCCAGTTTGTCTGCCTCACGTGGCAGTGGTCATGATGCAGTGCTCCTTTGAGGAAAAAGGGTATAGGGTTTCCCTTGAAAAAAAAAAGTAATTTTTGAAAGATGTAGGAATTCGAGTATTTTGAACTTTTTTCATCACTTCAGGTCCATGTCTGCTTGGACAGGAAAGAAACTGGACAAGGAAAAGAACAGAAAAGGTAGCTGTGCCAATTCTCCTGAAGCAGACCCTGTCTTTACCAAAGCAAAGTCTGTGAGATCTGACAGATGCAACTTCTTCAGAAGGTCAGGGGATCAATGCTCCAGCACCAGATCAGAGACCTCCTACACCAGGAGGAGGGCTAGGCAGTCTTCAGAGCTTACAAGGGTTAGTTCTGTCTCTGCTTCCCTCTGCCGAGAGGAAAAGAGGTCAGACGAATGGAAGTGCAGGCATGGCTCTAGACATCATGCTTCTGAGCAACACATAATGGGGTCGGAGGAGGGCTCAGATTCTCAGGCAGGACAGCCATCTCCTTTCCAGCAACCCCTCAGCTCCAACTCAATTCGTGGCTCACTGGCAAGGCACCATTCTTCTCTCCAGCACTTGTTCAGCCAGACCCCAGACTACAGCTCAGATTCAGAAGACACTCAGAGCTCCTATCACAGGAAGGTAAGACCTTCTACTACTACTCACTTCTCTGAATCTGAAAAGAATTCATTAATGAAATCTGTAATTTTGCCTGAGCTAGCTACAGTCTTAAAGGATGCTTTGACAGCAGCCAGACAAAGTATAACTTCTGTGGCACAGGCTAGGACCCATTTAGTAAAGCATCCCAGGGTACCAATTACAGAAGTTCCAGTGGTTCCTCTAGAAGCAACTGGGAGCAGTTCCCAAAATTTTGAGTCTGATCAGATGGACGGTTTAAAAGCTCAAACAGCTCCTGGGAAGGAGAAATCCGAAGCTGACAAGGCCTTGGAGGTTGAGTCATCCCCTGAAGATGGGGAGATGTCATCTGAGTCCCCTACAGAAGACCAAGAAGGACCAGATCCTCTGCGTAAGTTTGACATGGAGTATCAGAATTATCTGTTCAAGCGCATAAAAAGAGTGTTAATGCTAAAATCTTCAAAATCTGAATGTGCTTCAGAAGAACTGCTTATCCCATCTGAAGAAGGCAAGGTAGATGCACTTCCTATCCATTCAGCAGTGGAAGATCTTGTCTGTAGGATCTGGGGTAATCCTGAGGCAAAGCATGAAGCCCCAGCAGTCCTACGTAAGCTCTATCCTCTTCCAATGGAGAAAGCTGCTTTGTGGGGGACCTTGCCTCAGGTGGACAGGGCATTGGTTAGTGGTGATTCTGTACTGTCAGCGACTGCTAATATGGATGCTCTCCCTAAAGATCCTACTGATAGAAGGGTTGAGGAAGCAATCAAAAGATCTTTCAAGCTAGTTGCAGCCCAGCTTGGAGTATCTATCTACTGCACTTACGCTTGTAGAGCGTTACTAATATGGTTGGAGAAGGAACGAGCCAGATTCAAAAAGCAATGGGTCCCATCTGGTGCCATGCAGAGGAAACGCAGGCTGTGTAAAATTGCGGCTAATTTTATCCATGATGCAGCTGAGGACTCTCTGAGACTCACGGTTAAAAATATGGCGTGCCTCACTGTAGCCTGGAGAGCTATATGGCTACGTCCTTGGACCTCATCGCTAGATCTAACATGTAAACTGCTGTCCTTACCATACACAGGCGGGAAGCTATTTGGCGAATCCTTGGTCCAGATCATGAAGGATTTCTCAGAACACAAACAATCCCTACGTCAGCTGAAGAAAAAGAGCTCTGTTGGAAGCTCGTCATTTTCTTATCCTCACAAGTGTCTGAGCTCCTTTCGTTCTCCTCCAAAGTTTAAAGGAGGGAAGGGAAAGTATAAGGTCTCACACTCATTTCATGCCAAGTACGAAAGGACATCTCACTTTCAGAGAGACACCAGACCACCAAGAGGAACTTTCTAAGAACATAGACTTGCTTCCTCCTTTTACAGGAACCGGGAAGAGTGAAAGACTTGGAAATTTATACTGAATAGATTTCAGTATTTCTGGACAAGTAAGCCCAACGCTTAGAAAAGTAGTTGTTTAAAAATAATATTTAAATTATTAAATTACTTAAATCTTAATGACTAATTAAGATCTTCTAGAGAAGTCATAGCTCTCAATTTTAGGAGAGATTTTTGTTACATTCATTTTATAGGCTTCCCAGTATTCTTGGGATGGCTTGGACTTGTTTGAACTTTCGCACTCTTCAACTTTATCTAAGAGAATACCTTCTGCAGAACCTGCCAACATTGCATTTTCCTGCCATATCTACCTAACGAAGGAAGTAATGCCTTAGGAAACACTGGTGTTTCAGGAACCACAGAATGACCAGGTGTGCACTATGTTCCTGTGACCAGGGGCACACCTGCACCTTTACATAATAAGGGGAAACAGGGCCTCTGTAGCAAACTGATTTCACTACAATCGCAGTGGTTTCCTGAGTCGTAGAAGACTAAGACAGCAAATTGTGGACAGTCAATGCGTACACCAAGAAACTGCAAGAAATACAAGAAGTACCACAAATGTGTGTCTATTTAAATTAAAATTCAAGACTATCTAGAGCTCCCGTTCAGGTCAGTGTAGGTGTATAAATCAGACTAAATTTCCATCCTGGGCCCTAAATCATGAGAAATGAAGAAGTTATGGCATCTACAGGCCTGTGAATTCATGGGGAGGGAGGGACTGCAGGCATGCATTTCTTAGTCAACTTCACAGGAAGTATGAAAGTCTAGTGTCTCATGGCAGTCTGCAAGATGTTCTTAGGAAGGCCAAACAGGACAAGGCAACTACAGTAGCAGGACTACTAGTGTGGTAACACAGGATGTTTGCACATTTTGTTGAACTATTTTGCCTCTTCAACATTTTTGACACACGTGATATTTTTCCTAGAAATTCTTGGGTATGCTAAGAGAGACTTTACAGAAATGGTTGGTGAAGAGTTCTGACATTGCTGGATAATATACTACTCTACCTTCTTGTTCTGGGTTGATTAACAATGAGAATATAGTTTGTAACTACAATAGTATTTTTTTTCTCTTCTAGTTACTCAAGTTTTATAGCTGCTTAGGCTGTTTCCAGGGAGACCTAGCAATGATTTGTGCCTCAGCACCATAGTTCTGAGCTTGGTCCCTTCTAGTGTGAGAGATGATGTCAGTGGACTGCCTGCAGAATTCTTGTCTCTGAATAGTCCAGTCGGCTGTGGCAGTGGTCTTACTGCGTCCTCATTTACACACACATGCGTTCTTTGACGGTTCTTATTTTTATTCTTGAACATCCGTGTCGCTACTTTTTAAATCAGTGCTTTGATTTCTCTTTGTATAATTTTCCACCAGAAATAGCAAAGGTGGAAAGTTGGTTGAAATACACTGCAGCAGATTTTTCTTTAAAATTTTGACAAGGAGAGAGTCAGGTTCTCTGACTAACAACGATTTTTTCAGCCCATTGCCTTTTAAAGCCAGAGTTTAATCTCCCCGTTTTTCCAGCTTCTGCCAGGATTGAAGATTGAATATTACAGAGATGCTAAAGAAAAACAACTCAGAAAACTAATATAGATGTTCTTATGTCTTAGCTAGATTAGGAATAGTAAAATATTTTGAGGTCTGGGTTGACACAGGTGCATAAGTGCGTAGGGAAAGCATTTTTCATCTGCATAGTCCTGTCAATTTAGGAGCATGAGCAGAAACCCGTTAGGTATTGGGGCAGAGGTTTTCCTGGAGCGTGCAGGGAAGCTGTAGTATAAGATATTTCTGTGGCTTTAAGTATACTGCTTATACTTAAACATTTCTAGGCTGTTGACCTGAGGGCACAGAAAAAGGAATTTACTGCCAACAGTTTTCATCTTCTGCATCCTCTTTCTGCGTCCAGTAGCCCAGACTGCTTTACCCGTTTTGTTTGTTTTATGTTGCCTTTCCTCTGACAGTTGTGTTACAAGGAAAAGTAGTATATTGCTAACCATATATTGAGTCTTTTTGCATGTCCATGAATGTGGCAAAGTTTAGTGGGAACTAGTTGCCTGCTGGACTGCAGAGGCATCGTAAAACTGTCTTCCCCATTCTGACTGGTTGCTGCATGTACCCATATCTAAGGAAGAAAAACTGAAAAGTTGAAAGAAGAAAGGAGATTTCAAGGTACCTGTTTCTTTCAATAACTGATGAGCTTGTGAAATGGAAGTAATTCTTTTAAAAATATAAGTTGTACTTTGCACTTACACGTTATTGTCACCTGCATACTTCTTCATATCTTTTTAATCATTAACTGCAAGTTTGCTATGTATTTCATTAAACTAAGAAGAAAAAGAAACATGTATTCACATATTAGCAGTCATTTATGAAAAAATATTTAAATCATGCTTTTAGAGTATGCTTTAACATTAAACACTGTTCTTACTAAAGGGCAAGAAATGTGTGTGGTATATATCAGTACTTAACAAAAAGACTGGTACATGTCACTCTTCACTGAGCAACGTTGATTCCATTCTAAAAAGTAGCAGGATAGAATTCATTTGTAAGACAGCAAATAGTAAATGTATCCCTAGACTTAACTTTCATGGCTGTCTGATCTAAATATAAAATCCATATGTAAAACCTCTTGTTTTGTTCCCTCCCAGTACTTACTGTCTTACTATTAATTGTATACGTGGCACATTTCAAACTTCTTCAGTTTTCCACTGTAATTTTGGTCAACCTAATTTGTACTTTATTTTTCATTTCAAGATGCTACAATAGGTTAGTATAAAAGATAGCAAGCAAAATCACAAACAAAACCTAAAACGAATTATGATCTATCCTGGTCGCATTTTGGAATAGTTTTATGAACAACTCCAAGCAAGATTAGTGAATCTTGCAGTTACTGTATCAAAATTTACGGCTTTAACATGTTTTTGCAATATAATATTATATATCCTACAGCTTAAAGGGTTCTGTAGCTCTTTGGGCATCCATATTCACTGGGCAATTCAGTGGCTTTTGCGGTTTGCTTCTTGGCGGCAAGGAGAAAATACATTCATTTCCCAAGAGCACCAGGGTCCCTTCTCTCTTTTGCCCGCCCAGGGTTACAAAAGTGCTGTCCAAAACATCCATGTCTTCACTTTTTTGCTTTCTCTCCTGCTTCTTGTTTTGCTTTATATTCCTCAGTTTCTTTCCCTTCCATCCAAAACATTCCGTTAGCATGTAATAGAAGAGTCATAATCCAGTTTGATACAGAATAAAAGGTACCACGGCATATATTTCCTTTTCCTGAACAAGGAGCGGGCAACACCCTGGGTAATCCCACATCTTTTTCTGCTGCCAGAATCGTGGCAGAACTTCTTTCATATAGTGCAATATGGGAGGGAATTCCCAGATTCAGGTTTGATTTTTGCATCTGCTGTAACCATGCTCTTACCCCAGCGCCCACCTCTGTGCAGGTGTTTACTCCTAGGTAAATCTGCAGTTTCGTTTGGTTTTCATTATACAGACAGTAGAATCTACATCCTTACTAAAATATAGAAAAATCACAGACACAATGCAACCAAACTGTGTAAGTATTTCTTAGTTGTTTGGCTTATAAATAATCTTTGTTTTCAATAATGGAAGCGTGAAAACCCTAAGAGTGGAACTTCCCATAGCCAGATTTATCTAGGTTATAAATGAAAATAGAGTTTTATATTAGATTAAACATAAGCATGTGGGTATTTTTAATACAGTGATGGTGTATCATTTATTAGTGTATGTTCCAGCCTAGTGCATTACACCAGATTGGGTCACACTTTAGAATATTTGCGCAGAGTTTCTGGACCAGCTGAAATATGGTGCAAATGCAGTTTTAATTTCTTTTCATTCCTACATATTACAGTGTAAGCAATTACAGAGCTGCTCATCTAAAATTAAACAGCAAACCATATGTGCAGTGTTCTTTACTAGATGCTGTTACCCAGAAAGCATAACACTGCAGTCATTCTTCTTTGGGAAGAGGACCTGGTCCTACTTCAAAGTGAGGGTCTGGTCTTTGTTTGATTTGTATGGCCTGTTACGGTGACTCTGATGCCCTCTGATGAGGGCAATGGAGAAACTGCCTGTGATTTCTAAATACTCGAATCTGTCTTCAACCTTTTAAATACAGGGTCACTCCATAACGAACTCTCTCCAGTAATATCTCTGTAATCTGCTTGTGTTTGCAGTGCTATAAACATTTGCACTTTGCTGCTGGATGCTTGACGTTTCCGAGTAGCTTTCTGTTAGATGTTACTCCTCTATATGTTTGCAGTATCAGTGAGCACAGGAGATCAACAAGACGATATTTATCCTCGTGCCACGTACACAGCAATAACTAAAAACAAAGTCAAGACTGATACAATCAAGTTTAGAGTTTTTGTCTTTGAGTATTTTAAGCATGAGGATTTTCTTATATGTTAATAAGATAGATATTCCTACCACTTCGTTCTTGTGTATGCATAGAAGAATAAAATTTCTAGTATGTTTTTTCTGTAATTATTAGAGGTGTACTTTTGGAATGTGATAACTTGGAGTCTTCCAAAAAAGGTGATGAGATGAGGAGAAGCAGCTTGACGGAAAATTGGTGTAATGGTTTTCTAGCAATAGTGAAATATTCTCAACAGGGCATTTGTTAGCTAACAATATAATCTGTGTGACCTTGTATGTGCTATATATATTTGGTTTCTCTGGATGTTCAAAGATATTCATTAGAAAAAAAAGATGAAAATGTAATTATTGGAATAACTAAGGTATTTGTTTTTAGGAATTACACAGTTAAGATAATTTGCTGAATATATATTCAGTTTTTACTTGGAAATTCTTTAGAGCTGCTGACGAAATCTTCATTTTGAAACTGAATTGCAGTGTAAAGGATTCTGAAAAGAGCCCAACTCCATCTATTTCATGAAATACAAGTTTACCGCAGCTGCAGATTTATTTGGGGATTCTGATGGTGCTGCAGCTTTTCCACTGACAAGGGAAAGACAACAGTATTCTGCTACAGGGATCTCTCCTCCCTGCATTTCTTTCCTTTCCTTTTCCTGTCTCCAGCTCACCATCATCATGTTATCGGTTATGGATTAGGATAAGGAGGTTGATCTGATAAGTAGTGAAAAAAACTAAGCATGCTCTTAACTGTAGCTACTGTAAGATTAATTGTTGCTTTACCTGTATACAGTAAATGTTTTAGCAATTTTAAGAGCTGGTAAAATACTGATCACTATCAGGATATGGACTTTGCTTTTCTTCTTAGGCTGTTTTCATTTGTTTCTTCTGCACCCTTTTAATGGAATATGTAGGTCTCTTGAAAGGTAAGGTTGAAAATTGCAAGCCTGGCCTGCATTATGTAACAAATTATTTGAAATGCAGTACTTTTATTTTCTTTATACTAGTAAAGAAAATTGGTATATTTCATTTAACCAAATTCATTCTTCATTCATGATCAAGGAGTCAAAGAAATTAAGAAGTTTAACAGACTAACTTCACGACACTTCATAAGCTTGTTACTTTGGAGAACAAAAAAATTATTTTCTTTATAACTTTACAACCCACTTTTTAATGCTTGCAGTTGCATCTAAATTGCTTCCAAGCAAAGGGCACAAGTCTTATCATTGAAAAGTCATGCACGATGAGGGAAAAAAAGAAAAAAAAAGGAAAAAAAAAAAAAACCACAACCCCCCCCTCCCTCCACTGAAGACATTCTCTGTTTAAACCATTCCTACACCATGTATTCATGTCAACTGCATCATATTGATCTGTCTCTACAATGTGATGTGGGTTTACTAAAGGATTCTAGGGCTGCACACATGCTTTTTATAAACTCTGCATGCATGGCTGATTTTTGTTTTAATATATAATGCGTCAGTTAATTCCTTTTGTTTGTTTGTTTGTGTCTCCAGCGATGCAGAGGACCATAAACCTCTAAAAAAAGGAAGCCGGACACCTTCAGACAGAACTGTGAAAAAAGAAGACAGTGATGATAGTTTAGTTGACTATGGGGAAGGTGTAAATGGTCAGTTCAATGAGGATGGCTCCTTTATTGGACAATACAGTGGTAAAAAAGAGAAAGAACCTGCTGAAGGAAACGAAAGCTCTGAGGCTCCTTCTCCTGTAAATGCCATGAATTCATTTGTGTAACCAGAGGACTTGGTCCCCTTGTATCTTCGGTTTGTTTAAAGCACTTGTACATCCTCCTTCTCATACTATGAACATGCAGGTAACGGAGCTCCTCACCACGAGATGTTTATGCTATGAGAATATGCAGGTCGGTACAATTACACAGCATAACGACACATTAAGTGGTATGTTAGTATGACTCAAAATACAAAAGTCAAATTTTGTTCAAAACTTGGGTATTTTTACTTTTTTAGAAGGAACTGACACAAACAGTAACATCGACTTCTAGTTTTGTTTCCTGTTGAAAATACAGTGTAATGCATGGAAAAAAAAAAAAGCTCCACAATTCACAGATAATCTCGTGTACACTCTAAAAACATGGTTTGACGATTTGTTATGCAGTCCTCAGCTGAATCCCTGGGTATGAATTCCGTTTTCATTGTCAGAGTGTTATAGTAGTATTATATAGAACTTCAATGTCTTTGTGGACATTGTTGTGAAATTGGTGACTTAATGTCTAGCTATCATATGTCTTTTTGCAAGACAGTTAGGAACAGTATGTACAGTATATAATTGCTAAATGATTTAAGTATGACACTTGCATTTGCTGATGCTTAATGAGACCCTATTATCTGCTCTTTGCTCCTATTACTTCATAGCCTTTTTAATCTATCGAGTATTACAGCAGTACAGTGTTCTATTTTTACATCAAAACACATTGGATTGATTTTAGGGCATAAAAGATACGCATTGCAATGCATTTTGGAATTTGTACAGTCACTGAAAGAAAAACTTTAAAATAAGAGTAAATATTCCAGAAAACACAGGGCAAAATACATTCAGTGCCTTTATACAATATGCATTCCATAATGCGCTGTACTACTAAATCAGTTGGTGCAGTAAACTGTGATTAGCGGACTACTCTCATTGCCAAATAAAATGAAAATGTGAAGAAAAAATAAGTGTTATGAAACTGTTGTGCTAAAAACGGAAGGTTTTAAATTACACAAAGAAGAGTATGATTTTTTTCCCTTTAAAAATAAAATAAATGCTTTCTAGACAGTTACAGCACAACACGTTTTCATGGCCTTAGGAGATTTAAAAAAAAAAAACCACAACAAAACACAACCACAATTACATTATTTACTAATATAGCAAGGTATAAGCTCTTGTAAAATAAATGAGTTGTTAAAAAAGCAAACCAGCCGACTCCAGCAGCGCGACCGCGTTTCCCTCTGTGTCCCGGCCTGACGGGTGTGGCAGCTTTGTAATTATCTGCGCCCCGAAGCAGTGGGGGGGTCACTGCTCCAGCCACAGAATTCAGTCCGACAAGTGCTAGTTCGCTTTTAGTGGTAAAGGATGACCAGTATCGGTTATGAAATTATTTTCTCGCATACTATATCAATCAAATGTTTACCTCCAAATATAAATTTTTATAACAACCTATGGTTGAAGGAATGCTCAGTTTCATTTGCCAATAAATTGGTTTTTCATAACTTGCATCAAGTTTAATTTTAAGTAAGCTTTTTATATGTAGATATTTTGTTGAATTTGTAAATACACTTAAAGCGTAGATGCTATATGCTTCTAGGTGTTACAGACAAATAAAACAAGAAAGCTTATGTTGTACTGTGTAAGAAGTACTATAGCCAATGGTATGCATGGTATTTTAAAGCATCTACTTAAATTTCTATTTTATTTTTTTTTTGCTGTGAAGACGAAATAGTGAACTGTTCTGCTTATTTACTGCAGATTCCTAATTGAACCATTCAGAGCTGTTGCCAGTGCATTACATTAGTCCATAGTACACCTTGCAGCTTTCATGTATATATTTTAGGTAAAGCACAACTGAAGTAATCACAGCCGTAAGCTTGCTGTAAGAAGCTTCTTTTGCACCTTTGAGCTTTCCATTCATCAGTTTTCTTAATGGGAACCGAAATAAGAAACGAATTCTACAAACATTGACTACAAAGCACAAAGAGAACTTTTCTTAATAAGATTTGCCAATGGTTTTGGTAAAAGAGAAATATAATTTTACTCTTATTTAATTGTAGATGCTGAATTATCTGTGCATGTGGGGGTAAACATACAGGCTCACTTCTGTAATAGTGCAACAGATTTTGTATTAAAAATAAATGTGGTTTTAAAATTTCACTGTTTGTTCTGTTTACACTAAAAAACGCATCTGATTCACCATGTAATTAAGGATTCAAAGCAGAAAAAAGCCTGAAACAACGCTGGCAGAAGTTCCCGTGGTGTTACGGGACTTTATGTACTGCAACCAAGTTGGTGACGGAAAGTTGCATACCTTTTCATGCTACC
>JAHREE010000367.1:921428-950723 GCA_033628505.1 Tringa tobata | reverse complement strand
GGATTGCCCTTAATCTCTGTGTCAAAGAAGAAAGGCTTAAGGTCTTGACGCAGGAGGCTGGGAGTAGCTGTCGCGGAGCAGATTGCGCTCCGGCGGGGCGGCTGTCACGGCTCAGCCCGGGCCTGCTCGGCCTGTCCCCTGCTCGGGCACTCTTCAACTCCCTCCTTTTAAAGGGTGCCCAGGACGGTGACCACTATTAACCCTTTTGATGAGGACAGGCAACGTGCAGCACATTTTCAGATTCGTGCCCACCAGAAGTCCCGTTGGTCTGAAATGAGATGAAGAAACCCTGAATTTATTCACGTTGTCAGAGAGCATCATCTTCAGAGGGACTCTGCCCGCAGGAACCGTCTCAGCACGTCAGGGCCCCTTCATGTGAGGAGGACGGAGGCTCTGCCCTTTGGAATTAGCATAGCATCATCCCCCCTGCAGCGAAAAAGAGGTGGAAGGGGAAGACTTCTGCAGGGTGCGCATGGCTTTGTAAAAGGAGACTTGTTGCATGGATTGAGGCATAAAATAAGAGAGCCTAAGGTTTTAAGGAAATAAGTTTTCAAAAAAACACTATAGAAAAATCATCATGTATCAGCATCATAGAAAATCCTCAGCACAAGAAGGATGGAGCAGATCCAGAGGTGGGCCACAAAGATGATCAGAGGGCTGGAGCACCTCTCCTGTGAAGACAGGCTGGGAGAGTTGGGGTTGTCCAGCCTGGAGAGGAGAAGGCTCCAGGGACACCTTATAGCAGCCTTCCAGTATCTGAAGAGGGCCTACAGGAGACATGGGGAGGGACTTTTTACAAGGGCAGGTAGTGATAGGACAAGGGGGAATGACTTCAAACAAATCTAAATCAAAGGGTGAATTTATATTAGATATCAGGAAGAAATTCTTTACTGTGAGGGTGGCAAGGGACTGGAACAGGTTGCCCAGAGAAGCTGTGGATGCCCCATCCCTGGAAGTGTTCAAGATCAGGCTGGATGGAGCTTTGAGTAACCTGCTCTGGTGGGAGGTGTCCCTGCCCATGGCAGGGGGGTTGGAACTCGATGATCTTTAAGGTCCCTTCCAACCCAAACCATTCTATGCTTCCATGGTTCTATGATATAGGTACAAGATGTTTGAGGTTAGAGGTGGGAATGCAGCCACATGTTAATGATTAACAAGGAAGAAAATCTGGCAAATAGTTTCTTTTTGCTGGTGGTGAGAGGAGAGATGCTGAAACCTGGAACCCAGGACAGATGTTTCAGATGGAGCAGGCAGCCACCACCCTGCCAAAGCCATTGAAGCTGCTTCATTTACAGCAGATGAGACTTCTGCTTGTGGCATTTTAGGCAGGTCTTTGGGCAGAGGTTTGCATAATGAATATTATTTTAGTGAATGACTGTCTAACAGAGTGTCAGGGTTTCTCCACTGATGACAGCAGCCTCCAGCGGGGACTTCACAGCCTCAGCCAGTTTATGTGCTGGAGAGAGCCACATGGCAGAGCCGCAATCTCTTCTTTCCAAATCCTGTATTTCAGACTGCAACTGAAAAACATTCCACTACAAGTATTAAAAAAGCAAAACACTTTCATTATGTAGCCAATTTCAGTGAGATTACTGCTCATCAGTTGTTCACTACAGATCAGTAATAATAAAAATAATGTGAAAGGACCATTGCAGAGGCCATGTATTTGAGAGGCTCACTCTCATAGGATACATTGTAATTCCACACACAAAAGGTTGGGGAGAACCAGTGCAACGTCCTTCTTAATTGCACATAAAATTTTCAATTTTTAATGGCTGGAATTTGATGTTCCACGTGAAAGATAACAGAAGAAACAAGATGAATTTGCCTGTCACTCATCCTAAGCTTCTCTGCAGGTTTGGTTCTGGTTTTGGTTGCCTGTCAGGCATTTATTTTTTTTTTATACATTGAGTAGGATAGGTTTCAAGAGTAATTTACATCCATTCGTCACTGGATGATGAGGTTTTCAGTAAGATGTTCAGAGGGAAATTGCTGTATACCGTAAGACTACGCCTGTCAAAAATCAGATACGACAATTGGTGCAGCCTAGTCCTGCATTTCACAGTGGTCTTTCACTGTGACTTAGTTCTTCATTTCAAATAGGCTTTCCATGTGAGACTTGAATTGATATAAAAATACACAGATGCTGGCTCTGAAAATTTCAGCTACTTCAATTGACAAAATGAAAGCTAATGTACGAAACATGGATTGCTCTAGTTTCGGGAGGGGTGGTTTCTATTTGAGATGATGTAAAGTGAGACCTATAGGAGCAGAAGTTATAGTCTTGCTAAAAGTTTCATCTCAGTCTCACACCAAGAGCTGTGTTTCATCTTCCCTGTGTGCAGCCTTGAGGAACCAGCTCCCCTCTGAGGCTCCCGGCACTGCAGCGAGGTCTCACTGAGCACCAAATCCCACCACCACTCCACAGAGGAAGAGTTACAGGGGAAGAAGGTCACTAAAGGAAGGCTAATGCTTGAAGGACATTTGGTTTTCCGCCCCTTCCAAGTGCTGGGTGAAGCTCTCACACCCTAACGGGGCACCCACTGGAAACGCTTCCTACAAACACGGCCCCTGTGGCCCCTTGATTTAGCTTTGCCTTAAATAGTATTTCAGTGCATGTTTTGAGTAATTGGATATCTTTATAAAGAATCGACTCATCTGGAGTTATTTCTACAAACAGGTGAAGGACTGGAGAATAAAACAAGGCGCTGTGCACCTTTTAGTCAGGCCAGCAAATACAAATAGGCCAGTTTGTCACTCGAGAGCAAGTCAAAGACACGGGGACATCCACCTAAGTCAGCAGGATCACCCTCTTTCCCTACACACAGCAGTGATTTGTATCAGCACAGACATGAATATCTACCAAGGTTGGGAGAGACCAGGCTGCCCGCTGCCATGAGGCTCCTCATCACAGGATCCACCCCACACAGACGCTTTCGCACACTTAAACGAGGCGCTGCATTTATTTCCAATTAATTAGTTGATGTGTTTCCTTTGCCAGCATGGGAAGAGCCTGCCGAATCAGCAAATAGAGGAAACCAGCGGCACCCAGTGTCCAGGTCCTTCTGGGCTGGTGTGGTGCTGGCACTGGCAATCCAGCTTTCACCACAGCACGTGTCCAGTCACTCTGGTCCAGGACAAAAAAGGAGATGGCCAAAGCAGGTCTCACCTAGAGCTATGCACCTACACCCCTGCTGAATTACTCTTTGCCTGGAATCACTAGTGGCAAGTGAACTGTGCTAATGACAGAAGAGGGTGACAGGGACAGCCATGCGCCCATGGGTGCCTGGGCTGGGCATGCTCTGCCATAGTGCAAAAGTGGTCAACCCCTCCAATAAGCTCTGACTCAAGTAAAATGCAAGTCACAAGATACTGAGCTTTTCTGTTAATTCACATTGTTGTTGTTGTGTAGTAAATGCTTGATACGGCAGCTGTTGGTAGGACAGAAAATCAAACTAAGTACTGAAAATGAACCCCTGAATATACTGTGCCACCATCCATTAGTACTGGTTACTGAACTCCTGATAAACAGGTGATGACTTTACAGCGCGTTACGTTGTTGTGCCGTTACCTCACATGCTGGTCAACAGCACACTGAAACAGAACTATTCTGTTGACTTTTTGGCTTTTTCAATTCTGAGAGAGACACTTGAGACATACATGAAGGAGCAGTAATTTAGACATCAGCACGGCTTTCTTAAGCAAGTTAGCATTAGAGGATATTGCCACCTGCAAAACACCCTTCAGAAGGGAGCACACCATCGTGTTTTATGAGACAAAAAAGCAGGTGGGATTATTTTGTCCTCACTGCATAAACCACTCATAGAGCTGAACCCCAAGAAAGCCTATGTTGGACAAAATGAGCCTGTTCCTGAGGTGCTGTAGATGGGGCGCAGCCACGGGCCGTGACTCCCAGGGGGCGGCTCAGGAGTGACTGGTGAATCTCCCCGTGTGACAACACCGGGCAACAAACTGAAAACGCCTTGGTGCAACTCTCCTCAAGCCGAGATGGTTTTTATATGGTTTGGCTGGATAAATATGTTCATTGGAAGGTTATTGTCCAGGCTGACTAGCCCCAGGCATTCTGCTTCCGTTTGTGTACGGGCCTGTGCATCATCCTTGCAGGGAGGGTTGTCAACTTCATTAGTCGACACACTGCTGATTTCTTCACCTTCCAAGATCCTAATAAGCTGCACACATGCCTAACCTTGAAGTGATGGCCCAAATCATATTTGAGGAGCTGTGTTCTGGAATAAAACCACAGATCAAATTGAAATATAAACTGATTAAAATAAATGGCCGATAGCCTAGCTGCGTGTGACCAGGTGACAGTAATGTGATATTGTAATTACCAATTGCACCCCTGCCTTTTCAACAGGTGTGCTCAAACAGCATCCAGAATGTATACATTTTTCTGCTGAAATATACATATACCCAGATATTTTCAGCCAGAATTACTCAGAAAGCTCAAACACGTGCTGAAGCCTCTCCATGGTTCCTGTCTAAGGCTCAATGTAACCTTGAAACGTGTTTGTTTGCCTCATGTCACGTTTGAGCAAACAGCTGGAGTTAAGTCCTAACGCAAACGGGTGTTTGCATCGTTGCTGACTCCGTGCTGGCCTCAGTGGGTTTGTCTCTGCTGCTAATTAGAGGCAGCCCCGGGGCCAGGACCAGCCCTGCAGCATCGTTAGCTCCCCGTCAGCTCATTACCAGGCTGCTTGAAGGGCTCTGTGAGGGCTCTTCACGGCCTTGGAGGTACCTGCTCCCAAAAGGCAGCGTGGAGAGGAGTGTGAGAGCTCTGGCTCCCTTTGGCAACATCCCAGGAGGCTCCACAGACAGAACGGCCAGGATACACCACGTTCACGCTGTAGGAAGAGCAGTGGAGGGTACCACCACCTCAGCTTCAAACCTGGGGAGGCAGAAGGGTCAGGCTAAGCCTCGGTGAGTGCAGCTCATCCCCTGCAGAGCAGGGTCTACACAGGGAGGTTACAAACTGGTCTGTGCTGCTTGGCCTTGGGGTCCCCAACTCGTCCTACATCTTTTATTTGAGAGCTGGCAGAGCTGCACCACTGTGTCCCCTGGTCATTGACTGTCTATGACAACTGTCCTGCCCTGAAAAAGTAAGGGGGAAGAGAAAGAGGGGACAAACAATAATTACTTCAAATAAGATAGCCCAAAGCCACCCAATCACATTTTCCAGCTGCACTGAGAAAAGAGTTGGTTTAGAAAACTCATCTGTGCATGTTTGTTATTACTAGTGGAGTGGTGACCGTGCCCACCAGAAAGCAAGATGGGAGAGCCCACAGAGCTCACCCCAGTAGGAGACAAAATCATGAGTGGTAATCCCACTTCTTTCAGAGGTATTGGAGACTCTTCCCAGCTGAAGACAGGATATGGGAGGTCCTAATGGCTTTAATTGATCTCATGTGGCTGCTGTGCTCAGCTTTTGCTCTGTTTGCAATCACAAATGAGTTTTGCCTCAGGTTAGCTTGTCAGAAACTGTTTTCTTCTCCTCTCTGTCTTGTATGGCATGATCTATTTCTTAAGACAATACACAATGAAGTTCCTTTACTAGCTCGAGACACAAGAAATCGCCGCTGTTAAATATGTTTAGTTAAAGTGTGTTTTTCAAAGAGACCGTGAATATCTGTGCAATGATGTTGAGAGTGGATATTCCAGGTAAGCAAAATCTTTTAATTTTGAAAGATGTGAATTAAGAGCATTAATGAACAGGAAAATGTGCATAGGTCAGAGGACAGGGATGTATTGCATGCATATAGGGTGGCTGGTATACACGATGTAGGTTCATTCAAGCACTAATGCCTCCACAGAATTCAGGGGTAAGTGCCAAAGAAAAGGGCACAGGAGGAACAAGTACGCTGGGTAATTAGGTAAGTAACAGATTGAAAAAAGGCAGCAGAGATGAGGAAAGTGTAAGTGACCGAGACAAGGCTTTTCCAACAAGGATGTATTTACTTCTAAAGCTTTGAAAGAAATGAATCTCTAAGGTCTCCACATTGGGTTTCTATGAATAGGCAAGAATAAATCCATCTAGAAAAACTTTGTTGCCGCTAAAGCACGATGAAAGAAGGATTAACCTTGAGGAAACAAAAAGCGGCGATGAATGGCTGATTGCCCAAACCTAAAAAGAGACTTCCTGCCCACTGCCGCATGTACACTTGTGTGGTGCCTTCAAATGTTTTTGTTGGAGGGAAAAAAAACAATTTTAGAGCCAAGTAATTGTCACTCTTTTATTGAATAGTAGCTAATAAGACATCCGGGGAGAATTGGGTTGATTTAAATACTTAATTCTAAGGGATATTCAGCAATCATGTTCTGACTAAATGGATAATCAAATAAGTCACACTCTCCATTTGAAAACGCGGTCATTGTTAATGGACCTAGTATCTGAGAGTACAGTTTTTTCACTGAAGCCAGACATGGGTGCAGTTAAAAGCACAGTCCCTTTGGGGGCCAACACCACTGAAAGCAGCTCTGAGCACCAGAGCAGATGAGAAAGTTCTGCTTATGTTTTGGATAGTCAAGTTATGGGTGGTAGACTATAGACACGTGGGCTATCAGCTAGTAACGAGCAACTTCCTGTGGTTAATTGATGCCTGTTAGACTTTGATATTTATGGAAAGTGAACTTAATGGAAAGAAGACCAGATTTTCACCTTTCTTACCGTATACTTTGCTGATTTCTTTTTTTTTGCTTATTGCTGCAATTTTACTACTTAATCTCAGGGGAATTTAATTTGTTGGTTTAGAAATGGGAGTGTCCCTTCAGTATATTTTGAGCATACAGCTCAAATACAGCTGGTGAGGGCTGTGTTCAGTGTGTGTTTGTTCTGTGACTGATGTTAAGCTCTTGGCCCCAGAAGGTCTAACTTCTTTGTACATCACTAAGGTTGAGGAACTGCTTTAACAAAATTTATTCTATATTGAACACTAGATTAAAAGTAAGCAGATGACTTAGCAGCCCAGGTTAGCAGACTAAGAAGTCACAATCCAGAAAATTAATTCAGGAGAACATCTGATGCAGTCCTGAGTAACATGCTCTAGGCAATCCTGCTTCAGCAGGAGAGTTGGACTAGATGGTCTCTATGGTCCCTTCCAACTCTAAAAAGTCAGTGAAATTCAGTGAAAACATACAGGAATTTAACAACAAATTCAGTGCAGTTTAGGTTTTGAATAGGAACAGAAATCAGTGGGATTCACAGGTTGTAAACCCTTATGGAGTCTGGCTGTAGGTACCAATAATTAACAATTTGGCATCAGGAAACACAGAATGTGGGCAAGTTCATCAAAACAGGAGGCTAAATGGGAAACTGCACAAAATCCCAACATATGTTTCTAAATCACAGATTCTGTAGGAAATCAAACCTCTGTCCTTGAAGAACGTGAGACAGATATTTTGGTCTGTTAAATCCTGGCAAGGGCAACCTGAATCAGTCGTGTCAGAAATACAGTCATCCTGTTGGAAGAACTCCAGAAAAGAGATTAGCAGTTGTTCAAGCAGGAAGTAATAAAAGCAATTCAGCCTCCTCCAGGGAAAGGTAATACCACAACAACGTGATGTTCCTGGGATAATGGAGCATTAAGCTTGTGACTGAGTTGATGTCATTGATAAAACTGTGATTACTCCACTGAAATAAGTTCTACCCTAAGGGCAGAAATCATGACAGGTACCTGAAAAATAGCCTGACAGTATGCCCAAGAAGATAAAATGGCTACAAACACACCTGGGTATAACACAAAATTTTAAAAGATTATATTGACAGTGATATCCCATCACCTAGTATTTTACATGTCAACTCTGACCTTCTAGGTCGCACCCGAGATCAGTCTATTACAGGCAACAAAAACTTCTAGTTTTGCCTGCACAACTGCGGAACAAACAACTATGAATCCCAAAACTTTGGCTCCCTCAGAGACCGGTTTTGTTGTGTGTTGGCACCCCTAAGAGGTGAGGTCCCATAGCCTTCTCCCACACTGGGTCCATAGCTGTTAGTGATACGATTTTGTCATGTTGTACTTTGATGAATGGCTGTAAAATATATGAGCAAGTAAGGACCCTAGCCTGCAGTTGGACACACCACTTTAAAAAAAAAAAAGGTATTATTTCAAACAAATGCATTATGCATGTTTAAGTTACCCTTCCTAAGAAACTGAGCCAGCGGGACATGAAGATAAATACAAATGAAGAGTAAAAGTACTGATGGCAATTTGGCAACTGAAGGAGTACTGGAGAGACTGAGGCGGGATGATAATGAATGGGAACTGTTTTTCCAGGAACTGAATACAGCTACTGTGATTCAGGTTTGGAAGCTGTATAAAGCTCTTAGAAGAGTAGGAAAAGACGTTACTGAGCCTCGTTCTGAGCAGATCCTATACAACCCCAAAGGATCAGGGTTTGGTGCTATGATAACATGACTGACTGCTTAACTGGAGTATTTTCACAGCAATACGTAAAATGATTTCTAGGAAGATGGACCCGCAGCTGAACCTTTTATCACTGTTTAGGGACTGCATGTGTCCAGGCTGTGTCTCATGGACAAAGCTGTCTCTTCAAAAGTGTACATATTAGCATAGACATCCTTTACTTCATGACTTTTGCTTTGGAAACTAAACAAATCTGGACTCCGCAGTGGCAAAGAATCCAAAAGAGTCTGCTTCCAATCTCATGGGTACCACATTACCAAGTGTGGAAAATATATGGGCAAAACACCTCAAAGAACTCTGTTAGTGTAAGAAAGATAACTTCCCTTCCTCAAGAGACATAGAGACAGACAGAGAGATTTGACAGAAGAACTACTAATATTTGAGAGGAAAAATATGAAAGAAAATCAAATATCACTGCCAAATACTGGAAAAGTTAGGGAGAGTGAAGTTTTGAATGGTGCCAAGAAAAGGAGATAATGGGGAGAATTTGGAAAGATGATAGAGATGCTGGAAGGTCTGTAGCTGAAACTGTGTCCCAGGCAAGGGAGAGAGAGGCTGAGACACAAATCAGAACAGAGAGGCAACAAGCAGAGGGTTAGATCTGGAAGGTGTCAGGCTGAAAGCTCAGACTGGCTCAGACTAACTAGATAAACTAAGTAGGCACAGGGAGAAAACAGATGAAGTGTAGGAGAAAGGCAGATGAGTCATAAAGGAGAAGGAGATCTTAAAGAAGGGTCAGACAAAGACGTACATGGGATGGGATATCAAGAAAAAATACTCTGGCTGCTGTGCTGAAAGCAGAAGAGACACCAAGTTGGATGATACAACATTTCTTCTTCCAAAAATGCAGCAAAAGCTCTGTCAGAGAAGTTTCAAAAGGGAAGCTGAATCAATCTAAACGGAAGGAAGGGAAGAGCTAGGCAGAGGAGCTCTGAGCAGCAGCAGTAGATGGCTCGTTTGGTAGAAATTGAAGGGTAAGGATAAAAAGGAGAGATACATGGAGCAGGCTGGGAACTGCTCTTTTAGAACGGAGAAATTAGATACCAAAATGGTATTTATACCTTGGTATTTCTATTGCATAAATATACAAAGAAATTATTTATGAGTTTAGATGACAGGAATGGCAAAAACCATTTAAAAATGAGACAACTGATATATTTCTGAATTATTCACTTAATAAGAGTTTCTGCATTTTGCAAGTGTGAAGGCTGCAATGTAATTAAATGGGTATATAAACTGAGTAGATATCATGGTCAAACAGACATAACTTACTGCAGGGAAACGCAATTGAACTTGCCCTATATAATTAACAGCCAATGATCAGCTTGCTCAGCCCCTGCAGAGATGTGCTTTCATTAGCCTGAGCTGGCTATTGATAGCTCCCCGTATTTCCATCATCCCCTGGAGCACGAGGCAGCCTTTCACGCGTGTCTGTATTCAGGACTGGTCGGTCAGATGTGGGGAAAGACTGCTAGGGGCCAGCCGGGATAATGATTTTTAGCAGCTGAACTACAGAATCCAAGGTGATTTAATGAATTCAGCTTGCGAACCCAATTAAAAATATGCTTTAGCATCATGAGAAAGCAATGCTTTTTACTGCAATTATAGAAATATGCAGATGCTAATTTATTTTCTCACCGGAATGCAAAACGATATGTAAGGGGTGCAGTTCTGCACCATCAGCCGTTTACAGATACTGTGGAAGTTGTGCAGGTTTGAAAGCTCAGCCCTGGTCAGGACAGAAATGAAGCGAGTCTGAGCAAGTTACCCCACAAAACTAGGAATTGGATCAGGTTTTTTTATTTAATGGCACCAGGAGCTACTGAAGGTCTGTAGCCAGAGAGATTCTCACAACCGAAGAAGCAGTTCCTTGTTTAATAATTTTCGTCTCCCCGTTTACACTGGCTCGTAGCCACAAGTTCAAAAGTAAATGACTGCATCTTTTGTGAGAGTGCAGAAGAAGCTCCCAGTGACTGAGTGAATGAGAGGTTTTGGCATTCATCTGCTGAATGCCATCAGATATTCTAATCTAGCATGTTAATGTTATAAAAATGTGAATTACCTGTGTAGATCTTTTTTCTGTTGTTATTGTATGTGATATGGCATGTCTTTCATGTTATCAACTGCAAAGAACAGAAATCAAAAACCTTTAAAATAATCTCATTCAAAATTGCTACAAAGCGTCCCATTTCCTAAATTCTACAGGAGTGAGTACAAATTTATCATCCAAGTCCATACACAACCTTGGCGATCTCAATTTACATGTCTTTCGGAGTATAAAGGTTCAGGATGAGAGATTCCCAGAAACAAGATGTATCTTCTTTTCAGATAGAGTGAGTGATAAACACTGGCACTGACCTGCTTTTCTTGATGTGAAGGGGTGACTCCTCTACCTAGACAGAAAAGAGATAGTAATTGAAGTAGGTTTTGTTCATTCTTCAGTGTTGGGACTGATTAGATGATTAAAGTCTACCCAAAAAGACCCAGGTATTCACTGTGGTATTTAATTCACAATCATCACTCATCAAGACAAATCTTGTCTTACATCTCAGTACCTTCCAGGTCTTTTTTTGCTGTGTCCTCACAGTCCTATCAACCTTGACAGCCCTGACCCAGCACTTACCCTACAAGACTCCAACTGCTTCCAGCCAGGGAATACGGAAAATGTTTGACAAAGTGTTGCCGTTTGACAAAGTGTTTGCCTGCCACTTGGTGGCTGGAAAATTGCAAGGACCCATACGAAGGCTTGAGGAACATGACACTTTGGGAGAACTGTAGCCTGGGTTGTGCACTAATTCTGAAAACTGAAGTAGTCAAACCCCTGATATTTGTTTCTATATACAGCTTTCTAAGATTGGCACTTGAGGTTAGCAGGACTTAATTTTCTCTTGAGTATTGTGAGAGTGTGTTGTGCCCTTCTGTGCCCAGGAGCCACCAGGGAGTTTTGCCTCTGGGGAGCCCTGGAGATAGAAGCAGAGCAGATGGAAGGAGTCTAACCTTAGTGTGTAGACTTGCCCTCAGCCTTGTTGGACTTGGTGAAAAAGGTGGTGGCAGCTCAGCCCTTCCAGATCTGCCTGATTTCAGCCCTAGTCTCTCCAGTGCCCTGCAGAAAATGTCAAATGATGAGGAAAACTCAGGGTGCCTGCCTCCCCCGAGCAGCAAGGCTGCGTGGTTCAGGCCAGTCTTGGCTGCCTCCCAGTGCAGGGCTGCAAGCCCAGCCACCGATGAATGGACCTCTTCTGCCGTACAGGTCCAAGACACACGTTTCTTTTGAAGAGAACTGCTGTGAAGCGAGACATTCACAGTTTCTCAGAAAGGACAGTAATCAAACCAGGTGTCCTTGCATTTAGCAAGCTAAAATAAGTCCCTCATGTTCTAAGGAGGATGTGCAATGGAGATAGTAGACTTGTATGAGATGACTGTTTCTTTAAAGAAGTGGGAAATTTTGGAAGCTCAAGAAAAGCAGAGCTGCAAATTAAACTGTATTTCTCCCATCTGTAGTGAGTTGACAAAAACGGCAAAACCCACATTTTTTTCACTTTCCTACCTGTTTACTGCCTGTTAAAAGCACTTGTCAGCCATCTTGACAAGCATTGTGCCAACGAGAATGAAGGGTCTATGGGACATAAAGGGTGCACAAGCAGTACCAAACATCTCTTTCCAAATTATGGACAATATTCCTCCCACTCCACTCATGTAACCCATGATGGGGGCAACCCGGGGAGGGATAAACATTTGCAAATGAATCCTTGTCTTCATTTGCATTTCCCCATCCTTCTCCTCTAGATGTAAATATATATGTATATAGAGGTATGTATTGAATATCAAACATATTGTCATCTAGGGTATTTCCCTTGGTTGGCAGGTGAGACTGCCAATTGCTTTGACACCTGAGCCTCCCTCATATTTAGATAGGACTTTGGGGGCACCTAATACAGTCAGTTCTGACTCTGGATCCTGGCATTTCAGCCCTGTAGTGCTGCATGCCACCGTATCCAAAGCCCTATGTTGAATATCTGTCTTCTTCTGGCTTTGTTAAGTAGAAGGCTAAGGCTAGGACAGCCTGGTGAGATAAGGGAATACCTAGTTATACGTCTCACCAGCATTTTGGGGTTATAGAAATGGCAAAGAATCTCATTTATGCAATACAGCCTACACAATTCAATGTGCTTCAAGGGGAGATATTTGCTGGAGAGCGCTGCCAAAAATACATGCTTAAAAAATTTAGTAGCTTTGGGGGATAAAAATTGGACTTGAGCAGCTATAAGGATGATTAGCTCCTTAAATCTCTTCTGTGAATCCTATTAAATTCAACTTCCACAGCCTGAAGAGCTTCTGCCCTCTCCCTCCGCCAGCTCCCTAGATAAAAGGAATATGTTGTGCTGCACAAAACAGTATTCTAATAGAAGGCTTCTCATAAGAAAAGCTGGAAAAAATCTCATCAGATCCTTGAATTACATGGGATTCAGTTCTATGGGCAGGGACCTTCCGTGACCTGTTTTTGAGCCAGTTTTGTCTCCCCTTTACTGACCTGCAAAGCTGCTCATGAATACTTGATGGATATTGACCTTCCTACACAACTTCGGAAGCAACCAAGGAGGATGTTTAGAACTACTCTATTTCCAGATATTTATTTGTTGTTGTTTCTTTCAGTGAAAATAAGGAAAACTAGAGCCTAAAATTATTCCCTCTTTTGGCCTTAAAAATATTGCAGTACTGTACAATAGTGCAGATGGGGCCTGTTGCTGAGAATATCTATTCCCTTTCATAAAAGCTGTGAATTCACTGTGACCCCATCATCCTGTCTATGTTTAGCTGAGCTATCTGGACCCGAGAGAGCCTGGAGTCTGGACTGTCTCCAAGATGCCCCTGTGCACACTCAGCTTGTCCTTGCAGGCAACCTGAAATTGGAGATGCAGTTTCTCCCCATCCTCGTACTACCCAGAACATGCAGTGTGTATTAACCCCCTGACCTCCCATCAGTCTGCACCTGCAGAGACTTTCCACATTCACTTCAGTAAAAAGAAGAGACAGGTAGGAGTTTAGGGCCCAGATTTTAAAAGGCACTGAAGTGTTTAGCAAGGGACATACAGAGCTAGGTATGGAGCAGGTCACATTGAACAGGACATGGAGAGTTGGGGCAGGAAGGCGGTGAGCGGCACCTGGATAAGGGCCTTGTGGAGTTGAAAAATCAATCATCTCCTGAAAAACAAGGACAAACACTTCAAAGAAAAAAAAAAATCTCTGTTTTCAATGTGGGACAGACGGTTTGAAAAAAAATATCTCTTTTTAATGTAGCTATAATTTGTTTGAGTTGTTGTATTACTAAAATCTGATATTTACTGGGAGCATTTCTCACAAATAGTCATGCAAAACCACAGAGTTTATCTGATTGCTCCCTTAATGAGCATGTGGTCACAATTCATTTTGAATTTTGATCTTAATTGAGGCAATTTTTTTCCATCCCTGAAACAAGAGTACTTGCCCAAACCCAGGACTTGCAGTGTCTGAACCCAAGCATCATGTGCTGTTTGACTGTCGGCCAAGCCCATGTTGGCCTGATGACTGTTTCCGTCACATACTCACTGACATGTCCAAAAGGTTCAAGGAAAATAAAGATAAGGAGAGGGTGGTCATGTCTGCTAGTGATGGAAACCTGTGTCCTCACAGTGGCACTGCAATTTCATCACTGTATCTGACTCTAAAATATGCCAATGAGTCTGTGGAGTTGTGGAGAACCTACAGTGTGTTCTTGGGAGATAAGGGAACAGTTTTTTATTATGAGGAAAGCGTCTGGATTTGCCTCATGATACATGCATGGATAATCCAATTCTTATGGAACTGGTCGCTTGCATTTTAAGAGACTGAAATAATTACCGAATACCAGATGTGACAAAAAATGTAATCATCCTGATTTTGACCCCATTTTTAATCTCGGGTTAGCTTTTTATTTAATATACACTTACAACTGATGCCAGACAATAAGGGGGTTTTATACCGTCGTGACAGAATGAGTACATATTGTGCCTCTAAATCTCATAACTGGAATATGGGGTCTGATGAATAAGTAAAATTTAATGTAAGCTGTGTATTAAGAGGTTGTCTGCTTTTATGTCTCCCTGTCTGACCTATTATCTGAGAATATCTCATATGTTCCTACTGCAAAGCAAAGGCTAGATTACATTAATTATTTTATAGTACATCTGATTAAATTAATATTTAAAAGATGTCCAAATCTCATTTGTATTTTCTGAGCACGGTAGAGGTCATCACTTGCATTTCCATATCTAAAACTTTGTGAAGTTTTGAACTAATTTGACATGAAAGGCTGGTGGAGGATGGTCTCCTTTGTGAATAAAACCAGGTTTGAATTTGCACAGATGCTGGTACGTAAGCCAGCACAAGAGTTCAAGTAACCTATCTGAAGGCAACTCATTTGTAACAACTCTAAGTACCCCATAGAACCAATGAGTCCTTAACTTTACCATCAGACTGTGATACTGGTCAGCTCTCAGGTGTGAGCATTGTGTACGTTTGTAACTATAGCCTGTCTTTGTTCTAAACTCATTAAACCAATACGCTGTTTAGCAGCTCATTACTGCAGCTCTAAGTTGGTAACATTTGCAGGTACAAACGATGCAAAGCAACAGTGCATGTGCCATCTTCCCAGAATTCTGCTTGAAGGACAGTCTGTGGCAATTTTACCTGAAACAAACAAGAAAAAGTGCTTAAACTATTTAGCTGCAAACATTGTTAGCTAAATTTCTGATTTCTAAATTGCATTTCCTAGGCTTAGTTTTGGCTTACCTACTTAGTACTCAGGATGCTCATGGCATCCCTGTACAGACAAAGGATAAATACAAATTCATGCACTTTATCTTAAATGAAAAATAAGCCAGAAAATCTATTTTAAAAGGACAATATTAATGTTGGAAAGACAAACCCTAAAAAGCTACAAGGTGGTAAAATCAAACTTTTCTGCTCAGGCTTAGTTTTCCGTTTTTATACATGGATTATAATAATCCTTGACATCATGACCACAGATTATTTTCTCCACCAAGATGATGTCTCAGCAGGCATATGCTGTCTAGTACTCAGAGCAGCATCATGGAGCTACTCTGGGGATGGTTTGGCACTGTTTAAGATGAACTGCTGCTCATAGAGCCTCAACCAGTTGTGACCAGCTGGTGCTGTTTCCTCTGCCCACACACTCCCAATCCCTCCAGCAGCTGTAGGTGGCAGTTCTCCAACATCTCCCAATGCCAGGACCCCAAAGTGAGGAGAAGGGTTTCCTAAAGTTGGGTAAAAGAAGCTGCTTCAAGGAAAGTTTGGCTTGCCACTGGTAAGTCTGGGCCAACATATATGCTCTGTGTGTTGCTCATGCAACTCAAGCTTGTTTAGGAACAGCAGGAATATGAAGCACGTGAGGACGACACACAGGATTGGGAGCTCAGAGGTCAAAGCCGTACTAGTAAATTAAACGGTCTCAGGGTGCTGACACTCATCTGTCTCTGCTCTTAGGTAATGGCACAGTTTTGACCTGGGCAACCAGCCCCTCGACAAGCAATTCACTGACACCATTCGGAAATTAGCACAGCCAGGGACCTTTCCCCGCAGGCAGTGGCAATGAGCCCCCCTGCTGTAAGGAGAAAGAGAATATAATGATGCCATGGGCAATGCCAGGCCAGCTGCTCTCTGCACCACAGATCAGGCACAGTTAATTTTTTTTGCATGAATATACCCTGAGAGTCTCAGTCATGCTTATTGCATCCTGACTCATTACACCTTTAACCTGTAAAACAGCAGCAGTCTTTACTCACTTGGGTAGTCAGTTTGCATGAGTTTGAGCCAAAATGACAGAAGTAATAGTACAAAAACTGCCTCCCTGTCAAATGACAAGTTCTTTGCCAAAGGATAAAGTGCTAGGGTTTTCTAAACAGAAACATCAGCATCTTAGGAATTCACTGAATACTCTATTCTGAGTATTTGAGCATGGAAAATGTAAAGCCATGTGCCTGAAAAAAACCCACCCTATTTTGGAAAAATTATATGCAAGTTGAACAAAATTTCCTAATGCAAAGTATAAGGCAACATCGGTAACAAAGTCACTTCTTCAGCAATGCCTGTAGAAAGCTCCTTTGCATAAGGAGCAGTAATGCTGCAGAGAGTAGATTAACTTTTCTTAGTTCCTACAGCAAAGCAGTAGAGAGCTCATCAGCTTTAGCGATGTTTAACCTGTGGAGTGATCAGACCGTCTGTTCTCCCCAGCAGACTGCTGGCTAGTAATTTCTATTTGGGATACAGTAAAGCCTTACAGTATTTTCAGCCAGTTTACCTTCCTCTTGGTCAAGCAGGCGACGTTGCATTCTTTCCCCAGTATCTCTCTTAAAGGCCAGCTCACCATGTGTGGCCTTTGGCAAGCTGCAGGGATAGCATGTGGGCTGCCACATAAGGTGTACGCAGCTGGGGTTTAGCAGCTGTGAGCTGAAAATCAGTATAGAGCTCAAAAAAGACTGCTGCCAGACTGCTAGCTTGATGGAGTCTTATTTATTTATTTATTTATTTAACCTTACTGTGGCTTTTTCTGGTCTTGGCTTTTGTGTTTGCTTTATATATGGAATTAAAATTCTCATTTGCTATGCAGTCATTACTGGCAATTCCATCTTTTATGCTTTACTGATGTCAGGTTTGTAAACGGGAGGAGCCTTTCGGGCATAGAGCTGCAGAGATTACTGGGTCTGTCAGAAAGCATCACTTAGCAGCATGACGGTGTCACCACTGACGTCTGAAATCTATCCTCACACATTTAAAAGCCTTTAATGCAGCTGGACTTTACTGGACACACGATTTTCAGATTCTGCTTGAAAAAGAGAAACTGGATAGAAAAATAAGATGTGAGCTCACTCGTCACCTGTAGCTCCGATCTAGGGTTGCTTTAGGATCAGCTGCATGGTGCGGTAGAATTCTTAACATACTTCTTCACTTGTACTGCTGCTAAAGGCCAGACCAGGAGCAGCGGGGCCACCGCTTGAAAAGATCTTCAGCGTCTGCTTCTGAGGCAGTCCTCGCTTCCCCATGAACAATTTGAAGGTTTCTCGGACCCAGGCCAGACACTGGGTGGATAAACACTGAGTGATTTGCACTCAGTCCATTCTCTGATCTTTTATTTGTTTGGTTAATATTTCTACTGTGTTATGGAGTTTATTTGGTTTCTCCAGTTTGGAGCACCTGCTTCTTTTTAGAAGACAATTTAAATCATAGTAAAGGGATGCAGCTTCATTCTCAGTGTTAACTCCAGAGAGCTATAACCATGTGGCATTCTGGAATCTGCTTATTTACCCACCTGTGCATTTGGCTTTTTGTGTCTATATTGTTTATTTATAATGCAATTCCAGTGGCTGCAGTCTGCAACACACCAGTTATCTGGAGGTCACTGGAAAATAAGTAAATATGCACATAAAATATTGATGAATCATTTTTCCTATGGTATTTAAAATGCTAAGCAGTAAATTAAGAGCTTGATCCAGCAAACTTCATTGTGTAAGTAGTTTCATTGACCTCATCAGCAATGACAGCCTTTGTGTGTGAGGGTTTTTTCAATCTTTGTCTGTGACACTGACATGAAAATGATTTAGAAATGAATAAACATCTCTAGGAATGTCTGAATTTCAGTGCTTAGCACTGTTATGTTAGGGAAACATGTGATGCATTTCAGCAAAGCCACGTTAAATGTATTGCTGTTTAAAATAAGTTGTTGATGTTTAGTGAATACAGTCATGTGAGAGAAGAGTCAAAATGCAACAGTGTTGCATGCTATATTTACAAACATTCCACAGTGCAAAAATGTTTAATATTTTTTACAAGGCGTAGTAGTTTGATATTTTTTTTCCCCCCTTGAGCAAGATTATAGGGTTTTGCATTGAAGATTCATGGAAACTTTTTTTGAGTGTTCAAAATTTCATGGTCAAGATCAGGAAAGTTTTGTAGCTGTTACAAAGGAGTGGAATTAACTAATAACTCTTTCTCCGTCTCAATACCATTCTCAAGGAGATATCTAGAAACATGTACATAATGAAGCTCTAGGGCATAACCCCTGTTGTTCAGAGAAAAGTTCTTCAGCTTGATTTTTCAGGGTTTCAAGGTATCTGAGCAATATAACTTGAATTCTCAGAAATCTTCTTGCAATCCATAGTTACTTCATCAAGGCACTTACTCTGTTTTATGTGCAAACTATTTCCTGCAAAATTTGATGGATTCTTTTTAGAAGGCTTAAAGAAATACAGTTTGATGCTGTGTATATTTTCAAAGGTTCATGAGGAATACATCTAGAGGCTAGACTTTGCCCAGCTTGATATGCTTCTGTATTCTGTATCCTCAAGAAATCAAACAACAATTAATCCTCTATGCACTTGAGAAAACTTTGTCTCTAGTAGCCCCAGAGCTGAGTCTTCTTCTATTTTTCTCCTGCAAGTGACTGACTGAGAGTGACTCCAGCACTGTGCAAAGCAATATTCAGAATAGAACTTGACAATCAAATGCTTCTGCTAATCGGGTGCATACACTGTAGCCCTTATCGTGGGCTATGACTGTCATAGGCAATTCCAGAACAATAAATATGAGGATACTTACAATAATAAAAAAATCTACAATAAATATGAGAAAGAAACATACTGGGGGAAAATGTTGCAGGGAGGAGGGGAGAAGAGGGGAAGAGATGAAGTGGGAGAGCCAGGGACTATGGAACCAGTCAGGATTCCTGGCCTTTCAAGGGAAACATGTATGTTTTGTAAGATTTCAATTTTATTTTATTTTATTTAACACAGTTGTTGAGTCCAGAGGAAAAGAAGACCCGCTGATCTTGTGGAGTAAAGAAGGGTTAAAGACCCAAAAACTGAGGCTAAAGAGTGCATTCTGCTCTTTTCTCAATTACAAAATAATGTTTTACTGACAATAATGAACTAGGAAAGGCTGCTATTTTCCAGTAAAACTCTAAGGGCTAAAAGTGAGGTGGAGTGCTCCTCCCTTTTAAATATTTTTTTGTAATCATTGAAAATGCAGTAATCTGATAATGAATATATAACTCCAGACTTAGCACGAACCTATCTTAACACTTCATCTGGAGTGCTCATGGGAAGACATACTATGCTTTTTGATATAAGTAATAGTTCTAATTCAGAATAAACACCAGTGTACTGCATTCATGTCCACAGCAGTTTTAATCAATAGACTCTTCAGCTGAAAGATATTGGCCCTGATTTTTTAATTAATTCTCCGGTTTTAACATAATTTGTATGACCATACTCCTTTCTTACAGGGTCAGTCTTTTCAACTTTATTTATAATCTCTGCCTCCTACGTTTATCTGCTGTTAACAGCTGTAGGAGTTAAATGAGAGGTGTAGCAAGGTCTTCTATTACCTTCTCTTTCAAACAGCTGCTAGTCAGCACTGTTGTGTATCTAATATTGTTACATGGATACTGTTGGACTCTGAAATCGATGCACCAGATAGAATTTATCCTAGAAAATGAGGATATTTGCCACGCGGATTTCCCCATCTGAGCTATTCATCTAGTCTGCATCTAGTCAACGGAGAAAAATAAGCACTTCTGCTCATCTCACCCTAATCTAGACACCTAAAATAAGTCAAATGAATTGCATCCTAAAATTGCCTAGTTTTCTCTGTTTCCCATGAATAGAGATTAGCATGAGTGGTGCAGTTGCAGACATTTATACTGCAGACGTAGGAAGGGAGGTGAGATGAACCTGGCCACTGCCTTGGCATTTTCAGCAGTTCTCTCTGTTCTGTAACTGACAGGTTATGCTACGGCTGAGCAGGTCCCAGGCAGGGCAATACATGAAGCAACCACTGCCTATGTTGCAGTATCTTCTTACGCAAAGCAGCAGCTGTTCCCATCATCATTCAGTTAATGCAGAGTAATACAGGCAAAATAACCTTTCAGAGCTTCAGAATACCTAAAAAAGGTACCGGAGATATTCATGACTCCCTTTTGCTATTGCTAGAGGCTTTTGCTTCAGGAAAACAGTCTAGTTGAGATTTAGACATCAATTCTAGTTGAGATTTAGACATCAATAAGACAATCGACCACAGGGCTGAAGGAGATTTAAAGAGATCAGCTAGTGCAGCCAAATTCCTGAGGCAAGATCTTCTTTAATGTGATTATTTTTGCTTCTACAAAGCTCACAAGTTGAAGACTTCAAACCACTACTATCTAAGTTGATGCTTTCTTGTAGTAATTTACAGCCATTACTTCTTGTCTTCTCTACTATGTGATCGAACAACAGACGAACCTCCTTCTCTTCCACCAGTCACTTAAAGATTGCTGTCATGTCACCACCGAGTCCCATGCTCTCTAGGCTAAACAATCTCAGTTTGTCCAATTTTTCCATATGGCACAGTGACTCTGTCTCAGTTCTGTCCAACTGCTCCACATCCCTTTGATGGCACATCCAGAACTGGGCATGGTACTGTAATAAGGCCTTGCCAGACCTGAGTAAGGTGGAAGGACCGGCTCACATGTTCTGCAGCTTCACATTGCTGTTTATTAGTCCCAGCCTGATGTTTGGTTTTCTTGCAGCAATATAATGCTGTTTGCCTATGCTCAGGAATCATCTTGGATAATTCACAGATCCTTTCCTCCTACTTTTTTCAGACTGAGTCTCCACTTGTCAAGACTCCACTTTGAACTCAGTCCTGTCCTCTGGCAAGCTAGCTTCCTTCCATCTAGACCATCCTTGAATTTAGTAAGCCATGTAGTCTCTTCTATCACTCCTCTCAAGAATGCAAACATTAAACTATACCATGCCAGCGCAGGTGCTTGACAAACATCTCTCAGCACACCTCTCTATTTTGACTCTGAGTCAGAACTAATTACCCTGAATATGTTTTTCCAACTGGTTTTGTAGCCAGGCTATAGCATTTTTATCTAAACCACCTTCCTCAATTTGTTCAGAGTCTGTTATGAGAAACCTTAAAAAATTCCTAGTATTTGACATCTATTGCCTTTTATCTGTCTGCAAGATTGGTTAGGCTGTTGTATGAGGAGATTGGACTGGTCTGATACAATTTGGTCTTGACATATCTGCAGAGAAGCAGACAGGTAGGTTAACAAAAGGACTTAAGTGCCACCTGACTGTCATTTCAGATATCTAGGAGCCATATTCTCAAAACCCATAGCTTCTAAATTCCCTGGCTTTTCCTTTTCTTCTGGGAAATGTGTATTTTCCCAAATACCGCCTGCACCCTGATAACATTTAGCTCTTAAATCCCAGCAGGATTAAGAATCTCTAACTGAAGCTATGCAGAAAAAAAAATGAAAATATTATGGGAGACATATAAAGAAGAAGAAATTACATCATTCATCTGGACAGAGACCTTCAAGTTCTGGTCACTGTTGAGAACGGTTGCTTTATTTTCCATTAGAATGTCACTGGATGAAAAAACCAGAAGGATATTAAGATGAACTTAAATTTCTCTTTATAAACTACCCTTTTAACAAAGGAATTGCGTGTACTGCAGTGTAATGATGCAGCTTGTGATTAGTCACTAAAATGTTAGGAACTACAAAGGCATTAATTGTAAACTGTAATTGTTGGGTTTTTTTTTCCCCCCTGAGGTATAGCATCTGCTAAACTCAAAAAGCACCAAACCACCAAAAAAGAAATACCAACCTCACTTGAGCTGTAATTTCTGACTTCAGTTATTTTAAAAGCCTTGTTGGCTTTAGATGAAATGCTATATGCATAATACTGTATTTGTCTTAGAATTTTTATTTCTTCTGTGTTTATTTGCTTTGGTCTGTCACAGTTGACTGTTAATCAAGAAGAAAAGCATGCAAGCATCAACAAAATCAGGTATTGGTGGAGCAAATCTGAGAACACTAATTCAGCATGGTTTATGTACCAGGCAGATTGGACCATGTAAAACTAGGCTGTTGCCCTGTGTTTTACTCTATGAAAAATCTCAGTGCTAGCGACAGATTTTTCTTGTGGATAAATTTAAGAGGTTATTCTCGGACCAGTTTATGTTGAATTTGGGACTTCTACAGGGATGCTCTGTCTCATGCAGATTTCATGATCCTTAATAGAATGAAGCTTTTCCTTGAATTAAGCCATCTACAAAGAATTCCTACTCTGCCCTGTCTTCACTAAATGTGTAAAAAATTAGCTCTATCATTTCAGTACTTCAAATTTGGCCAAAAGGTTCAGAGCTCTTTAAATGGTCAGATGGACGGTATGATGGAAACATGTACAGTGTAAGTATAAAAGCATCACTTCTATCAAAAAAGGATTAAAAAGTTGAGAGGTAGATAAATGAGGCTGATTTTATAATTTCTAGAGCCCCTGGAAAGATTTCTCTTTAGAAAAGAAATTCTGCCAGTCTAACATGATAAATATTGACTTTTAATCTGAAAACTGAAGAGTGGAGAAGCCAGTACACTGCAAACCTGATGTGCCTATAATCCATGCTGCCTAACTTTGTGAGATCATTAACCCATGTTAGTGATCTTCCTTTCAAAAGACGAGACTCAGATAGTTTTTACATTTAGCTTCTAGAAGGAACATGAGACACTAAGAGATCACATGGATCAACTCCAGTCATTTTGGATGGCAGAAAATAGACAATTTATGCCTACTTTGAAATGGTCCATAGAGCATCCAACCATGCCACTATATGCAGCAAACCACAAAACACTTCCTAAAATATACATTCAGTGAGCAATGAAAAGATTCAAGCATCATGTACTCTGCAAAAGGGGAAGATCAAGAACATGACTGATGCATAAGCCCTTGAAATTGTGTGTGTGTGCGTGTACAAATACACTATTTTTCTGCTTGCTTCTGAAATTAATTTTGCAGTTTTTATATTTTAGAGTCACTTGTTATGATACATTCCACTCGGAAAAGAAGGTGCATTTCAGAGAAGGATTAAGTAAAGCAATTTGTAGAAATATTACAGTATCTGTAATGAATGCATTATAATGCCAAAAAAGAAATTAAAATCTTCAGTTCTGCAAATACTTATGGAGGTATTTAACCTATATAAAATCTTTGCTCCTTTTGAAAAATAAGGAATGGCTTTGATGTTTCATTACATTATACATACAAAAATGTTTACACATGCATGATTTTAAAATGTCACAGTGTTAAGAAAAACTTAAGTATATCTATATTGAATGTACTGTATGAGTCAGGTCTTGAAATTATGTGGAAAAGTCTCATGTCCTGAATATATGCAGACTGCAAAATTGTATTAATTATATTTTAAAAGTTGGAATTTTCTGCATAAAAACACATACAGGACAATATCCTGACCTAAGAACTGTTGAGGCTGGAAAGGATTTCTGGAATTCATCTTGTCCAACCATGATGCTCAAGCAGGACCAGCTAGGGAAGGTTGCTCAGGGATGTGTCCTGTCAATTTTGAAGTACCTCAAAGGATGGAGCCTCCACAACCTGTCCCAGTATTTGACCACCCCCTCAGTAACAAAGAGGCGTTTTATGCTTGAATGGAATTTCTTGTATTTTAATGGGTGCCCATTGCTTCTCATCGTGTACTGGGCACCACTGAGAAGAGCCTGGCTCTGTCTTCTTTACTCACCCCCCATCAGGTATTTATACATATTTATAAGACTCACCTGAGCTTTCTCTTCTCCAGGCTAAAACATCCCAGCCCTTGGAGCTAGAGGGAGCGAGCTCTTTCTTAGGTCAAATGCTTTGGTCCCTTAATCATCTTTGTGGTCGTCCACTAGACTTGCTTCAGTATGTCTGTGCCTCTCTTGTACTGGAGAGCCTTGCGCTGGGTCCAGCACTCCAGGTGTGTCTCACCAGTGCTGTTGAGAGTGGAAGGATCACCTCCCTCAACTTGCTGGCAATGCTCTGCCTAAGGCAGCCCCAGATGCTGTTGGCCCTCTTTGCTGTAAGGACGCACTGCTGGCTGCTGACAGGTGGCTCCATCTTCTACTGCTGGAAATGGGAAAATATTTTAACATATTTCCGAACATTAACACATTTGAAGCTTGAAAATTTGGACCACACTATGTAAAATACACCACAATAATCATGACTGTTGTTTTGCAAAGAACTTTCTGAATTTCAATTTAACTTTCACATAATCAAAGGTGGAATGTCTTTTTTCAGTATCTTTCTCATTGGTAAACTCTTCTAATCCACAATTAACATTCAATAAAACAAAATTGGTGAAATTAATTGTAAAATATACTAAAAATACTACTTAAAAATAGATAAACCTTTTAAAGTGTGCATTTTGTTACATCTCCCCTTCTTTATTTCTTTAATTCTGTGTCCTTTTAGAAGGAAAACACCTTGCTTCAAAAAGCATGAGTGAAAAGACAGCGTAATCTTTTGAAGTGGAAGTTCCTGGTCTTTGTAGTTTAAAGATTAGCCTTTTATTAGATGATCCTGACTGTTGAGCAATGAATTTGTGTTAGTCCCATGAGTATTCTTTAAATTAAGTTTAGCTGTACACTGCTGAGAAGATTAAAGACTTTTTAGAACTCTAAAGGAAAAGACTGTATTGGATGAAAATTGGGACATAGTCCTTTTCATTACTTTTTTCCTGATGAACACTGTTGTAAATTCATTTGCACATGGGGGCATGCACACATGTGTGTATCTATCTCTATCATCCCTATCTATATCTATATCTACCTATATGCATATGCAGTCAAGACAAAGTGAACAAACAGATTTCAGATATGCAGGTTTTGGGATTTTAGCCTTGTCATTAGCACTAGTAGGTATGAGACCAATTCCTGTGTCGCTTACATTGTAGCTGTAGGAATCGAGCATGCTCTGGAGAATGTACATTGCTCACACAAAACCTTGCCACGGCATTAACACAATGTACAGTCCTATCGGGAGAGAAGGGAAGAAAACCTGTACTAGGTGTAGTACAACCGATGAACCTGATAAAGCTGGGGTTAGGCCACCTAAGACAGGATATTAAGAAACAAAGAAACAGAGAGAACGTGATGCTTAAGAGTGCTGCTCTACTCCTGAAAGAAGAATTAAAAATAAGTGATGATGATGGTTGTCTTTGGGGATGTATTTGGATACTGTTCCAAACTCCTTACCACCAGTACGTCATTTTGGTACAACTTGTCTCCTGTACAGATGATGACCAGGCAAATGTGTTAGGGTTGCACTGGCAAGCAGTAAAGTTGGCCTTGTATTTACCACCAAGATGATATTGTGGTTGTTTTAAGAAGTTTGAATGGTGAGATCTTCTCAGGGCAGCTTTGCAAGCATTGCAGCACTCCAGCCTCGACACAGCCGTGTCAGTATTCCCCATCTGAGGACAACAGCAGTAACAAGGAAACCACACATTACTGACCTTGAAGGCAACAAACAGCACAGATAACAGTAGCCATACAATTTTTAGCACTAATCTCTTTCTCCCATTTCCTCCTAGAATCAGAGAGGGTCCGTATTGGCTTCGGTAGCTTGTCCTGTCAGGCTGTTTTCAGATAAGATTTAGGAAACAATAGAGGTTAAATCCCACATTGCTAATATGTGATGACTACCGAGTGAAAAAATAAATGTGCTATAAGTCCAAGGCATCTGCCACGTCTTAGTGGAAAGTATCCAATAGCTAATGTTAAGTATATAGTACCCAAATACCTACTGTGACTGAGAGTCTTACATCAGAAATGCTCCTTCTAAAAGAGTTTCTGAAAATATCATCAAAGAATAGTTACAAAGAATAGGGGAAACTAATTGTTTCTTTTTTATAAAATTTGCAGTTGGAACATGACTTTCATTCTTTGCTTTTAGTGGTTCTTCAAGGCAGCACTGGAATATGGAGTAACATATGGTCATTTCTGTATGTTTACAAGAAAAGCCATTTTTCAAATAAACAGCCATTCGCAAAACAATAGGGGCTTCTAATCTTATTAATCCTCTAAAAGATTGCTGAGACTGGGTAACGGTATGTAAAGCTCATGCTGGCCTGTGTCTCCATTTTATTATAATAACAGAAAGCTGTTTTCCCTGCTTCATATTCCCCCGCCCCCCTTTCTCTCATGGTGGATGCTCTGAGTGTTTGTTGTAGGAAATAAGAAGCGAGGTCAGTGGTTGCTGTTCCTCCCTGAATGCTGCAGGCTGGAGCTCTGCCTCTTTCATCCTTATGCTTGGATCCTAAATGACTCGTGCCTTTTTCGAGGGAGTAAATTCCTCATGGGAATCAACTACCCAGGGACGTGGGTATGTGTACGAGCTACAGATATAAACAAAACGTAGGGAGTGTTTCAGAGTAACAGGCAGCTAATGATCACAAATGCACAGGGTGCTGAAGGCACTCTCTTTCTGCTTTTCACACATTTTCTGTTCCTGTTTTGTGTTGCTGGGTCCCTGGTTCTAGCGAAGGATGTTTGAATCAAGGAAAGGGAGAGACAGGGACGTTCTGTGCAGTGCAGAGACACCCACTGGTATACTTAAGCAAAAAAAATTACACTGCCTCAAAACGTGTATGACAGCCATCTTAACGTCTGGCAATAAAATTGGTAACTGAAATTACTGAGCATGAGAGAATAAGATCCTTCAGAGAGTACCCTAAATGTTAAATACGCTGTGGCAGTATATGGCTGCCTGTGTTGTACATCTGAGGGGACACACTGAGCAGCCTACCTCCCCAGCAAATTACCCTAAAGCTGACTTTCGGGTTCTAGTGCTTCAACGTGCAAAACACAGCCTGAGGAGGTTTTGGAACCGAATGCCATTCAGAGTAGTTCTAAGACTGCTCTAAACCCTGCCAAGGGCTGGAATGGTTTTGTGGGCCTCATTATAAGAAAGCAGTTAAGGTGTCTAAAAACTGCAGTTTGGATCAAGTCTGTGTCAGAGTTTTAAAGCTCACTAATATTGTAAATACCTTCTGTTCCTTTACTATCTACTGTTTGCCAGCATGTATGATCTAACCTCTTTACCCTAATATACTCTGCTATTCAGTCTTTATTTCCCACTTTTTTGTACCCTTGGTACCACCCAGTTTTCTCCTTGGCATGCAACCTCTGTCACTGTTGCTCTGAGAGCACACCCACAGCGACAGCTCTTCTCTTCTGTGTGTTTGTGTATGCATACAATGCTCAGTATTGGATTAAAACACTGGAATTAAAACCCCAAGCCTAAATCTCCAACTCTGGATTGATTAAATGAGAATCTATTAGGGTGGTTGTTTTTTTAATGAACTTTTTTTATCCTTGAACAACAAGCTTCTGACCCATATGGTTTTGAGAGTATGTTCTCACTGTAATTGACATAATGGTATCTTGCAATCTGCAGATTGTAAAGCCGTAAGGTCAGTGGGATCTTGTGTTCTAGAGGGGCGAGTTCAAATCCTTTCAGACATGCAAGAACTACCCAAGATGATGGTGACAAGTGACGCAGTCTTGACTTACTTCCTCCTGCCCCTTCTTATCTCAAGTTGCTGAAAAATAGCAGCAGAGACCTGATTTCTCCTAAGGGGAAATGCATGTCCTTTGGTGCTATTCCCCAAAGAAAGGATTGATTGTGGAGCAAAAAGGGGCCTCAGGCTTTGGACTAGTTTAAGTTTTCCACTCTCCGGTCCTTACTGCCGTGCAGGTGGCATAACCTAGTCGAGTGCTATTTGTGCCCTGCCAGCTAGTGACTGTGTGTTATCTGTCACTGTCTGTAAACATAAAGTGTCACGGTTGCAGCCCCTGCTCCCCTCAAAGTTGTTTCATATACAGTGGGAATTCATGTCTTGTAGTTTGGCAGGTTCCATGTTCCACCCCTTGTGAGTCCTTCCTGCAGAAGCCATCACAAATTTGGCAGCTTGTGACTCATTTCTCCCCTCTGGCCCTGTATGCTTTCCTCCAAGCAGGTATGCAGCAAGACCAATACTTATTCTGGGGTAGGGCACCTTCCTGCCTGTGCATGCACACAGCCCTTCTGTCCTTTTTACCCTCTGGGAGTTTTGATTTCTGCAGCAATTTACAAAGTGGAAAATTTGTGGTAATGAGGAAGAATTAATATGATCCTGCATAGAAGATGCACAGTCCAGAAAATAAACTGGGGCTTAAGAAAAATTCGGTCATTTCAAAATTATTCTCCTAACTTGGGAAGGGGGTATTAATCGGAAGTTTGGACCTGGCGTTACATCTCTCCAGGATGCCGAGCATCGCCACTCTTGCCCAGCTGCACCCTTGAGGTCCGCCTTGTCTCCCACCTCTTTTCCTGCTGCCGGTGGATGCGGGCGCAGCTGCGGGACACGGACCGGGTGCGGGCAGCAGCTTCATTCGGGCTTCACCCTCCCTTTTTGGGCATGTGCAGAGCGCAGGGCTGTGCCCGCCAGCCTGCGCGTCTGTGGGAGGCGGGGGGCCCCGCACACGCCCGCTGGGCAGCGGGGAGCGCCGCTCCACCTGCAGCCGTGTGCCGCAGCCCGCGGGACGGGCGTGCACGGAGGGACGCTGAAAACCCTCCGCATCCCCCGGCACTGCCCGGCCCCCTCGTCCCTCCCGGTCTGACGAGGCGACCTTCCCGCTGCCCCTCAGCCCGCTCCCCGCACCGGGGCTGCCGGCCGGTGCGCACCTTCGCCCCTCGCCTCCCGCGCCCCACGGCCCTCTCCGCTCTCGCCGCAGCACCCAGCCCTCGCTCCGCTCCCCTCCTCACCCTCCCTCGCCTCTCCCTGATCGCCCCTCGCCTCTGCCCTCGCCGTTCCCCGCTCGCCCCTCACCTGTCCCTGATCGCCCTTCACCTCGACCCTCACCACTCCCCCCTCACGGCCGCGCGCTCGCGCTCGCCCTCCTTCGCGCGCGCGCACGAGTGACATCACCCCCATCCAATCAGCCGCCGCC
>JAHREE010000367.1:801439-921191 GCA_033628505.1 Tringa tobata | reverse complement strand
GAGGGAGGGAGGGAGGGTGCCGCAGGGAAAACCTAATTCTGGGTCTCGTCGCTGGTTCTCGGTGGCGGGCCGAGGGCTTTTGGCAGCGGGGGTGGCGTGTGTGGGGGTATCTGTCCGTGCCGCCTTCTTGCTGCGCATCCTTTCGGCGGCGGGTTGCCGTTCAGAGCCTTCTGCACGCCCAGAGGCAGCCGCGCTCCCTCGCCTTTACTTGCTTGCCTTTGGCGTGTGTTTAATGGCGAGCAGCTAAAAAGAGATTTATTTATTTATTTATTTTCATTGCACCTTCTCGCAGTAAAAATAATAGCGTTTCACTTTGTTTTCCCCTTGTAAAATGCTAATTGCGCTTCTTTTCTGTGTCACTTTTCGCGTAAATGGCAGTAATTCGGGTTGGCTGTAGTAACACCTGCTGGTGAGAACAGAAATACCACTTGCGGACATTGGCGTTGCTGAGCTCTGCTAAAAGTCACCTGAAGGGGCTGAGCGTGCCCGTGGGAATGCGGTGCCCGAGCTGCAAGGCCGGGTGAGGGGCTTCCTTAGGAATCCCATCTGCTCTGGGAAGCCCTATGTAATTCTGCTTATAAAACCTACCGGAGATTATCTATGCAGTTAATCAACTGTGCTCCATTTAGTAATGAAAGTAAACTGTGACCTATGAGATAAGAATATTTTCACTGGGTATTACATTAAAGCACATCAAAAAATATATATTTAAAGAGTTCTTTAAGGTTTTTGAAAATAAACCGTTATGTAATTACTGGTGTGTACAACTTAGGCAAAAAAAAATTGCCTAAAAATGCAGCTACCTGTGCAGAGGTGGCTGTATCAAAGGAGGTGTTAACAAATATACTTTACTTAGTATCAGTCTTTTGTATAAAATTACTTGTGAACCAGTAAAAATAATGAACACAGGGCTTGAAGTTGTGTAAGAGAAAGCTTTCTGATATAACCTGAAGTTATAAAAGTTCTCCATTTTCCTCTTCTGCCATTAGTAACTTTAAATGTCTTTTTTGCAGTGCAAATATTGTACAAATCCCTATGGAAGTATTATGTTTGGCTGTGTCATACAAATAATAATAATCGAGCAAAATTTCTTTAATAAGAATGTTGCTTAATGTTGCAGGAGTCTGTTGGTAGTATGGAGCTTTTGTCTGTTTCCTACCTGTTGTCAGTGTCGGTTGCTTGTTTTTATTTGTGTTTAGTCATACATTGCATCAAAGTATACCTTATCCGTCCCTAAATTTTGCAAGAAGCGAAGCAAAACATTTCTGTCCTTGTCCACATTTGTATTATCCACAATGCTGTTCTAAACCAATAGGAGATTTCCGGTTTTACTTCTGACAGATGCCAAAAAGTAATGCAACCTCACCACAGCTGCATGGTAATGCAAGAACTTACTTGATTTCATAGATCTTAAATCAAGTATCTTAAACACCTTCTGTAAAAGAAATCGCAAATTATTAAGGTTATAGAAGGAAGAGCTTCCAAGTACCTTTTTTAGCATGTCTTTCTGATACAATCTTAACTACACGATCATATACTATCTTTTTTCTACTATCTCATTCAGTGCACGGGATGGATGGAGCTCACTTAACACAATTCAGTATTTTTCATTGATTGGTATGTGAGCTCATGATTTATTAACTCCACATTACTCAACTCTGCTTTGAAGACAGAACTGATAACATCTGCATGGGCTTTGCTGAAGTGCTTATCATTACATGATCAGAATGCCTCGCAAATAATTACTAGTTTATCAAACGTTACATCAGATGAAACAAGACTTTTACAAATGGTCAACAGAGGCAGAAAGAGCGTTAGGTGAAAAGTATTCACTCATCTTTGATGTCCAATTTGAAATTTCTAGAATTCTTTTAAGTATGTTTCCTTGAGTTACAACTGCCACTGCTTATAGTAACAGCCCTGAGTGCTCCACACATCTGTGAATGTGTCTGCAGTGTAGATGGGGAAAAAAAAAACGAATTCACAATTAATTACAGATAATAGAAATTTTTGGTTAAACGGTTCTCATGACAGTAAGCGGAATGGGGGAAACTACAAAAGGGAGGATTTTAATCATTAAAGCCTTTGTGGCAAATTACAGAGCCCCTGTCCCTTTTTGCAATCCCTGCCTCATTCACTACACATATTCCTGCTCTTCAGTAGGTAAGACAAGACTCTTGCCTTCTTAGCTGTTGTATCATCTTCTGTGCGCGTTCATCCTGTGTGCTGAATGAGGCAAGGTAACTTTGAAGAAGCAGTACATGTTTACTTAAATATTATATTAAAATGTACACACTCAAGGGAAGTTAATTGTGGTTGCACAGACAACAGTGTTTGTCATTTTATAACTTTTGAGTGTTTAATTTAGTAACCACTAAATTATTATTAGTAATCTTAATGATATTCTTTCATGTTGTTTGTGGGATAAAAATGTGCATACGTGTCCCATAAACTTTCTTAAAACATATAGGCTTTAGAGAGAATGTATCATGGTGGAGGAGGGCTCTTGCCAGTCTTCTGCAAGTCCTTTTCACTTCATCCTTTATACAGGTGTCCTAATGACAGTCTCCTTATCCTCCTGTAGCCAGTCTCAGATTTCATTTTTCAGGTGTTCCTGGTCTTGCCTACTCCAAATTTGTCTTCACTTTCTTGTCTCAGCCAGTCCTGCCTCTCCTTGCTTTTTGCCTGTCAGCATTCCTTCCGTTTACTTTTCTTTATTCCCCAGAGCTTTCTCTTCTCTATTTCCTACATCAGTTCAGTCCAGTCCAGTCATCTTCTCTTCTCAGTCTCCAGTCACTTTTTGTGTGCTTTTACCAGACATTAGTCTCAATTTTTACTCCTCTTCATGGACTGTAAGGTGGCTTTTGTTCTTAGGCACTGAAACAACACAGTACTTTCTTCATTGAAGTTGGTTAGTTTTTGGTACATTTTTTGAGGTACAGGAAAGACCATAGCATTAACTTAAAGCTTGTCTATGTTGATGGCTTCAAACTATAGTCACTAACATTTTTTGCAGTAAAAGACACTTTTGCTGAAAGAAAGAAGAAAAAAAAATTGATGTATTTTTCCTCCATTGTTCCTTTGAAAAAATCATTCAGGAGTTCAATTTTTTAAATGAGGCATGTAAGTATGTGTTTCTATATATGCATTGGCAGAAAGCAAGGACAGACAGGACGCTTACTTTGCCAGAGTTTTAAGTGATATTAAACAGTAGAAATGCTCAGCAACTTAGTCCTAATGATGAAGCACCGTCAGCATTTCTGACTGGAACATATACTGTATTTTTGCTCAACTCTGCTAAGTTTTGTGAGTTTCTTGGCTGGCAAATAAAATAATTGGGGTTTGGTCTGGGTTTACATTTATTTTTTCATATTATGTTAAGCTATTTCAGAGAAATATTTACAAAAAGAAGATGTAAGCCTCTCACCAAATTGAGATCTGAATAAAACTGTGACTGGTGGAGTTACCACTGCACCATAGTATTTTGTTTACGTGAGGTAGTCTTTTAGATGTGATAAAAATACTATTTGCAATAACTTAATAGCTCTTGAGTCTGAAATGAGGGACATGGATGAGCTATGGTTTGCACCGCAGACTAAGTATTATAATTAATATGAGACGGTATGTAAAAACATTTTTGTATCTGTGTAATCTTCTTAAGAGCTCATATGAGTAGTGCACTGCTGAAATGAAGAAATATAAATATATGTATTTGACTAGTTCTTTGCTTGTACATATGGAATGCTTTTATACACATGGTGGCTAAATTATGTGTTGTTCCCATGCAAAGAAGTTAGCCTGTAGCATGTAGATCATGATTTAGTCATGAGATGGATGTGCTTTTTATAGCTGTGTTGGAAACATCCTGCTTTACCATAGACAACTCAATTTTCTCCAGTTCAGCAAAATAGTTGAACTCAAGCGGAACTCTGAATTGCTGTTGATTCCTGGTCAAGCCAGTACTCAAAGTTGTTAGGCATGTACTTGAATTTACTGCTGTATTAGTTTCTGCATGAAATTGTTTTTCCTATCCATAAAATTTGAATAATGCACTTCATCTTAGCAACGGCTAAATTTAATTTGTTTATAAAAGTCAAGGAAAGGTGTTGATATATTCAGTCAAGCATTGGAACAGAAAAGTTGTGCAGTTTCCCTCCTTGGAAGTTTTCAGGACTCAAATAGATAAAGCCCCTAGCAACCCGATCTGATGTCTTGGCTGATCCTGCTTTGAGCAGGAGGTTGAGCTAGAAACCTCCTGATGTCCATTACAACATGAATTATCCTATGTTGTTATCCTGTCATTCTCAATAAGGGGGAAACATAAATATACAGTCTAAACAGTATTTTCGGAAAGGGGAAGGATAGCTGTGCCAACAGGCAAAATGTTTGATGTCTGAATCAAATATTTAATGTTACAGACTGAATTCCCTTGTTTTATTTTCACTGGTAATTGTATTTAAATGTATCGCTAGATTTGCTGTGTGTGTTAGGTGGGCTTGATGTTATATTATAGGTCTGTTTGATGGGAGATGCTAACAGGATTTGGCAGCTTGGTCAGTTAACATTGGTATGTTGTAACAAGTTGTAGTACTTAAGTAACAATGTGTCTTCAGTTTCATCAGAAGAAAGGATCCCTTTTATTAATACAGCAGTTTTGTATTATGAAACTTACATTTTTCAGTCTCACGCACTTAATCTGAATGTAAATATTTAAAGTAAACACTGGATGTAGGTAAGTGGAACAGGCTGTTGTGTCAACATTGTATCTAGTTAAGGTGCTAATCTTTCTGAGAATGATCAGTGCTTTCTGAATGAAGGCGGTAACTTGGTGTCCTGTCTCAAGCAAAGGGATGGGACAACAGAAGAATCACTGGTTCTCGCACCAGCTTGCAGCGAGATAGGGAATTTTGGATTAACCACAACTTGGAAAAAAAGTCCATGTGATTTTAAACTTCTGTGTTCTGTAAACCCAATGATTTTTTGGAGTGCCTGCTTAAAATTCAGGTAATATGTGATGCAGTGATGAATACATCATTTTTTTGAAAGCTATCTTGATTTTATGAATACGATAAATTCACCGTTTGCATATAGTTTTTTTTTTTTTCACTATGTCTGTTCTTCAAGCTTTTCATGTTCAAGCCTAATCACAGTTTAGGAGAAATAAAATAATTTATTTTGTTTCCTGCATGAGAAAAGAGAAACAGCCTTATACCCTAAATACTTCTTAGTGAAGACTTCCTTGTAGATAACCAGATTTCTAACTAGTATGATTTCTTTGAAATTTGAAATAAAGCTGACTTTGTTTTGATAAAGGCGGTCAGTTGTCTTGCCAACTGCTCTCTGGTAAGATGTGAACTAAAGTTGAAAAGAAATTAAATGTCTCGATATGTTGAAGATCAAACCTGTATTTTCCTTTACCAACCATTATTAGTGAACTTCTAAAAGTGCCTAGTAGGATAACTTACCTGTTGATAACGTGTGCTATTTCTAGAAGTTAGAAGACTCAATGCTGATGCTATTAGTACTTTTAACTAAAGTACTGCATTTTTTCTCTGTGAAAATTTTTGAGCAAAGCAAAAAGAAAATAATAAGGATTAAGATAAATAAGAACAGCTAGAAATATGCATTTTGTTTGTTTGTTTTCTGCATTTCTTCTTGTGAAGGATAAGGCCATCACTCTTTTGTACTATTGCCAGAAGCCCAGCTCCCCTTTCATCAGCTGTCTACAGTTTAGTTCTTTTATAAAAATGAACTTTGGAATATTGAACAGTTTCCACTTAAGATTTTCATTATAAAGGAGCTCTAAGGGACACCAGCTGCTCCTGAAATAGATCTTGGGAAGCCAGGCATTCTGAAATGCTCCTTTTTCCCCTTCTTCTTGTCACTTCCTGAACTTTCTTTGCTCTTGATTTTTATTATACCTCTTCCCTGTGACTTGTCCTGGCCCTATAATTTTCCAAAATTTTTTAACATATTAATATTTTGGAAAAGTATCCAGTTCTACCACTTACACTAGGAGTAGCAATGATATCCCTGGAAAAGGCATAATCAAGCTATCACAGTGGCAAAATTAGTCTATAGCTTGACTGTAATAGGTTGGGTTTGAAATTCACAGACTAAAGACTGATTAATGTGGAAGTTCAGCATTATCTGGCCTTAAAAAATTATGGATTAATTTCATTTTGATTGCTTTCATTTCTTTCTTGACTCTTTTATATAAATACCTAAGAACTGTGCCAGCTCTTGCAAAAAAACCCAAACCCAAAAAACCCCAAAAGAATAACTAGTGGAATAGTGCCAATGCTGACTTCTATTCTAAACAAGTGGGGTGATAGCTCAGTTATACTTTGTTGTTTAAACATCTCCCTTTCAGTTTTACATTAGGTCTTGTCAGATGGATACTGTGGTTTGGTTTTGGGTTTTTTGTGTTGTTTTTTTTTTTTTTTTTTTCAAGTCAGTATAGGAGAAGAGGCTTATCCTCAGAGTTATGGAAGGAATTCTGAATAAGATTCTCTGTTCTTTGGCTCATCATTATAGTTCATTGCCTCTCTCATTTCTTGATGTTGATCTGCCCCATTGAAAAATAGATTTTTGCAAAATTTACTGATGCATTAACTCAAAAATTACAGTGAATAATTCCTATCGCAACCCATTTATCTCAAATTCCTGTCTTTTTATAAACAGTTTATCTGTATGAGCACAGCATTAGCAGTTTAGATGAAGAATTAATTGTCTTTTAAGTAGCTGGTATTTACAAAATAAGAACCTGGAAAGCATTGACAAAACCTAATTAAAACTATAAAAAAATTGCAAAATTGAAAAATTTCATCACTCTTTCATCTGACACACTGATCTGGCCTCATCCAGGTACCATTACTTTAACAAGTATTTGTATACTTACAGAAACATATCTACATGCATGATCTCTTTTTCCCCCCCCCTTGATGCCCTTCTAGTTGTCTGAAGATAGCAGACTGAAGAAGAAAGTCCTCTCTAATAAATACTCCCCAAAAAAACCAAAGGAAAAGGGAAGCAGATGATCTCAAGTAGGGTGATTTTTAAGAAATTACTTTAGAAATTACTAATTGGATTATTAAAATGTCAGTGTAAGTAGTACTTTGAGGTACTAGCATCATATTAATGAAATTAACAAGAAAAATATAGTACTTGGCAATGGATACTTTTTATTCTTCTGGGGACCTTCCACCAAGATGTAGAAAGAATGAGTCATTACTTGAGGGATTTTCTTGAACTGAAGTATTTCTCCATGTTTCTTCTTGGGAAAATCATATTGAATATGAATCAGGAGCAAAACCAGTGTAGACTCTCCCTCTGGAATAGGAAAGTGGATAATGGTTTTAACAATATTAAATAGCTTTTTGTTTTTAATATGATGGAGATCTGTGTTTTATTAGCTAAGAATACTTGAGATGACTACAGGGTTTTGAATGAAAAAGGCTTGATTGCATTTTCATTACCAGAAATTTGCCAGTTCATTTATTATTAGGCTTGTGATTACAAAATGTGATTTTGAGGCGTGGAGGAAAGTGGTATGTCTGAGCAGAAAGATTCATTTGCACTTAGCTATATAGGTGGGACACAGAAGAAGATAAATCTGACTAAACCAAGTATTTTGGTATTGTGGAAATGGGAGTTTTGAATCTGCTGCTCAGAATGGCAGAGTCCTACAGAAACTTAAAGGCATAAAGCAAGTTGTGTAGTTAAAACAGCCCCAGGTTTGTAATAAAGCACAGCTGTTCCCATTTCCCCTCACATTCTTTTATTGTAATACGTTCTCTGCAGACCAGCTGACCCAGCCTTAAATGTGGCTGAACCATAAAACCTGTTTTGTCTCATTTCTGTAAGATCTTATTTGAAGTGTTCAAAAGATATAAAGACTTTTTTTTTCCTTCAGAATGATTAACTCCAATCCAATGTGACGTTTGTATCTGAAGTTACAGCAGCTTAATATAATTCAGACCTTGCCTATGCGTATACTGGAAGGAAGCGCAGAAGTTTAGGATGTGTTTTGTCTTTCAGACAGCTCTGAAAGAACTGTACTTTAGTGTATTACCATATACTTACATATTACCTCAGTTTTATTTACATTAATGTAGGAAGCTTTTGTGGCATGCTGAATATTTTTAAGCTGATCTTATCCTTGGCAGTTTTGCGAACTGAGGGTATTTAAAGTGACAGTGATTAGATAAAGCCTGGAAATAGACACTAAGTTTTCCCCATGTGTGTTTTTTTGTTGTGTTTTTTTTTTTTTTTTTTTTAAACACCAACCACTCTCTTTCTGCATCTAGACTAACGTCTAATGTTTACTGGTACTGGTCTAACAAGAAAGGAAAGTATGGAAAAAATAAATGTAACCTTTTGTCCACTGTTAAAAAAATATCTAATATACCACATAAACCAATGAGAACAGGTCACAATTAGTTGTGTTATTATTTAATACTCTCAAAGCACCTACAGTATTTTATGTTACACAGAACTACTCAACTTTTGGACATTCTTTGCAGGCCAGCTTGAAGGAAAACTGGTGGATTAGTATAAGTAGAGTGAAGGTTACAGAGCACCTTGACATGTAATGTTTATTCCAGCAGTTTGGCACCTATCTTTAGGGAGCGATGTGAAGCTGAGTCAGAGGAGGTAATAGATAATGAGTGCTAACACACATTTCTTAATTTGCCTAGCCTGTTCTGCACTTCAGTTTAAAGTTGTCTGCATGAGCTTAAATTCACATCAGTGATTTAAGATAAATAGTCTGATTTTGCCCTAGTCTGGATTAGGACTGGTTGTAAATTTACTGACCATGTCTCAAAAGCAGAGAGTCATCTGAGACGGATTTCAACAAGTAGTAGGAGTACAGCCAATTTTTATGTTCCTGCAGTTGTCATCTTAGGCCCTTCAAGATTCTTCCAGTTTGGAACATAATTACCCATGAAGTTTCTGGCTGCTTAGAGGTGGTTGTCTTTCAGACTTTGTTCTTGTGAAAGGCACCCAAAAACTGGAGGTCCTGACTTGGTCTGTGAATGTGTTTGCTGTTAATTGAATGGTGACTTCGGAACAGCAGCATCTCAGAAGGCTTGCCAGGCCAAGACTGTGGGCTTCAACTGATCCCAGGATGTAATATGGAAATCTGATACCTAATTTATGATTTGAACTGTAAGACCGCCATCTCTCAAAATAGCTAAAAAAATAAAGATTAACAGATTTTCTTGCATTAAGTAAAGGAGCATATAATAAAATCAAAGATGCAAATTAATATAGTAAGGTTATTATTTTTAATCATTATGTGAAGATTTAATAGAAGCAAATCTGAAACTCTTAATTCAAGCCAAGCAATTCAAGAAACTGCTTGATGATTGAATATACTGAAACTACGGACTACGCTTTTTGTTAAAACTTTTCACTTTTGCAAGCTGAAAATGTCCTGTTTTCAAGTATTTGAAATTCATTTGTTGCTGTTATTGCTCTTCCTATATGTCTCCACATAAAGGTACTCTTTCTTATTTGGCATACTACAGACCTTTTTGCATGCATTTGTGACTTACTGGATGTAGTTAGACCACTTCTGAGGAAGGAATTGTAGTCTGCCAATTTATGTATTTTAGTTAGTTTGTAGGAAGATAGGGACACTTAAAAGGATTAGCTTTTTAGTTGCAAAGTTTTGCATTATTGCATGTAGATAAGTAGAAACATCTGTATTCTTGACAGTTAGTCAAACATATAAGGCTGCCTTAGAAGACAGCTGAAAGCAATGAAGGAATCCTTTATAGATCAGTTTCTTAAATTGCTCATCCAGAGCTTTAGCTTTAAATTATTTTTTTTCAGTTGAATGTGATATAAAAGCAGAAATATTTGTCACAGACTTTTAGAAATATTGTCTTACAGTTTCACAGACAGTTGCAAATAGTGGTTTGGTTTTTTTTAACTTCTAACTGCAGAACTGTATATAAACATTACTGTGTCTCTTTTTTCTCTGTTGGTCTAGTGACAGTTGGCAGGTGCTTGCTTCCAGTAAGTGAGAGTTGTAAGCCGCACAGCTTGGTAATTGGCATAGAAGTTGGGTATGGAAATTGCCTCCTTCTCTTACACTACAATATAGTCTTTTTAAGACAAGTTCTTTTCCTTTTCCAGAAAAAATGAGCCGTTATTCACTTCTCTCAAAGAAAGAGCGCGTGCGTGTAGGCAGCATGAGGAAGAAGTACTTATACTCAGAATGGCTTGTGTTTTGCTGAACCAATTAAGAGTTTACAGCTCGGTGTCACCAATATTTTTGAAAATCGGTCCAAGAATGTTTGAAAGTTAAAGTCCGTGCTAGGTGGGAAAAACTTTAGGCCTGCCTGTGTGAAATGAGCGGCAAAAGATAATCCTGTACAAGGGAAAAAAAAAAAGTTGTCAGTTTGCAATTATATAGAGAATGGCTCCCTTTTTCTCCTCCATTAAAAATAACATTTTGATACTATGCATCTGAAAATACGATTCTTTGCTCCTTCTTTTTTCTTCCTGCTAACTGGAAGATGAGGAAGAAGACTTCTCTTTCTGCAAATTCAAGGAGAAAATATTATTCTGAGATTCTATTGCAAGTTATTTCTAATCATTAAGATGATTCGTTAGGAATTAATTTTCATTGAAGCAGTGTGTCACAGAATCAGGCTGCTGTACAAACATACTTTGTATGACTAGCAATAATAAGGGCTATTAAGTAGGTATAGAAACCTGATGAAAGACTGGAAAGTGAAAATGGTAGAGTTAAAAATGTTAAGGCTTGTGTGGAAAGCATAGGAATATTTTGGTGTGTTCCTCATTGAACAACCCAGCTCTTCCTTTAAATTTATGCAACACAGAATTTTTCTTCAAGAAATATATGACTCTTAGGACAGATTAATAACTATTCTTGATATAATACTTATATTTGAAATGATTTAGGTATTTCTAATAAAATACAACTTCTGCCTTTATTTTTTGTTTAAACCAATGTAATTATGCATGTTGCTGGCTGTACAGGATTAATCTGTATCTCTTTTGATTCTCTTTCTAACGTGCTCTGACTTGACAAGCGTCTTGTGTTCTAACTTTATATGCCTTTGGTGTCAATACTTCATTCCCTCCTCTTAAGCCTTTATTACTTTGAGTCAGAGAATCATAGTTCTATTCATCTGAAAGAAGAAAACGCGCCCTCCTTCTTTTAGCAATAAACATTGATACAGCAATTATGCTATTTATTTTGTTTATATTGTATAGAGCTAGCTATCTAAATGTACAGTACAGTTGTATTTTGATATCACTTGAAGTTTGTTAATTACATAAGAATTGTATTTGTCAATGTATCACTTTTTTAGGAGTGTTGCCAGTTCAGACTTCATGGATAATTTAGGATGAGGGTTATGTAATATGAATTACATTTGTTTGGGTTTTCTTTGTTTGTTTTGGTGGTGTTTTGTTTTTTGTTTTTTGTTTTTTGTTTTTTTTTATATGAAGCAACAGTGGAGTTAATGCTGAGTTGTTCTGCAGTTTATTACTGCTGAAAGACATTTGAAAGTGCTTCTAATAGTTATTGAAGATTTTGGCAGTGTGGGTACAAATCACAGTGTGCTTCAAGTCAGAATTACAGAATTCACAGAAATCTGGCATTCCGTGAGCCTAGAGGAGTCCCTTTGTGCATCAGATACGAGATCTGAGCTGAGAATCTCTTCAAGTTTGTAGTACTTTTTCTTTTTAATAGAAGTCTTGATAAAACGTTTCTTTGAGTATATTTTCAGAGTCAACTTAAATTGTATGAAGAACACAACCATGTGTTGAAAAAAAATACATTTTTCTGCAGGTATTGTAATGTATGTCAGGGTGTGTAGGAGATTGGGTCCTGATCTCATTTAGAGCTTCCAAACATGCTTGTAAGTTCTTCTTTCCCTGATAGAGGAGTGAGTCAGGGAGAGACAGATGCCAATGAAAGCTTATTAGAACAAGTTTTTTAACTTTCTTTTTTTTTTTTAATTAAGCTTTTATTATTAATAAAATCAAACTTCTATTAAAAGACAACAATTATTTGCATGGTACGTTTGGTTATTCCCTCCCAGTGTTGTCTCATCCACAGGTACACAGTATGACCCAGGCTCTGCCATACACGCTGTCACTCACAGTCACCCCGGTGGAGGCCAGCCCAGCAGTTTACTCACTGGGGAGAGCTGCACTGGTGTGACAGTGGCTTCTAGGCAAGCGTGCAGAGTCTCTCACAGGGTTTCCTCAGCAGCACATGCAGTCCTGGTGCCTCTGATGGCACACAGCTGCCTCTGCCACCTCGGATGTGGTCTGAGTTGTACAGCCCTTCCTTGGTGTTAGCGTGTGCTGGTGGCCTCACGCGTGCTCAGCAGACGCTGGGTCTTCTTTCATTTCTTGAAGATGCAAAGAGGACAAATCTCCAGGGTGTTTAGTGTTTGGTGGACTTTTACAACCTTCTTCTCGGCATGTACTTTTGCTCTTCCCAACCTGCTGTTTTCTGGTGACTGTTACTCATTTGCACCTCTGGAGTCCATTTACAGAAACTCCCAGCAACAGGGTTTTTATGACAGCACAACTCTTGGACAGCTGGTACTGCAGCGTGAAACTGCAATGGGAAGCCACTGACCTGTGAAACATTTTTCTCAACTTTCTTTCAATCTTAGTTTTACATTTGGAATTGAACTGTAATCAGTTTGAATTTTGAATTTCCTTTTTTGTTTTCTAATGTACTTCTGTGGGGGTTTTATTTGTTCCATTGGGACCAAGTTCAATCCCGTCTTCCAATTCTGACAAAAATAATAGTGAAAATGTGTCACATCAAATGTATTTCATGACAATTTTCTCTAACTCCTTTTATGCAATTCCAGTGGCAAATGTATTTATTATAACTGAGGGAGCTATTTCTGCAGAAGTAGTCACCTTTATTTCAGGATTCTCCCTCCCCTTTCTCAGTCACAAATATGAATAATTTTTGTTCCATTTTACTAAACTTTTATAATTCAAAATTCTGCTTTTGAAATTTGTGTTACTGTGAAACTTTCCAGTTAGTGCTGAAAATGGAAAGAAGTAAAAACTAGTTTATCATAACTTTAAGGTACATTATACCCTTGGGAGGTCTTGTAATTCCTAGAAAGAAGTAGGAGAAAGCATTATGGATTTCCACTGTGATTAGCTGGTTATTAGGTCTGATATTAGCCGCACATGTGGAACTACGCATTGGGAATAATTTAGCTGACGTCAAGGGAGTGGCACTGGTATAAAATTGATTTTAATGAGCTTTAACTGCAGACAACTTTGAAGATGAGGAGTGATTTACATAAAATCTTATTTTGTACACAAAAGAGTAAATTAATTCAGCTTTTTTGCTGCTATTAATTGTAGCTCTCAAAGTACTGTTTGTTCACTGCAAGTGAGATGAAAGATCCGAGCTGGAAAAGTAAAAGCACTGCAATTACTATTCTGTCAATACTATTCAATATTGTTCGATCAACTACTTTTGCTATATCAAATTATTTTCATGTATTATATTTCTACATGCTTGAACAATATCTGAACACTCACCTAAGAGGATCCCCTTATAACCTACTGTCCTAGCTGCTTGCAGGTCACTTTAGGTACCTACGTGGATTCTCAGGCAGTGTTGGCATTGTATACAGAACTTGTAATTGCCATATCCCATCAGATGGTCTCTGAATTTTCTCGTGTGATACTCTGTTGTTTTCCATGGATAGATACATAGAACAAGGATGAAATTAAGTTTATTGCTTTGCAAAAGCCATTTCACTAGCTGTTTCATATGTTGATTTGGCTGCAAATGGAATAGCTATATTTGAAGAATAAGTTTTAAATGCTACTTCTGATCTTACACATTTCATTTCTGATGCTTACTAAAGGCATCTTGAATGCTTCAGAATGTGGATGAATTTAGATTGTGATTTTCAACTCTGGAAAAAAATAGAATCTCATGATTGTTGGCATTAGACATCGAGCTGGTTGAATTTACCATTGTATAATTCAGGTAGGTTATTTCTCTACTTTTTGCTGCCTGTGAGTGCTTAGCATTTCATTTATCCTTTCAATATAGATTGCAACATAGAGCGATGTTTTAATTTAATCTCAAGACTCTTAATTACCTGAACATTTCATTTGGCTCTAATATGTACCTTCGAGCATATTGGCTGCAGAGTGTTCACTTGATGGTTTCACTATATGGGGTTGTCAATTTTATGTGATGAATAGCTCAGTAATTATGGAGGCATTGTATACTTTGGAACTCTACAATGAATTGTAAATTCTATTCATTCTTTAAAAAATCTAATTCAGCTTCTTTAGGAATCACTAAACTGTATTTTTAAATAGCAGATACCAGATAGTACTTGATGTGTAAACATAGCATTGAATGTTTGGGAGTGGAGAGAGAAAAGGGTTTTCAGTAGCATTTCACTTTTGGGTAGTTTTGCAGTGGTTTTGAGCTTCAGTTGCTGATAATGCAATTTATCATTTTAGTGCAGTCATTCTGCTTTCTTCTAACTCTTTTAATATGAGATATTAATCCTAAAGATTTTTGTTCTGATTTTTGCTATCATGAAGATGCAGAAATTGAATTTATGAAGAGATATATTGCCTTATTTTCAAATTGCATTCTTTGATTATTTGTTCATTTGGAATAGAATTACGTTTTTTATAAATGAGTAAGGTTTAGGATGGAAAAAGTAACACATTTTCAACACAGGTTTGAATACCCATTTCATGGCTCTTTGAGTTAGTTTGAATATTGAAATATATGAATAGATCAAGGGAATGAATGATATCCCAGATGATTTCATCTGTTGCTTGCCACAGAGGCAATATATACATTTTTGGGAAAACGCAGAGAGTAATTATATATTTTTTAATAGATGAGCTCCTGAAAATTTTAGAAGTTGCTGTCTCCTACTGAAAAAATAAAAATAATCAACAATATCTGGATTTTATTAAATAGCTGTGAGTTAGGACAGTATTTCTAAAAATCTTGTACTGATCAGTTGTTCAATGTATTATTTCATGTAAAGAGCAGTAGAAGAAGAGGAAAGTGACAAAGATTAGCTTTTAAGTGTCACCCTGCAAGGGCTGGCTTTTTCCTGCTTCTGAGTGTCTTATATATATTTTTTTTTTTTTAGTGTGGACGACTCAACCACAACAATCTCTTTTTCTCAAAATGCCCACTTCCTTGCAGTTTAATGTTTTTTCCATATTTTAATGGATTGCACTGTTTAATTTGGAAGAACTTGGAGTCCTTGGCTAGAAAAATGAAAACACATTCAGGAGAATCAGAAAGAACACACTGACCCCACAACTACTGTCTGAACAGTGGAAATCTCAATGGTCCTTTAAAAGCAAGTTCCCTTAAACTATTTGCCACTGTCATTTATCTCTGTTCAGCTGCCTCTGTAGCTTATTTTAGCTCACAGACATGCACAGAGTCTCACCAGATAATCCCCCAAAGACAGTGCATGCATTTGTTATCTTTCTGCACACAGTGTTTTATCTCCTGTGAACCTATTTGATACGGGTTTCTGGTCCTCGTATGAGTGATAAACCAAGTAACGCCCTTAGATGTTTTGATGGAGTATTGTGAGCAAGCTATTTTTGTTGCTGTGCTGTATTTTAGTCCTAATTTTTTTCCTTTTTTCCAGTATGTAAAGCTATTGAAAGGTGTAAGCACAGTCAAAAAATAGAACAAAGTTTGCATAATTATCACAGATGCAAAAGAGGAAGAACTCTACTGAGTTTCATTGCTTGATGACAAGAAGATCTATTTCAGTTTAAATTCCTAAGTAATGCTGGTTTGGGTTTGGTTTTTTGTTTGTGTGTTTGTTTTTAATAATGTAATAGGTTTGTAGTTTTAGAATACTCATTATGTTTGATTTTGAGTAAGTTTTATGTTCTGTTTCAGGATTTTGGTAGGTGTTCACACAAGAGCATTCTCTGTCGACACATTTGGACAGATGGTTGTCCTGTACAATATGTGCAAGGATGTTCTTTTCTCAGGGACTGAATTTCAGCTTTGACTGTTGAGGGTTGGCGATTATGTTCACTTTCCCTTTCTGATTCAGAAGCTGATGTGGCCCCTGGAGAGTAGTCTTCTGGCTATCACTAGAGGCAGTAAATGAAAACTGTAAGATGGAAGAAGTAGGTCATGTTTTATGTTCTGGTTTTGATTTTATCTCTAAATGGAGTAGTAGCATGCGTGTTGAAACCTCAGGGCATCATTTGCTGGTGCTGATACTGTCATGAGGTGGAGTTTGACAGGTCACTGATTAAATATTTGCATGATTGGATTTCATGAGAAAAGAGGTGATGATGATGTTTCAACTTGAATTTGTGTATGATTCTTGTTAAACAGAAGTGGGGTTTGCCTGTGACTTTTTCATTCCAGTGTGGAAGTGGAGTTGATTTTTAGTTTATTTGTCTCTGAAGAATTTAGTTTTTTAGAGAGATCACCTTTTTAATGGCTTGATAAATTCTAGGAAGAATGCTTTAGAAATCACTTTGAAACCCGCTGGTTGCTGTATCTATTAATCAAAAACGTGCTTTTGCCTTCTCAGTTAGATGTCTCTTACAACAAACAAAAAAACCCTCCTCGAATGGTTAGATTATCTTTGTTGATATAAATAAATTTGAGTAAGCCGTCTGAACAACCAAGAGCCTATAAGTCCTGAGGCACAAAACATCTCCCATTGAATCACAATGGATGCATAATAGTGTTATTAAAATTTTACTTCAAATTTTACATTCCTTTTAAGTATTTGCATGGAAGATTTTGAAATTCATTCAACCTGTGTTTTTTAATGCAAGGGAGGACAATAGGTTTGATGGTTTTTCAGCTTCTTAGAAATATATTTCTGTCCCATTGAGTGCTGAGAAATTGAATTCTGTTTTCAGACATTGTTTGTGGGTTCCTGAGGGATTTAGAAAGAAGTACCACAAAATTATCAAATAAAACACTCATAAAAATTGGTTGACTGAAAAAATTTACTTATTCCCGTGTTTGTCATAGTTATAATTGAATGTTTCATTTGGTAAGACAAATGGATAAGGAAAAGATGAGCAGAAGCATATTTGACAAATATGCTTTTGCATACTAAGTTTGTAGGTGAACAAAATATACTAATTATACATCTGCTCATTTTAGATAAATGTGAATATATATTTTTAAAGATTTTAACTTTTCAGTCATTCCTGTTTTTATAATTGAGAATTTATAAGTGTTTTGATTTTACATTACCTCCATCTGCTGATGCAGGTAGCAGTCATGTCAAATAAACACGTATTATCACCAAAGTGTATTGTCACCTAGCAACGACAGAATTTACTAAACACACAGTGATATCAGCTAATTTTCTATCTGATCATCCAAAGTGAATTTAAAATCAAATAATGGAAGCTTGTTTGATAATCCTGTATTCCAGAATGGAGAGCAAACAAACACAGACAACTTAATTTACCTGTTCTAAACCAATCTAAGGCAGGGGGAAAGCAATGTTGTTTTCTATTCTTGTAGTTAGTTTTCTTTATTTTTTTACTTTTTTTTAAATGTATTTGAATTTTTTTTTTACTGCTATGGGTGCAACTGCCAAAGATGCTGATCCTCACAATCGGGTGAACTGCATAACAGAAGATTTTGGTGACTGCGTTTTTTGGTAGATAAGTACCCATAATAAGTACTTCTAGTATTTATTGACTGCCACTACCGTGTTTAACTGTTAGTTTGTGTGTCTGAGTTATGACTTTATGCTTGTTATAACATTATTATTTTGTCATAGTGTTAAGCTAGAAGTTATACAAGTTACTAGAAGTAACATATTGCAGTAGTAGTGTACTAATTACAGCACACTAATGGACAGAAATTTGGTATTTTTATCACATAAAAATGGCAAGAGATTAAAATATGTATGCTTCCTAATGAAACTCTGAGCATGTCAGCATGATAGCACGCCTTGCTTTAAGTTGTCCTGCTCTGTTGAACAGTAGTGGAAAATGATCTTTTAATAACATCATTTGCTTTCTTTTTTAATAGAATAATAGGATTATGGGTTACAAGCTCATGTTACTTTGTTTCCTCTTCAGTCTGAGACTAGTTATAATTTCTATTTCATAATGAAAGCTGCTGATGCGCCTTAAAAAATGGAAGCGTGCAGACTCTCCACTGGTTTATTAAGTACTGCTCTGCCATATGCAAATATCACAATTGGCTTTAGTAAGTAGCCTGTCTGCCAACCTTTCTTGTAGAGTATCTAATGAACCAATTTTTTCATATTTTCTTCGGAAAATGTCTAATGTGAGATCAAAAAAATGGAATAGTTACCTGTCTTGATTGATCTGCTGTCAGGCATCAGTAGATAGGTCTGACCTGCATCTTATTCCACTGGTAATTCTGACTGTGGGAAAGCTCTCAGGAGAGTGGATAAAATCTGGGAGGTGTTTCAGGGGAACAGGCACCGAGGGGGTTCTCCTTAAGGAAAGATGCCTATGGGATCTCTATTTTACCATAGTAGAGCATAGGGCGTGTTCCTTGGAAACTTCCTAGGAACAGCTTGTCTACTTTAAAATAATCTTATATTAAATGATGTTTTTTCATCCTGGAACTACAGTTCTTTAATATTTGTGTAAGTCAACTCCTTTAAAATCACCAAAAGCATGTATTTACAAAGCCAGTTGGTTTGTTTTGTTTTGTGGTTTTTTTTAAATACCCTACGTGTGAAAAATATGCTGTTTATGTCATTCCCAAGTAGTGTCAAGTAAACTTTATGCCTTATAAATTTTCTGTTTCAAAAGCTGTCGTACTTTTGTCAGCTCCTGTATATAGTGATTACTAATAAAACCCAAAAGCACACCAAAAAATGATGGCCTACTGTATTTCATAGTATCATAAATATAGTTTTGAGTCATGTAGTCTTTTTGGAATTGTTGCATGCTTTGGTATGCATGGTTTCAGTCTTCTCCCCCAGATTGATGGGAGGTTTTTTGCTATGTTTACGTCGAAGTAGAAGAGGTCGCTAAGCTAGGCTTTTATTCATAAAGCTAATAAAGTGTTAATGAATAATGTGAGGGAGGAAGGATTAAAAATTCCCGCAAGTGGAGGGAATGGTGTTATTTGTGAGGGTAGCATGGGCTCCTTCAGGCTGTTCAGTACTGGCCAGGCTGCAAGTTAAGCAGCACCTGAGCTCTCTGGCCGAGCAGTGGTGCGATGGTCGGAACCCCCCGTGGGGCTGGGCAGCTGCAGCAGCACTCTCTTATCGGGGTCCTGCTCAGACTGGCTCTGAATGAGGGGCTGTAGTCCCCTGTTGGGTGATACCAGCTATTTTCTCATACAGAATCTCTTCCAGTTTTTTCAAATTTGTTGCTTCTTCATTATGATTGTCTCATTCATGTGAAATGAATCTGACTTGTATGGACCTATGTCCGCTTGTGGGATTTTTGGGGGGAAGGGAAGTGAAAGGGGATGTGGGATTAGATACTCCAGGCTATGAGGATCTGCCTGACTTTTCCCTCTGGTCTTGGTGGACTCAGCCTCTCTTGAGGTTAGAGTGTTGTTATACCTGTCCTTGAATTTCTTGTGCTCTGGGCAGCAAGTAACCAGCACTGTTCCAATGGCATCTTTCCAGTCGTACTGTGAAGGAAAAATTCCTTCAGGGTGAAAACTCTTCTCTAATGGTTGCCATGGAAATGGAGAACTGAGAGATTATATAGATTAATATCTCAGTTACATGTAAATGTTCTGTAACCTTTTCTGCCTTATCATTTAGGAGAAACATTGATTCTGTAACCACTGGGCTATTAGTGCTTTAAGCCCCATTATAGCTAAGACTTGGGCCAAACCTTTAATGCAGAAAAATAGCTATCTATTTAAATAAGTGGTTTGGTTTCATAGAGTTGTTCTGGCTGTTCAGGGGTTTAGCAGGCAAGGTTGTTTTTCTGTTGTTGTTGCATAAGGTGCATTTTGCAGTTTAATTTCATATAATCAATGCTTCAAATACTGGACCAATATCCAAGGAATATTTCTACTTTTTTCCCCTTGTATTGACATTTCTAGTAGAAGAGACTCCTCCAGAAAAACATTCCAGAGGAGCTGTAAGACAGGGGATATAGCTAAATTGATCATAATTGCCTCAATATGCTGCTTGTTATAAATGGAGGCAAATTATTCTGGTGCATTGTGGTCAGGTAGATGAGTCACAGTGCAGCATTGGAATGTCATGTTTCTCCATCCAAGAAAGAATTAAGCTTCTTTTTTTGGAAAAATGCCACATTACACTTGACTTGCTTACTGTCAACTGGTTTATCTCTAATAAAAGCAAATATATTACTAAATTATTTTTTAATGTGGTATAACTTCATGATACTAGCAGTGTAATACTGATCTTTTGAGTGTCTTTCCCCATTTCTGTGGAGTAACTCATGAAATGTAACCTTCTAATGATACTTCTATTTTTATCAATTTCTACGTAGAACAAAGTTCTAACAATACATATTTACTTCATTCTGATACAGGGCTTTTAATTTTGTTCAGTAGCAATGTAAATGTACTCTTACACTAAAAGAAAAAAATAGAGAAAAACCCAAACTTAATCTGCCTTTATTTGTCATACCAAAGTCTTGGTTTATAGTTGGATTTATTTATTGAAGTGCTGTCTGGATTTACATCAAAGACTGCAGTGTTTCCATTGGACACACCAGCTCTTCTTAGCCTGTGAACTCCTTTCCAACAGGAGTTTCACGAGTGAATCTTCATGGTTTGTTGCATAAGTCAAGGAAGTTTAAGGAAGGTACTTCAAGAGTTATTTCAAAATGTTAGGTTTTTTTTTCCTTTGCTAGTAACTGAAAGCATAGCTTGATTCCTATTATACTTCTTAGGGATTCTCCTTTATAACATTTCTGGGTTTTGCCTTGGAAAGACCAAAAGAGCTGTTGGGTTTGAAGAGACATTTTGTAATTAAAAATTTATTCTTTTGTAAAGACATGACTGTGGATGGAAGTTAATGTCAACAGAGAAGTTAGTCTTAAATGCGAGAATGACTTCTATTGTACCTTGAGAACAATATGTATGAGAATGGAGTGCACACAGAGCACAGTGACTTGGGTGTGGGGGTCCAGATGTATAGTTCTTAGTTGATAATCTTCTTTATTTGTAAAGCCATTGCAGTTAGTAACTCAAATTTTAGCTTCCTTTTCATATGAGCTAAGAAATCATGTTGCCATTGTGTGCTCGTCGTATGAAACTTCGATGCTTATTCTTTCCAGATGGCGTATAGCTTTAGGGCAATCTCAGCACTGTCAGCAAGAGCATCTCCCTTTGCAAGTGTATTGACTGTACCAAGGCAAAGTGGATATCATACAAACTCACTTAGCATCTGTATGCTGAAATCATATTGGGGAGATAATATTCCAAATTACAATGGGCTTTATAGATCAGGAGAAGCATCCTGAATTCTGTACAGTTACGCTTGCTGTGAATCTGAAATTGTGCAGTTCCTCTGATGAACACAGCAAGATTTGAATATTACCAATGAGATTAGACAAAGGTCTGAGTAACCAAAGAAAAAAGATGTGTTTTTAAATGGAAAAAAAATTCTGTAATTTTCACAAATTGCATCTGGATGTTTAAACTCTAGGTGCTACCAATACTCAGAATCAGAAGCTATTAATTGCATGATTTTTGAAATACTGGTTCTTCCCAGTATGTAAGTGTGTAAGAGTAGTCAGTCTTCATACCTCTTGCTGGAGCTGATCTTAGGGACGCTTGCATTGTATCTGTACTATGCTTATCAAAGAGTTACAGGGAATATTCTTGTGCAGATGAACCCAGTTGCCTATTCTGCTAGCTTGTTAGAAGGGTTTCTTGCTGGGACATGCAGAAACAATCATGAGCATAGTTTAGGAGTTAATATGGTCCTGAACCATTTCCACAGGAGGGAGTTTGTGGCTGCTCAGATCTGGTGTATCAAGGATTGCAGTAGTGTGGATATGGGCTATTCAATAGCAGTTGACCTCTGTGTCAGGTGATATGGTTCAGGGCATCTTTAATTTCCTAGTCTAGACATAGTCATAATAATATAGAGTAACTTGAAGGACATACCAAGGTTAAAAAAAGTGCTGAGTATAGTATTGATTAGCCAGAGGTATAAGAAAAGTGAAGCACGTATTTGAAGGTCTGGAAAATCATATTTCATCAATGTACCTTTCCCATCCCAGTAAACAATATGTTAGTGTTTCTTGTCTTTTACTCTGGATAACTTTTATCAGTAACTGGATCTTACATTATTCTACAGAAGGCATTCTTTGGCTTATAAACCCATATAGAATGTATTGGGCCTCCTGTGGTCGCTCGAAGTTAGGGGCTGAGGCAGAGCATTACTTTTTCTGATTCCAGACAAAATGCCTGAGCCCAGGTGAGTGTGGATTCACCTGTGCCAACAACCAGCTAATCACGTTTCTCTTTGGGACTTTGTCCAGAAGCTGAAGAAAGTTGTAGTAAGTCACTGTGGATTGACTGCACCAGCATTTCATCTTTCCCAAGGCGGATCCTCCTGTGAATAGCAGAACTCTGTTTCTGATTCAAGAGGAGTAGGGGTTTTTGAGGAAGAAGGTTTTTGAGTTGTACCTGTGCTTCTGACCTAATGGCCTTTTTAATTAGTGACACCGCCAAACTGATTTACAGAGCTGTGAAACATAATGAAGTGTGGTATCAAAGCATGTGGGAAACTCAAATTCCAGGTCACAAACAGTCATGTTGACAAATCGAGATTAGTGGTAGTTAAAACAGCTGGGGAACTGTAGTGTGTACAACAAGGGAACACTACAAGAGCAGTCCTTTATAAGAAAAAACTGTGATAGTTAATTTAAGAGACTGTATTCAAGGGCAAACAGGGGAGCATAATATATATGGGTAGATATAGATATACCGATCATGTTACTTTTAGTGTTTAGATTTATTGAGACTGGTGGCATAAACTTTTGTGTTTGTAATGAAGGCAAAATGGCACATCCCAAGCTATGAGGAAAAAGGAATGGCTGCCTTCTGATCTGCATGCGCCACATCTCTTTTCTCAGCACAGCCCTAGACTTCAACAAGCATCCTGAATATTCTCCAGTTAGACCGGAGTGCAGCTTAGTGCCCACATGCTGGTCATAAGATTTATGTATATGTTTGTGGATAAAATAGGGTTGCACTTGGTCATTCAATTCCACTTCAGTTTCTTGTTCTTCCCCCCTCCCCTAACCCCCAGCAGTTCTCTAATTCAATGATTTATTTCAAAGTCATGAACTTATTGTCTAGGGCTTACTATCTTGGAAAAGTATAGCTCCTAGAGAGCTACAGGTGGCGATCATGTTGATTTAGGGAGTTGTCATTCCTGTTTTGTGACAAATTTTCAAAGCAAACTAAATCCCATGGAAACTCAAGGCAATATAGGTGTATGACAGCAGGTGCCTATTCTACTATCAGAAATGCTATTACTAGCACTTGTGTACATGCATGAGCCAACTTTAAACTCACTTAATTGGGTTAATTGCTAAGAAGGCAGTCCAGGAGAATGGGGCTCAACAATAGCCGCAAATATGCCTGGGCTTCTGGGCAAATTCTTCAGCAATTAACCAACAGTTTCTCCCGTGGTGCCACACTGATGTTACTGTCAATACAGGACCTAGATAGTGTAAATATGCTGCAATTATAATTTTGCATAAATAACATAAGTAGTTTTAGAAGTGGTACCATAAAATCAAAGGGTTGGTTTGTTATGAAAGGGAATCTTTCAGCCAAAGCAGATTGGTGGTGGTTTTGCCATAAACTAGGGCTTTTGTTTTGTCTTATCTTTGGTTCAGGCAAAGTGCAGTAACCTGGACAGTGCCACATAGGGATCTTGATGGCATAACCTGATACTAAGGAGAGACAAATCCTGTTAGTCTGCAGAATCTAAGGAATATTATGGGGAAGTTGCAAATGAGCATTTTTCGAATAACAGGGTTCCAGACTGTGTCATTGGTTCATGCATACCTCACCTCCCTTACTTTTTAACACACACCTCTCCTTTGTGTATCTGTGGAGTGTGGGGTGGGGTTTTTTAACCCCATTTAGTTCAGGGTAAATAATTCCCAAATCCCATTAAACTGTTCAGCTATGTCATTAATCTTATGAATTAGATGTTCATTTGAAAGCAGTATCAGCATACAAGTATTGTAAAGTAGGTCACATTAACTTTTCCACTTTCTTAGGGTAAAAAGATTCTCCAAAGCAATGACCTTGAAGCATACATTTGAACAAAGACTACTCGGGAAGGTCTAATGTAACTGGTACTAAAGCAAAAAAGTGCTTTTTGGTCCTGGGGAAATTGTTCCAGAATTTAACACTAAATCTAAGTGAAAGCAGTAGCGTTTAAAACAGGTAAACCATCAGGTGTGCTCATGGAGAAACCCTGATGACCCCCCAAGATAAGCCATTTGCTCACGACAGATACTGGAAGGAGAATGAAAAAGGATGGGAAAGAGAAAGAGGATAAGAAACCGTACAGACAGCATTGATGGACATTTTTGGTGTATTTTTTCCCGTTGTTTTCATCACTTGTTGTATTTGAAGCCCTGGTTTATTGTTGGAGTGCCAATCTTTGATTATTTTGTGAACTGGTTGATGTTTATTATGTCTTTTGAATTCAGAAGAAGTATCATAAAATACTTTAGCCTTGCCATGCATTTAATTTGTGTACCATTTACTGGTGTCTCTACAGAGCTAGATGTCATAGTAAAGTGGAACATTAGATTACCTAATTAAGTATTTCAGAGGGATATGTGCTAAAAATTAAACTGATAAGTGGTAGCAATTCGCTGTTCTTAATAGTTATAAATGTGTAAAATATAGAACACAACTTCAGGTCTGTACTTGAATAGGATTTATTTTAAGAGCTTTATTTACAGCCTGCATCATCAGGGGGAGTCTTTCAGTGATTTCTTTCACACTTGGATCAAGCCCAGTAATGCCTGAACCACTTACAATCTCCCAGCACTTTAATTGCCCATTATTTCATTTTTTATGTGGCCTTCAGTCTTTAGTAGGATACTTTATAGAATGACAAGCGTGGGAGTAGTAGTTAACCCTTCTAGATATATGATTTGCCAGTGTGTTGCATATACCAGTCATGGCACAGCATGACTCTCGGAGGACTCTGTGATGTTTGTTTGCCAGCAGTGATAATACCGTCCATTGTAGTTTTGCTGACAATTAGCAAAGTGATTATGAATTTATCTGTTACTGTAGAATTGTGTGGCGCATTGACAGCTGCAAAAATGATTTAATTTTGGCTCCGTACAAGCATACAGATAAGTGCTTATTAATAAAGCAACATTTATAAAGTAAATATTATGATGACTTTATGTGCCCACAAAAGTGTAATTCATGTTTCTTTTGGAAATGAATGGTGAATTAGGAATTTCATCACATGACAAACAACATTAGAAAAGAATAAGATACAGGTAGATGAACATGACTAATGCTTTTGTTGATTTAATACAATTTAAAGTTTGCTAATCCTGTGGAAAAGTGATTCTTTTTCTTCAACTGGAAAGAGCTCCATTAATGGCATTTAGTACTCCATAAATCTACTGAATGAAAGAGCTTTAGGATTTCCTTGACAGAGAAGAAATATGATGTGTTGTGTGTTGAAATGTAATTATTACTTAAATAGTAGTAATCCTAAAGTTATTACAAAAGTTAAGGCACTCTTAACAGGAAGAATATATAGGGGAGTATATATTCATGTGGTGTTAATCAAAACGTCACAGAGTTAGTCTGACATTTTTTGGATTAAGTGTAAGTACTAGGTATTAAAGGGTAATCCCAAGAAAATCAAATGGACAACGGGATATTTTTTTTTTTAAATAGTAAAAAAAATTTATTTAAAAATACAGATTTTCCATGTGTGTGCATGTAAGATGACTTAGTGTAACTTAAAGCCAAATACGTTTTTTACAAAAGATTCAGTCTTCAAAGCAGAGTAACCTGTAAGACTTCAAGTTTTGCTAATGGGAAAGGAGACACCATATTGCTCTCTACAACTACCTGAAAAGAGGTTGTAGAGAGGTGGGGGTCTCTTCTCCCAGGTAACAAGTGATAGGACAAGAGGAAATGGCCTCAAGTTTTGCCAAGGGAGGTTTAGATTGAATATTAGGAAAAATTCCTTCACCGAAGGGATTGTCAAGCATTGGAACAGGCTGTCCAGGAAAGTGGTTGACTTGCCATCCCTGGGGGTATTTAAAAGACATGCAGGTGTGACATGGTTGAGTTATGGTTAAGGACATGGTTTAGTGGTGGACTTGGCAGTGTTAACAGACCCTTGATCTTAAGGGTCTTTTCCAACATAAATGATTCCATGATTCTAGATTTTCCTACTTTGATACTGCATATACAAGATCATGGAAGAGGCTGTGAGCAATCCGCTGATATTCTCCTTGCACCTTGGTTCTATTCTCCTTTGACCAGAACTTGGCTAAATAATTGACAGTATAATTTACAAAGCAGGGCGGAGGGAAAGATGGAAGTTGGCTGAGGCGCTTAATTTCCACAAGCATAGAAGAATTTTCACTGGTTGGTGGCTTGTGGAGGACTGGCTAGCTGAGAAGGGTCATGTAGACATAATTCAGCTAGCTGAGCAAGAGCTGGAGAAACATCGGACTCAACTTTTGTGATTGCTAAAATGGTACGGACAGGAGGAAACCGTTACACAGTGACAGGATGCCTGTAGTCGCTCAGGTCTGGGGAAAAGAAGAAGTAAGGCATAGGAAAAGAGGAAGTAGCTAACTATAGATAAAAAACTAAGGGCTGACTTAACGAACCAATCAGAATGCTGTATTTTGGAATATGTATTAACTAATTATGGCAGAGTTTAAAAGACGGCTGTGTTATTCAATAAACGAAGCTTGTTGATCACTCGCATCGAGTGCACCTGTCTTCCCTCCGTCGCGACAGTGGCTCGTTTTGATATCATCGGGCTACCTATAATATTGATGGTGGTTAGCTGGCTACACGCTTGCTAGTCAATTATTTCACCTTAACAAGAAATTTTGGATGATCTGGTTAAGCAAATAGATGCCTGGAACATATATCCTCTCATTGGGTAAGTATAATTCATAGACTCATACTAGTGTTTGAGCTCCTTTGATCAGTAAATTCAAAAGGTATTTCATCTGTATTCTTTTTCAAGTTTAATTAAAGTATGCAGACCATTCCTTTGGAAGTTTTAACAAGTGTTTAAAGCTGTCCTACAATCACTTGTTTTGCAGTGGAGGTGAAGTTTGTTCAATGTTTATAACAAAGAACAGCGGGGAGACAGGTTAAGTGAAAATATTTAGACTGAAGCTGAATGTTTCTTGAATGACTGTTCCCTGCATATCCTGCCCCTTTGACGGGAGTCACATAGCTCCACTTAATGCAGATGGCCAGATTTCCATGTGGCTGTTTAATGAGCTGATAGCAGACGGTTATTAACACTAAATTTGCAGGTCAGTAGTAGTAGCAGTGAGACATTCCGGATGGGAAGTACTCTCTGTTTATTTGCACTACTCTCTGTCTAGCTTAGTTATAAGGAATTAGCCTCTGAAACAAATATTGATATCAATATTACTCCGATGGGTGAAGAAAAAAACCCGTCATGCACAACTGAGTGATTTTTTTTCTTTTTACTGGGATTGATTGCTCCTGCTAGTAACTGAATAATCCTGTCTCACCCAAATCAGAGATGTGTTTTGCATCCTAGTAGTTTTATTTTTTTCTCAGATTCAAGAGTTGTTTGGGTTGGTGTTAGCAACAGTAACGGCAAAAATTACCATGAAGCAGAATGTGAAGGGTATTGGTATTTGTTTCTATGTAGTGATTGATTTTAGTTTGTTAGAAAAAAATACCAACAGCCATAATTATTGATAAAGTCCTGCAACCCTCAGGAAGCTTATTCTAACTTATAATAATGGGTTTTTGGGGGGAGAGGCCAGGGGGAAAGCCAAATAGAAGTCCCAACGTCTGCTTAACATGTATTTTGGTTTTTCTTTTTTTTTTTTAATTTATTTTAAAATGATCTCTCTGTATATTCTGACTGAATATTTACTAAGATGAAAATCTTAAATCTCCTTGCATACAGATGTCTTTTGAATAGCTGGCAGGTGTTTCTCTTATTTTGACTAATTATTTTGCCTCTAATTCATTTTTCATATAGGCACTTGTTGAATTTACAGTTTGTCTAAATATTTACAGATTGTGAGTTAGTTAATGCTCTACTTTCTACATTATGGGTGTTATAATTACTATAAATTTTGCTTATGTATTTTGGTAGTCTCTTGGTCTTTGCTTTAAAACATAATGCGGAATTTTGAAATGCTGGATCTTCTGTTTGTGTCCAACTCCTGAATAATTTCAGAAATTAAACATAAAGAACTAGGAAGTTAAATTCAGAAGTGAAAGAACGTAACAGGTACTGGAAGGAGATAGATGTAATTGCATTGTGGTTTTCCAAGCCCTTAAATAAGCATGAGAGTTGGGAAGTTTGTTTTGGAGTATCTTGTAAGCAAGAGCACTTACTGTAGAGAAGACATATTTTTCTGTGATACCATGAATGGTATATATTGGCTGATGTGCTGCTTTTGTAACATGTAGCCATATCAGAAGTTTCTAAATTCATTTATCTATCATATGAAATAATAAATGTTAAACTTATTAGAAAATTATGTGGGTCTTTTGTTTTAGTTCTTTCACATATATTCAAAGGCAAAAGAAATGGAGTTTGGAAAGACCAACAGTTTGCCGTTCTTTTGTTTTTTCACAACAGTGAAAGAACTGAAGGCGCAGAGCTTGTTATGGGAATGCTCCATGGTCTAGCAAATACGCCTTGCAGTGACAGACACAAGGAGCTCAATTTATTTAGTTTATAAATAGGAGTTCAGAGGTGGCTCGATCAAAGATTGTGAGTACCTGCACTGGGAAGAGATATGTACTGCTAGAGAGCCCTTTTATTTCACAGGCAAAGATACATAGAATCATAGAATCGTCTAGGTTGAAAGGGACCTTAAAGATCATCCAGTCCAACCATCAACCTAACTCTGAAAAAAAATGAATAAGAAATAGGAATAAAAATTACTAAACAGCAGGACTATAAAGCTGGAATTTGCAAATGCAAGAAATTGCAGTAAAAACGCAGCAAAAAATGTTTTTTGAAGATGAGGGTTATTTGCTCTTTGATAAACCTTAACCAAGATGGACTACTTCATAAAAGCTGTGTTGCAGTGTTATCACAAGTTATTAGACCTGATGCAAGAATTACTCATGATTATTTGTGACATGTATTATACAGCAGATTAGACTAAACTATTACCATGGCCTTTTTGGTCACAGAATCTTTTCAACGTACACATCCTCGCGGTACTGTCAGTGCTTTGTTTTGCTGTTGCAGGAAGCTAAAAGTATAATTTGTGGCTTATGGTCCTTAAGTGCATTCTGTATGACCAGAAATCTCTCTCTCTGGCCCTGGCATATGTGGTTTCTCATAATATATTATAGGGGTATATTGGCAGAGAAAATGAAAGTAGTAGAATGTTGCCTAGTAGCTAAGAGATACAGACAAAACAATGAAACTTAGAACAGTGGTAGTGTTACTCCAAATAGAAAATCAAGTTTGGAAAACTTTTAATTTCTCAGAAGTATAAAACTAAACATATGAAAGAATTAATGTAATCCATACTTCCAGAATGCAGAGAGAGATTTGAGGTTAACATATATAGAAGCCTCTAGTTTTTCAAAGTGAATAAAAATTATTATCGGAAGACATTTTGAAGATTATAGGAAGAGGCCATTTAAAAAAAAATCCTTACTCTTTGAAACTACTCTGGAGGCTGGAGTAGAGCTGTATATTTTGCGCTGTGAAGCATTCAGGACCGTTTAAGCTGATTTCCTGAGTCTTAAAGCAAACAAGCGAAAACACTGAAGTCCATGCGTGTGTGAATGTATACATGTGTGTATGTATATATAAAAAAGAAGAAGGCAAAATTCTTAAATTACTTTTTTTTTTCCCCCTCTTAATATATGGAAAAAAATCCCAACACCAAACAACCCACACCTTTTGTTTGGACTAGAGTATTTATAATTCCATTATAATGTTGCCTTAGTTTGCAACATTTCGATTGTTTGTTTATCATAGAGTGATGTGGTTGTTTTCTTTCCCTACAAGATTGCCATGAAGTATAATAAATACTGGCAGAAAGCTCTGAGATCCTTAGATGAAAGATACTACAGAAGTATACAGATGAAGTGTTAGATAGAGGTGCTGTTTAAGAGTCATATGGAAAGAGAGTTTTCCTCCAAGATTGTTCAGAAAGCTACTTCATTAAAACAATTTCCCATTTTTTCTTTCTGGCAATTTTTCTACTGGCAATTTTCCAGTAGTTAAACAAACAGTGACAGTATGCAACATCCTCAGCATAGTACAATTGGTATGACACAGCAAACACCAGAATAAAAGTCGATCATTTCACAGTAGTTAGACAAAGCCTCTAACACATGTTCTTTAAAGTATTGTTCTTGGCATGATGTTACAGTTAACAATTAGTAGTAGCAGCTCTTGAGAAGTTCTCAAAATAGAATCAGGTGAAGTCATAAATTTCACTTGAGTTCTTGAAGGAACATTAGACTCCTTTAGAACTGAAGTACCTAATTCAGTTATCTAATGAGCAAGAAAAAGCATTTGTGCTGTAAAAATTACTAAATAAGCTACATAAATCTCAATCAAGTTACTCTTATGTTGCACTGTTATGATTTCACTTGACTGAATAAAAATGCTTTCTCCAGTGTTCATTGACCTCCAACTTTCCATGCCTATTAAATCTTTTCATATGGTTGATTGCTAGAGAGCTGCACTGTCAAGTACCTTCCAAATGTACATAAGAGCTGGCTTTCTTTTCTTTTATCTGTTCCCTTTCCTTTTAGGCATAGCCTTGCTCATTAAATGTAATCTCTTGAGAATAATGTTCCGTAAACAGTTTGGAAACAAATTGTGTTAATTCCTTGGAAATGTGAAGTATTTTTACTGTGTCTAACTGGGAAAGTGGGAAAAGGTTACTTCAATAATTACACAGCGATTCCTTTCCATAATTAGTTCACTTAGCAGATTTCGTCTTCCTCTTACCAGACAAAAGAGTTGCATCAGCTGAATCTCAAATGCGACGGATTTTCTTTTTGGTAGGAGCTGAGAAAATCTGAACAGCGTCCACAGCACGGAGCCATTGCTGGTAGCTTTCCCTTGCTCGTGGCAGCCTCGTTCCTCTGCAGTCCGGGAAGCGCGGGGAAGTCTGGGACACTTTCATTTCTTACATATTTTGATGACATCCATCTAACCCAATGTAGGCATCTAAAACGTAGATACTTGTGTCTGAGCTAATCAGTCAGGAGTAGACATATTTACATAATGATTCATTTAACCTAGTTCTCTCTGAACGTGAAGTGCCTGAGTCAGACCCAGGTACTTAAAAAGCAAACATCAAAGATTAGATCAGTGGAATTCAAACCCTTTTCTTACCATTATATTTTGATATTATCTCTCTTAAACAACACAGAGTGGAGCTGTGTGATAACGGTATTCATATCAGCCCAATTTAGCCCCGGTTTGCTGTTAAGTTAGCTGAGTGATACTCTTCACTCCCCACTGTTGTCAAAAGGGAGAGAGGGACTATGCCAGAGTGTCATTTAGAATGAGAAACTGAACTGAGAACAGCCTTTCTCCAAAAGAGGAGTGCTTAAGGAAATAAGTTGGTGATAGTAGGTGATAAATGTGCTTGAATATTCCAATAGATTACTTAGTCCGCTCAACTTCCAGGCTTTTGGTTAGGCTGAAAGTATGCAGAAGGGCCTTTGGAGTGACAGTTGTGCAATGCTAAGTGCAGCACGCAGCAGGGAAGGTATGCTCAGAAAGCTGAAAATATGTTTTTTTTTTTTATGATGAGTGGGGTGTCTGTACATATTTGCGAGATCATTGCAAAATTGTGGCTATCTGAAAGGAATTTTTAGTTGGATTTGGTTGTGCTCTTAATTCTGTAGTGGAATGTAGTGGATTTTCACTTGCAAAAGTATTGCTATATTTGTTACTAAATTCCCCACCACAGCCCATTTTTTTTAATGCCTCCTACAGCACAATGAAAATCACAGTTGTAAGTACAGAAAAATAAATGTATTTAATTTACTTTGAACATTCAGGAACCATTCAATATGGATGTATTAAATGAAAAACAAACATTAAGAGTGTGGCCATTTGAAAAAGTGTTTCTGGGATGGTATGCTGAAAATAAATGCAAATGGAGTATAGGTTCTTACATGCTGATATTGCATACCAGGTCTATTTCAGCAGTGAAAACGTAATGTAATCTATCTTTTTTTTTTTTTTTCTGTCAGAACTATGTTAATTCTGTTGAAAGTAATAAAATTCAATTCCTAGGGCACAAACAGGATGCAAAATGTTCTGTAGGTAAAACGCAGCTCCAAGCGTTAGATGCACACTTTTCACTTTAGGTTTAAAAATTTGAATCTTTTTATATTCAGAAGAACGAATCTGAGGCTAATTTTATAACCAGGAGCCATAAACACCAAAGACCGTATCCTCAAATGTCTTCAGTTTATATTCGACACAAAACAGTATGTTGGCAGAAATATTTTTAAAAATTGCTGGGAGCATAAGGGAGGGAATAAGATCTCTGCATGTATTACGCTTCCCACTCCATTATTATTGGTCCTCTTCTAGGGCAGTGTACTTATTTAGTAAGCATTCCAGAATATATGCCAATTTGTGTAGCCTGGTACTGCCTCCTGATAAACACTGGATTTTAATCAAGTTCAGCAGGTAGGCAGCAAACCCAGGTTCACCTTTTGTCATTCACAAGAATGACTGTAGAGCTCTTTCTGTAGCCAAGGCATGTAATTATCCGATGTTCCGTGTTCCCAGGGGCCGGCGAAGGAGGGTGCAGTTCACTGGGCTGCTCTCTGCTGCTTGTGGATGTGTGAAGAACAGCTTTCACCAGACCACTGAAATATTTTTCCTTCTGAAATAATGAGCTGAGCTGCAGATGGGTTACGCTGCTTTCCAAGTGAGCCTTAGACATCAGTGAAGCAAGGGAGTGATATAGTATTTTGATACTCTCATGTCACAAATCAACTTCTGCTGATTTTTTTAATTTCAAATTTTAAGCTTATTTCCCAAATAAAAGCCAATGTTTAAATTCTCTTCCTGAGACAGTTAACATCATAACAATGTAAGTGTGCAGTGACACTTTTCTATTTCCTAAATTGATATTATTATAAAAGTCAAATAAGTGTGTATTTCTATTTTATGCCTTTCAAAGCAAGTTCAGTACCTTTCTAGGGATTTGGAGCAGTGAAGGAGTTTGAACTTTATTCTTTTTGATACTGATACAAAGTCCGTAAATGAGAAACTACAGCCTCTGAAGCCTCGGTTCATCTAAAGCCCATGAAAATTTTCTACTTTCACGTGCTTTTATGTCAGTTTTCCACAATGAGTCTTCTTTGATAACTGCTTCAGAATGAGAACAAAGATATTACTATGTTCATGTTAGTCACATGTTTGTAAATGATGAGCTGCTGGTGCCAGCGATGGCTTTGTTTTATGTTGATGAGTCCATGGTGTCCTGCTGTGTAGCTTGTCCTGAATTTACTCTGCTGATTGCGAGCACCATGGTGCAAAGGCGAGAGGTCTGCTCGCACAGCGTACCTCGGGGACGGGACCTGTTTGAGCTCCCTTTGCAGAGAGCTCAGCAGGAAAACGCAACTTCTGATCTTTAAGCCCGAGCATGCTAAATGTTTTTGTCGTGCTTTGGGTGCTTTTTCCAATCGCCTTGCCTTGCTATTTCAGGAGTATTCCCTGACTCGATTTGGGAGGTCTGGGCACATTGGGTTGTGATACCAGCGCATCCTTTCACCTCAATCCTCAGCTTCGTTGCTGCCATTCTCTTCTCATGGGCTTTCCTCCTCTGGCTTTTTTTGACTGAAGATTTCAGTTGATGCAAAACGACACATGACTAGTGGTGTTAGCAGTAAGAAATACTTCTGCTTTACCAATGATCTTTGCTCCCTGGTTTTATTTACGTTGTGTGGTTATTGAGGTTTAAAATGTGATTTGACAAAAAAAGATGATCAGAATTTTTGCTGTGTGACCTGTTAAAACACTTCCTCACTGCTTTTCTGTGTATATATGAAGCTGATGGTACTTGGACTTACAATACCTTTTTGGATGTACTTCATACTTTTTTTTTTTAAATTTATTTTAAGTAAGAGAAATCTACATGGTAAAATTCTTCTAGTAGTTTCTACACATGGCAAAACTTTGCTAGTTTTCATGTAAGAGATTTTATCTATTTCTTTCTGGAGTGCTCTGAAATAAATGCCTATTGAAAATGCAGTAATGTGCTGCTACAAATTGTAAGTAGATGAGCTTACTTCTGTATTACAAGAAATTCATTATGCATGAAAATATAGTGTTTTATGAGAAATACTGTGTCAGTAAATTAATTGGCATTTTAAAAGAAAAATTAAGAAGAATTAGGTATTAAACACTGAGTCTTTTCAGAGCCCTTAAACTCTGTTGCTTTTTATCTGTTCTTTTTATGTGATTTTATTAGCATGTAAATTCTAGTTGTTTGTCTTAGCACATTGATGATCCAGAGTTTCAGGCCACTGAAGAACCACTGTTTAAATAAATTCAGAAAATTTAATTAAAGTTCTTTGAGATTTGAATTTTTAATTATATAGAGTAATGTTTTGCTGTGAAAAGAGTCAAGTTAAAATGATGTTTCTGCAATAATCTTATCTCTTCTAAAATTTTTTTCTTACTGTACTTTTTGGAATTTTCCATTTGAAATCTGAAATAAATTAGGTCAAATAGCAATGTTTCAGGGTTTGTTTGACAAAGAATGTAAGTATTTAGACTGTGTGCTATCTGGTAAAGTAATTAAAGAGTAGGAATTTTTAAAAAATAATAAATGGACAATGCTGTAAGAAGTTGCTTATAACAGAATAATTCATTTGTCCTCATCATCAGTTTCTTGTGTCAAATGAACAAAAGGCACCCAGCTAACCAAGGTAAATATCAGATGCCTCAGGTTAAATATTATGTACTAATGTACATAATAAACACATAATAAAAAACCCTGTACAAACGTGTCTACATTTTTGTTTATTAACAGAAGCTAAAGCACAGTGCTAACGTAAAGACAGCACATATTTTTGTTCTTTTCTTTAATATGAGCTGCCATCATCTATTTTTGCTATATAATGAGTAGCTAGTGGTAGAATAACATCCTCTCTGAGATGTATTGTCTCTGCTCAAATAAATTATTAGATAGCTGTGCTAATCTTCACAATTCAATTTGTGATCTGAAGAGATAATGTCATTACTTTATGTTCAATAAGGCTATTAGGTTTTATTTAGAACTAATTACTGTCTAAAACCAGCCTAGTATAATTTTAAATTATGGCTTTACTAAATATGAAGTAATAATCATTTGAAAAATAAATGGTTTTTAAAACAAAAACAATTTTTAACTCTATTTATTTTTGGTATCTGCCTCAGGGATATGAAAAGGATTGAGACTTACCTAAACTGCATTCACTTTTATTTTAGTAGCATGCACAGGACTGGAAAAATCATTCATATGTATCTTATCTCCTCTGGACGTAAATGCTAAAATTAGTTAACTTACCATTTAACTAATTAAACTTCCAGCTCAGCTCCGCTCAGCTAGTGGTGAGGAAAATGTATTCCATTTCTATTCTTTACGTACAGAGATGCTGTGGAGACTGTATACTCAGTCACTGTAGACATTTTTATAATTAATCAGTTGTTATGAAAATTAGTCAATGTTTTTTCATATATTATTAATTGGATGCATTTGCAGTAATACCAAATAAAGCAAACTGAGTATGCTTTTTTAGTGGTATAAGGTCTTGGTGTAATGACCTTTCTCCCCAGAAAATAGATTATGTGGAACCAGATTCTTTGCTACCCTACATTATCCCACGTACATGGTGTCATGAAAAATAGCAGAGTCTGTGATTTTAAGGAAGCCATTAATTAAGGGGCGCTTCAGAATGAAATTGAGAAAGTTAAATTCCCTAGGGGCGGCTAAAAAGTAGCATCTTTGCAGAATGATCGTCCCTGATCTATGGTCACTTGCTAAGACAGGAGATGTGGGTGTGCTGTCTCTCTGCTCCCCGGACACTCTTGGTTGCCCTCTGGCACTTAGGCATAGGGTGAATATACTCTTTAATTTGTTGATGCAGGGAGGTCGTAAATCCTGTTATTGAGCTGAATAGATAAACCCAGGCTATAATGATGGAAGGCAGCATGAGGTTTATGGGGGCAGGTCTGACGTGACTTTTTCGATCGCTGAGGATGAGGTTGGTAGTTGTGTTTCTGTATGAAAGGAACCGAGGGCTGTGGAGGGGAGGCTACTCTCCTGGGAAGAGGGGGAGTTGCTTTCCTTGGCTTTCTTGCCTGGGAAGCTTTTGAATCAAATGGAGATCAGAACTTAGGGAATTAAGTGCCATAACTGAGAAACTAGAGGTTTATGCCAGTGGCAGCACCTATATGTGTTTTATTGAGCTCTCTTATTAGGCTGAGGAGACTACCCTGTGTTTATTGCCCACCATTCCTTGCTGAATGGTCAGGATACTGACACTGGAGTATCTTGACTTGGGTCCTCTTTGGAGGGAGAGCAATTCCTTGAAGAAATTGTCTTGCTTTGTGGTGTATTGCTTAGAATACCGTTTCTATGATGCCACTTGTTCCGTAGGCTCTTAGTATTACAGAATGTGAACGCGGTGCAGCCGATGCCATCATGCTTGCTAAACGTCTGAGACGAGGTCTGCGCATCTGCCTCAGCAACCTTTCTGGAGATGTTGACTCCGTTGCTGGTTTTGTCATCTTTTTTTCTCTGTTTTTCTGCTTCTCAAAGTGTAAAGAACAGAAAGCATTCACGTGCAGATCCAGGAAAGTCTTCAGCACCTCTCCCGTCATTTTACTCCTTGGAGCATGTGACTTTGGAGGGAGATAAGTTTCCCCAGATTTTAAAGGCTAACAGTGGAGTCTACCTGAACTGAAGGGTTCAGAGGGAGTCAGCTGTATTCCACCACCCACAGTTTGGCATCTAGTTTTGGCACTGGCCGTTGGTGGAGGTGATTGTTTGCAGAGCTTAGAGTAGTGTTGTCGTGGCTGTGCCTTCCAGAGTCAGAATTTCTAGCTGTCCCTCCTGTCCCTCTGGCCGCTGCAGGCTGTGCCGGGGCCGTGCTCCCCTGCTGGTGCTCTGGTGTGCTGAGCCCTTACTAACTGCAGTCAGCTGCTTTGTTTGCGGTCCCCTATCTTCCTGGGACTAGGCTTGTTCAGTTTTGGCCAGAAATGTAACTGGGTTTGTCACAGGATTTGTCACAAAAGCTTCTTTATCTGAGACAAGTTGATAGTTTAGCGCTATGTCCCCACAGCTGAAGAGCTGCTCAGTGGGGCTTAGCTGCCTAGCAGCCTACATCTTGTTTCTCCTTTATGCACGTTTGCAGTTCTTTATGTTCGATGTCATGCACTACCTGCCAGTTGGTGTCTTGGGTACTGTGCTTTTTCAACTGGTTAATTGCTTTTCCCATAAAATAAGTATATAGATGTAAGAAACACTGTTTTCAGATGAGGATGCCTATCTCTAAGTGGTATGTTTGGACAGTAACAACAATGTCTTTTATAGAATTTTTAACCCTTGACTGCCTTGAAGACATTCTGTTCAAGGCAGAATTTATCAGTTGAGCTTGTTAGGGCAGTTGCACAGCTCCCTTTTCAAGCCTTCCTAGCACTGCTTGACCTACTGTCAGCTTCCCCTGTCACCTCTCCTTTCTCCTCTGCCCATGACGTGTCAACATTTGGGATGCTGGCAGAAGCCCTGTCTCAGAGCAGGGACAGGGACTGCACTTCAAGCTGTTTAATACATGTGTGGGATGCTGCCAGTTCCTGTTCCGTGGCAGTTTGTGAGGAATCTTACTGTTGCCACCTTTTGCCTCCATTCTGTTACTATTAGCCTAGTGCCAGGTGTTGTTTGGACCACTAGTTATAATGTTGCTGTTCACAAGTGTTTCAGATATCATAATTTTTTTAGCATATCATTACGTATTTCAAACTGTACATTACCTTTTATTTATGAAACTACAGAAAAATCTGAATTTCATTTTAACTGTCATAGCTGATAGACTGTAACTGTATAAGGTTGTGTATTTATTTGGGCTATTTCTTCAGTGTCTCAAACTCCCTTATATTCTTCAGTGTCATTTTAATAGATTTGCCTGCTTAAAGCTCAGAGATCTGTGTTTCCATATCTGATACTGGTGATTCCTTTATCTGATATTGGTGATTTCTAGAACTGTAAAGTTGAGGTAACTTCTTTCTGTCTGGAAAATAGTAATGTTATAGAGACTATTGGTATTTATAGATCACTGATCACAATCAAGTGAAATCATGGGAGTTGGCTGAGTATAATTTTGGCAAGAAAAACTGTTTCATAACTTTAGTTAATTAGCTAAAATAAACATCAGAAAAGTTAATGACGAGAAACCACTCTTGAGAAGGAGAATTTTTTACTTCCAAATGGAAACACTACTCAGTGAACTCTCTACTTGCCCAGGCAAAAAGGATTTCTGCTCCAAAAACACACTGAGAGAATAATGGTATGCTTTGTACTGTGAGAGGCGATTTTCTTTATCCTGCTATAAATCTGTTCTGCCATCAAAAGAGAAGACCTGGCATCCTCCTTGCTCTGAGCTGGGTCCTTTTTGTCCACTGGCTCATGTCTGTATTAGAGTTTGGAAGCCCTCACAATGATCTGGATCATTCAACTGGTGTAGTTGAAAATAAAAATGGATCAGAAAAAGCCCAAGATGCTGGTGGCAACCAGTGACTCATTTAGATGTTTAAGCTAATCTACTCATAGAAAGTGTATGTCCAGTTAAACTACTATCTGTGCTTTCTGTGTCATCAGCAGTGAAAAGGAGACTCCCCCAAATGGGAGCCAGTCCTCCAAATGTTCAACAGTGCAGATGACCAACTCGGATGATGAATCTGACATCTAGCTTTTTTAGGCAACAACACGTAGATGAGAGCCATGTTGTGTGTTACCCTTTCAGTCCTGATCATTGTGTGGTTTTAGTACTTTACTTTCTAATTTTGACTTTATAAATCTGTACCTCATTCAGCTGATCAGCAAGTGGCAGGAAATTCGATAACAACCTCTCACAGAAATAGTTTAGAGAAGTTCTGCTTATTGAGCTATCGTTCTCTTCTACAGATAATTTTGTAAAAACAATGTTCTTTTCTTGCACTGAATACAACTATCCTAACTGAGCTAATTTAAAATAATATTTTGATTAGTGACTACCTAGATGTCAGTACTAGGTACTTAGGTAGTTATCAGATTTTGAGAAAAAAATAATGAACTAATGTGGAGTATACATTCTGTTGTTTCAGTCCACAAGTATGCAATCAGAGTGATTTATGAACTGGAAAAAAAAAAGGATTAATAATTCATGCATAGGAGCTATTAATGGATTCCTGCTCTGGAATCTTTGAGCCGGTCATCATTTGTCAGTGTTGCATATATTGTTCAGTGTAGAGGAGGTTATTATTTTATAGTTGAATAAGAGCGTATTTTGCCAAGTTTTTTTAATACATAATAACATGTCTAAAGAATGTTGGCATAGGAAAATTTGAGGAAGATAGAGGTAGCCAGAATGTTGTTAAAGTTTTACTATCTCTTACAATTATACTCTGAAATACTGTATTTCCGCCTTAATGGCTTTTGACCATAAGTTATTTATGCATTTTGTATCTGTCATTATTTGTAATCACAAATAGGTGATTACATTTTACAACTGTTTTTGTGGAATAATAAATATTAAGTTAGCAGTAAAGAGATGACATATAGCAGGCAGAATAAGATGTTTCAGTTTTTATATTTGTCCTCAAATATGTTAAGGCTTAGCACAGTGTTAGTAATTAATAGAGCCCAAGCCCAGGACCTACATGCTTATCTGCAAATCTAGATAAGAAACTGGCTACTTTTACTGTTATTTTATTTCTTATTCTTTTAAATTGCCTTGAGAAATATGCAAAGAAAACGATCCAAATGAGGCTTTGCCTAAGATAGGACTTGGGCTAACCTTAGGTACCCGAGTCCAAAAACCCAGAAAACCTCTGGCATTGACCACTTTTATTGGCGTTCTCTGATACAATGGGCATTTTCTCTCTTCGAATAATAATTCCCCGGGTTCTTACACTGATTTTGTTCCGTCTTCAAACCTTCCCATTTTTAGCAGCCAGATACGTCCTAACGTGAATCACAGCCTGAAGGAGCCTGTCTCTCTCCATTCTATATAATGAGCCTACATGAAGTGGTTGTGCTTGTAACTTGGACCTCTCTGTGAAATGCTGTAATTAGATGGGGTGAGTCTTGGTTTAAGTATTGCTTAGCCTAAATCCTCTGAAGAGTTCAGTCTAGAACTAGAAGACCTGACTTTCAGCCTGATGGAAATGATTTTTTTCTGCCTCTCAGAGGAGTTCCCTACCTGCTAATGTGTAAGCTAAACTGTAGGAGTGTGTGTGTGTGGGGCGACTCCTATTTTTGAAGACATGTCATTGTGTCAAAAATAGTCCTTTTAAAAAATATGTGAGGCTCTGCTCTGTATTCTCAAATGATGAGGGTATGCAATTCTTGTACAGGAAGACGTAGTTCTGCAACATGACAATGCAAATGTGCTTCTAGGTAGTATCGTGAAGTTCCCATAGTAAATTTCACACTTAAACAGGATGGAATATGAAGTGTGAGAAATCTTGACTGCTAAGCAAGTAAATTCTGTCTTGTGAGTAGGTTCAGATCTGTAACTTAAATTACAGAGGTGCCAGGGTGACTGACATTTGAACATTTAATCCTGGTTTTCTTTCTTACCTCTTTCCTACAATCACAGTCTGCTTTAATCGAAATAGCCCTTGCTCTCAGCTGGGAGCAAGAAGTCAGTCAGTAATTTGTGCTTCGTGACAGACTTTCAGAATAGTACAACGCCTGTATTACACAGAAAGAAATAGTAAACTTGTATGAAGTTGCCGTCATCTTCACAGGCTTGCCAGGAACACAGGGAGCACTCCTGACCACTTTTGATGCCAGTCAAGTGCCCTTAACTCTCTTTTTCTATAGAATCAAATTTGTGCACAGGGTGAATTTCAAGTACGCTCCACAACAGAGTGCCAGATGGAAATCAATGCAGAGAGAGCTGGATCACCGATTTTCTGTGTCCCTGTTTGGTATGGTGGAGCTGCTTCACCTAATAAATGGAAGTTGTAGGCTGATGAAGACACTTAGATGTCTAAATTTAGGCATCTGGATCAAATGTTTAAATATCATCAGTTGGATAATGTAGATCCTAGGAAATCACGTGGATAATTAATCTCTATGGCCTCATTCATATTTAAGTGTTGAGGAGGTAACAGATAATGTGCTAATTACTGGTGAAGGCAGATCATCAGTACAATATGGAAAAGATCTGCATGTGTAATTAGCAGACACTGATACTGTGGGTGTGATAACTGATGGCATCGCTCTTCAGTCAGATACTGCAAATAATACAGGCTATAATAAGGACAACGGGATTTCAGTACTTCACTGCCTTTGAGTGTTTCTTGTCAGACTGAGCCCTCCCCTGTGGTCCCCATGCCAGCCCTGCACAAAGCAGCGTTAGACTTATTGGATGTCTCATGCCACCTCCTGAACTTCCTTTCCCACTGCATCCTCACTGGATGTTACCTCCCTCTTCACAATATGCTGGATGGTTTTCGTTCTCCTCTCCCGGCTAATTATCCAAGTGTCCATTAGAAAGTAGAGGTGTTGCTTTTATCTCACCTCTGTTTACCACGATTACTGGTTCTTAAAACCAGGCCCAAGTCACTTTGATCTGGTTCTGTACCCTGTACTAAAATTCTTTGCTGCCTCATGCAGAAAAAATGTCTTCTCAGGAGCACAGGGACAGCAGTACTATCCTTTACGTGCTTGAAAATGCTTGTTCACAGCAGGGTCAAGGTCTTTTTGAATGAGAAGAGAAACAGGTGAATTTTTCAGTCAATAAAAGTGGCAGAGAGGAAGGGACCTCCCCATGACATAGTGTTGCTGAAGTGTTTCCTTATATAAAATATGTAAGAAAGAATTACGGTTAATTTTACTGTAGCTTAAGACAGAAGCAACGAGCAACTTCTGGTCCTAAAGCGCTGAGAAAGTAAATGTGGAGGAAACCAGGTGGAATGGGCACTTGTAGACTAACTACTTTTGTTAGTTATTTCTGAAAGGTATAAATGGTGGTAAGTGGAGGGATGATTTACATGATCTGTGTTCCAGTATGTCTTGTGAATGAACTAGAATGAAATTTTAGGCTCTTTTTTCAGGTGATCAAATCTAGTTCTGCTGACATGAAGAAGCCAAAGGGAATTTGCCTCAAGGTACCTTTATGTTGCTTTACCAGTAACTGAAAACAGGCCTCCCCACCCCACTGCACCTGGTCTGTCTGTTGCTGTAAAATGGGCCCACCTGTAGCTTTTCAGCCACCTGCAGCTCATGGGAATTTTCTCCAGTGCTGCGTCTGTCATGTCTAACACCAAAACTTCTGTGGGGGAAAGCAAGACAGCAGGACTCAAGGGACAACGTTCAACATCATCCTAGAAACATGTTGTACATCCAGCTCAGCCCATCCAAAATGTAAACCTTCTGCCTAGAAAACGCTTTTCACCTTTACCTGTGCTGTGTGTCTTGTAGCTTTCATGTTTTCATATAAGTGTTGGAAGGTTTACTAGCTCCCTATTGATGCTTTGACAATAACCCATCAATAATGTAAAAAGAACATTTAGTAGATATCAAAGCACTTGGTTCAATACCTCTTCAGACTATTTAGGCAAGACAGAGATTATATAATGCTAACGTAAAGCTGTGAAGACAAAAAATAGCAATAGAAAGTGTAGTGCTTTTACCTCTTGCTTCTTGTAACTGTAATAGAAGGGATAATCAGAGGAAGCTACAAATCATCAAACTAAAAATGATTAAAAATGATCACCTTTGAAACTCATGCACAATAAACTGGTGGAACTAAGTGACATAAATACCACTGAGGGAAAAAATAACAAGGGATAAATAATGACTAGTAATGCTGTTTGACATTTATGATTGTGAAGCTGAAGATACGGACGACAGAATTGTTGAAGTCTGGCATCGGTTAGGTAATAATGGCCTTAAATTGGAAAGTAATTCTCAGGAATGCATTGGTAAACAGTTGTCCACCGAAGGGCTTTTAAAAGCTTTATCTGCTGCTAATTGTGATAGGGAATGTGGTCTTAGACCACAGCCCCATCACATATGGTTATCATTTTTAGAATGACAGAGCATAGGAATGGTCTGGAGAATCACAGAATAGTTTGGGTTGGAAGAGACTTTTAAATGTCATGTAGTCCAACCTCCTCTGCAATGAGCAGGGACATCTTCAACTAGATCAGGTTGCTCAGAGCCCTGTCCAACCTGACCTTGAATGTTTCCAGGGATGGAGCATCTACCAACTCTCTGGGCAACCTGTGCCAGGGTTTCACCACCCTTATTGTAAAAAAAAAATAATCTTCCTTTTATCTGAATCTAACCTCTTCTGGTTTAAAACCATTACCCCTTGTCCTGTCGCTTCATGTCCTCCTAAAAAGTCTGTCCCCATCTTTCTTTTAAGGCCCATTTAAGTATTGGAGGGTTGCAATAAAGTCAGGAGAGTGGAGTAGAGGGATAGAATCTTCTCCTTCGACATTCTGGCCACTCTCTGATGCATCCCAGGATTCAGTTGGCTTTCTGGCCTGTGAGTGCGCATTGTTGCCTCATATCCAGCTTCTCATCCACCAGCACCCCAAAAATAAAATAATTTCTGGAGAAATAAACTCCAGAAATGTACAGAAGCAGACAAATACCGTTTGACATGGCAGGATGTCTTGAGGTAGGGAATCTACCCTGAGGAACCATAGGTGAAGCATTATGCCCCCTCTCTTTATCTGGGGGGCATTTTGGGAGACAGTTAACAGCAGCTGCCAGTTGGATTGTTTAAGGCACCAAGAGTCTTGTGCCCTGAGGAAAGGATTTTAAATATAACACAGCTGTGGAGTTCACCACCTGTATATGGTTGATGAGAAAGATTGGCAATCTCCTGAACTATTTGATACACCTTGTTTCCAAGATGGTAAGAAGAACTGTGTAGTTTCTGGAGTTTCATTTAATACATTTAAGAGTGAGGTGGACTATGCAGGTTTTCCAAGTCCTTTGCTATAGGTAGTAAGACTTTATTAAAGATTTTTTGGGGACTGCTGTCTCTGCACAATCCGTAAATGTTGTTTTCAGTTCTGCCCTTGAAATGTGTCCTGTGCAATGCTGGCAATGTGTTTTTTTCCTGTCAGATACTTAAATGACTTCAGCAATTTTAGACATCTAAAAACATTCTTTCTGGTAGGATTGTTACAGGAGTGTCCTTTAAGATTCAGTTCTCAGAAGGGGCAGACACTGGCTTAAATTTGCAGCTCCAGCAGATTTAATGCCTGTTTGATGAAAAGGATTTAGCAGACCTGATCAGTGTAGTCTACAGAGAGAAGTACAGCTGGGTCATCTTCCTGCTTCGTTATAGTGAACTAAAAATTACACATGAAATTTCTCATATATGGACAAGGGACCAAATGACGTAAGCTGTTTAAATAGAACAAATTACTTGTAGGGGGAAACTTCCAGCATTAACCACGCATTGGAAATCCCTGTGTGGCACATCTCCAAGTATTGCAGTCTCTATCTTCACCAGCAGTTAGCATGATGACCTTCAGGAGACCTTTCCAGATCAATCTTGTTTGGGTGATGATACTGAAGGAAGGTGACATATTGCTTTGTATTTTGCTCCACTGTTGCTTGGTGCTTCTTTCCATAAAGAGATTCTCATTTTAGAATTCTCTGTGTGTGGATGTTTTTCTATTAATCAAAATGAAATTTTAGTCATTGGTTATTAATTAAGACTAACTTCAACATTCGGATATGGGAATATAAATAGTTGGGTGTGGAATTCATTGTCTGAATGCTGTTTGTAGCAATAACATCTTCTGACTGCCACTGTGTAGATCTACCTTTACGTTATATTGACAGCTACTCCTTGCTGTCACAGGTTGGAATTACAAAGGTATATCCTTCATGGGTGGGGTTCCTATTGAACACACTATGTGACTGTATGCAAAGCCTTTGAAGCCTTTTCCATTTCTTTAAGACATGCCTGGTTTTATTCTTTAACTAAAATAGGAAAGGTGTGAGAGAAGTTTAAATAAAATAGAAAAAAACCATGTAAATGGGTTCTGAACTCCCTGTAAAAGAGCAAGTGTCTTTGCCAGCCTGATCAGTGACAGTCCTGTTCCATGTTGTGACCAAACTGGGACCGTTTCTCACTCTGACTCACAGTTACTATGCTGAAAGTATTGCATAAAAATTGTTTTACTCCAAATAACATCACTTCTAGAGATAAGATTTTAAAAATCTCACTAGATACCTCATCTGCCCTTGTTTTTAGGTGAACGACACATTTCTGTGCGGTAGAACCCCACAGGAAAGTCCAAGGTGATGGAGTCCAAGCATGATTTTAATACTTTTTGAGTCTTTGTGGTTTAATTTATTGTGACAAACCAAAGAAATGCAAGTATAATTAAAAAAAATCCTACTTTCAGATGCTGATGCATGTTTACATTTGCCATTAGATTGTACATGGTGTTAAATACCTCAAAATATATTTTTAGAATTAGTCTTCTTTGTGTTTTCTAATGAGAGAACACATGCTTATAAAATTTGGTAAACAATTGCCTATAACTACAGAAAATCTTCAGTGCACAGAGGTCACATTTGTGTTTTCTTGACGTTTAACCCTGTCAGATCATTTTTGCATCTTACTTCTGAATATGTAAAATGGAAATACTGATGATTCTCTTTTTCTAAAGTGCTTTGGTATTGCTGATCGAAAGCGCTTTAAGAAAGCTTGGTAGTAATATCATTATGTACTCATATATCATAGAAGGTACTGCCAGTTTTGATTATTACTGGGTCATAGTCTGCTTCACTCAGAGGACACTGTAGTCATGTTTTTATTTATAAATATTTCTATAGCAGATAATATCAGCCTGCTTTCACTAAGACCTTTATTTAAATTTAATTACACTAAGGCAATATATATTAACTTTTCTATGTTACTAATTACTGTAGAGTTTAAAATACATTAATAAATACTGTTCATGAGCAAAAGTTCGTATTTGTTAATGAGTTAGGTGCATTCATGGTAGTGTAGGTGACTTCCTGGGCATCACTTTGCTACTTTGTTTTTCTGCAGCTGAAAATTCAGAAATCTTAGGTCATGTCTCCAGAGGTGCTTTTTGTTGTCTTAACAAAGTTTTCGTTACACTTAGTCTTTTGATTCGTTTGCTGACTTTGGTTCATTCTCCCATCTTTCATAGATTGGGGGTAAGCCACATTTTTTTCATCTGAATTTTCCTCGTGCTTTTAGTCTATTTGATACCTGAGTTCCGTAAATCACTCCACCCACTTTATAAGGACAGTAACTTCAGAGCTTCAGTGTGTTGTAGTTTTCATATGCAAAAATGTAGTTTAAATCTGTTGCCCAAATTTTTTTCAGTGTTTACTAGATTTTAGTAACAGTTTTATTTTTTTTTTTAAATGTCAGGTTATTATTGCTTATTTTATTCCTCCTTTTGTCTCATATAGATAAATGGTACTGATTTAATAATTTCAAAAACCTGTCAATGGAAGTTATTGAATAAACACTAAATAAAGTCACTTTGTTCATTGCTAATAGTAAACATTCAGGGCATGACTGACTGCTTTTTTTAGTTCACCTTTTTGTTAAAACAGATAAAGGTTATTTTCATCTCTAGCATTTGTTGGCTGATCACTGTGTTCCATGTCAGAAAGAGGCTTGAATAATCTCTTTGAAGGCAGTATTGAGGCAGAGAATTAGCATTCTCTCCAGCTGGACTCCACTGCACACAGGTTGGTTTCTCATTTGTTGTGGCAGTGTTTTCATTAGGTCAGCTGAAAAACTGCCCTTCTCTCCTCCAGAATGCAAAATGAGCAGGGAATAGAGGGAAATAAAATTATAGAAGTAAATTTTAGATAATGTGTGTCACTTAGTCATGAAAGCATTGACATTTAATCTTACACAAGTTTTAATAATTTGTATGTGCATACATGAAACCATTTCAGACATTTCAGGACAGCGTATAGCTCACCAGTTTGAAATAAGACTGCTCTCACTGGATCAAATTTAAGCTTCACTTCTAAAGATGCAGAATCAAAATGCAGGTGGTTGAGTTCATAGATTCTAAACATGATGTTGCAAATGTACCTACCAATAGAGATGCTCCCTGTTATTTTGGAAATTGTATGCTGTAGCTAATCTTTTCTTGTGTCTTCTAAGCCTAGACTTCTTACCTTTAAGGTCCATATTACAGTTTACCAAAGTTTCTTCAGTTTTGAAAGTGTCCTAAGAGGTGTTTCCCACTAAACTAGTAGAACCGCTGGTCCCAAATTCTGTATCAGTATCTCTAAATGGTTCGAGAGTCGAGATATGTATTATATAAGATGCCTACGCTTTCACCAGTTACTGCTCTTCAACTCTTTAAAACTGCAGGAAAGTACACTGTGTATATGCATATATATATATGCACACACACATACACACATATATATATATCTCTTTGGAGATGCATCTCCAGTGGGGAAAGCTCATATATAGTTAACAATTAAAATTCACTTTAGATGGTAGGCAAAACCACAGATGTCTTGTGTTGGATGTGCAGTTTACCCTCTTTTTATGAACTGTAGAAAATAAGAATGAGTTCTCTTTATGCAGTGTGATTAGACGGCAAGCTAGATGAGGAAATGAGAAGATTTATCACCTCTCTTGATTCTCTCCATCCCTCCAAAGTTGCTACTGACATGGACAGATTTGGAAACAAGGAGATCTTACAGAGATTTTGATAGGATCATACAGAAAAGTAAATAATAAAGCTGTACTATTTGCTGGCACAACAGTAGTTTAAGCTTTCCTTGAAAAAAAAAATTCACTCATGTTTTCTACAAAATAGCAATACTGCAATTCTGTTTGGTTGGTTTTATTTTTTTAAATACAAAATTATTAAAATATGGAGAAGTTTGCAAAAATGTGCCCCTACAAATATGAAACTCATAAAATCCTTATTTAGCCAATCTGCACTTAAAAAATTCAATTGGAATATGCAGTTTCATTAATTTTGTTGGAATTTCTGGGTTTGAAAATAAATACTGTATATGCAGAAAAAAGTACACATAAGAATAATAAGAATGACGGATGACTGGAGGATCCGAAAAAATAAGAAATTTATAGTGTGTTTAAATTTATTTGGAAAGACTTTTCTTAAAATTAATTTGTCTTGCTATCAAAGTGTTACTTCCAGTGCTTCCTGAATTCTTATTTCCAGTAAAACAATTACTTGCTAGAAATCCATAAAATAATATTTTTCCATTGGTGTTAGAAAAAAAATAATTTTGGTCAAACCTATGCTTTGGACCTGTTCAAACATAACCAGATTTCTATTACATGCTGGATTTTACTAGCCTAAATACTTGAGACTTCTAAATTACATAAATAGTGCAGGCAATTGTCAGCCTTGGAAATAACTCTTATGTGCAGCTGGTGGATATGAAGAATTTGTTTATTTTGGGTAATAAAATTCCCATAATGGAGAAAAAATTACTGTTTTGCTGTCCTATTTTTATGTTGCCGATCAATTCTCTTTGCACAGTAAAAATATGATTCAGTTTCAGATTTATGATGGATTTTGATTAGTCACTGCAAGTTCTCTGACATTACGATTTCATTCTTGGAAGTCAGCTACATGGTTTAGTATTCCTACCTTTTATTTAGCCAGTTTTAGATTTAGGGTCATAACAAACCAGATACCCCAAAAGCATAGGATTTGGTGTTTGAGACTGAAAGTACACCTGGCTGATCAACGCTTGGTCTTCGCTGCCAGCTAGTTCTGCCCCAGCTGTGACAGCAGCACTGGAAATGTGGACCAAGAGCTGCTGTGGAAAACCTCGCTAGACCTTGTGTTCTTTCCTTCCTCTGACTAGAAATAACACTGACAGAGATAGTCCATGTTTATTAAAAAAAAAAAAAAAGAAGCTGCCTTAGATATCTTAAAATCTGTTGTTCTCATGTTGTTCTGGAGTAAAACCCAAGCGTGCTCTGCTGTCCTTGGTAAGGCTTTAGGTGTGCTTAGATCTAAGTATTTGCTGCTCATAAGGTACCAGAGGCTTTGCACTTAATAACAGCCTATTCTAAAGCCTGCTGGCTTCCCCAAGTCATTTCTCAGGTGAGAAGCCCCTGCTCCGGCCGTGGGGGAAGCAGTCTCCAGGGCCTGCAATCAGTGCCCGTGTTTGACTGTCTGCTAAGTAAAACATGGTAATTCTGACATTGGCTGATTGCTGTTCAGTTCTTCATCACTGAAGAAGTGACTGCACCAGCGATTGCAGAGGAAAACCTACTGAATGAAAGGGTTTTGCTTTACAGAAAAATTGCTGGCCATAGTATCTTTTCATCATAAACTACCAGTTACACTCTCCGAGGTCTCCAATGGACAGGTATTGTAAACACCCTTTGGACCATATTAAAATAGAAGAGGACCTTTATTTTTTTTGAGCCAACTAAGTCATTGGCTTTATGCTTACAGGTGTTGTCAAAGAGTATGTTTGGCTGCAAGTCATGTTCCAGACTGTGGCTTTTGTGAATCCTAAGACGAGTAAACAATCAAATACTCCAGCCACATAGAGAAGATTGAAGCAGGACTGAAAAGAAGGTCCGAGACATGAATTCCCAAAGAGCTTAGGCTGCAGCTAAGGTTCACTAGATTTTCTTTTGGCAGGCAGTAACCAAATATTGTTTTTAAAGCCTCAACTATAAAGGAAAAAACACATTAGAAAAATGGGAAGAGCTTAGATTTAATACAATTGTGTGTGTGTGTATGTATTTTCATGTTTAATATGCTCATTCATGACTGATCATCACACAGTTTGTAGTGGGTTTCTTTCCTTTTGAAAATGTAGCCTTCAGTGTGTTATGTAGACTGTAGAAATATCATGTCAATGCTCCGTAAAATTAAAATCCTGCAGCACTACAATCACAAGATTCATGCAGCTGAACAGTGCTGGACTGCTATGTATAGTTTGATTATTTTTTTCTTCTCATTTTTCTTCTCATTTTTCTTCTAATATTTCACTTTTCAGTTTGGTTTGACACGTTAAAGCCATGCAAGATAGTATGGTTGTCATTTATATTTGCAGGCTGCAGAGTCCAAGGATTTCTTTCTCATTTTGAACCTTTCAGTGTGTATGTGTTAGTCTTGTTCAAGGGCCTGGTATCTAGTTGCTTTTTAAGGAATAGGGTGGTTTATAGAAACACACCCCAACATGTTTGTTTTCTTTTTTTTTTTTTTTTCGGTTGCTCGTGCTTCTGACCCCTTTCATTAGTGCACTTAGGAAGAAGAAGAAAACACCAAATCTTAGGTGAAACTTTCTGTATTAAAAATAGAGCTTGTCATGTAGTAAAAGGGAATTGCACTGTAAATAGAGCTTGTCATGCAGTAAAATGGGAAATTACCCATTTAAAGGCATAACTAGAATAAACAGTATTCTGAAAACCATAACATGTATGATACTTTAAATGAGCTTTTTTTCCTAAAATGCTGTAGAAATTACCAAAAACAAAGCAAGACTAAAACATAAATGATAGATAATACAAAGATACAAACAATAAAAGCTTTACAGCAATATCATATGAGAAGGTAGCTGCAGTTGCAATCCTGAAAGATATCACTTCATAAAAATGACCTTTCTCAATAGGTGAGATTCTCACTTTTAAGCATGGTGGCATTTACATGTTTTTCCTGCTATTTTTTATGGTTTTTTTTCTTTCCTTTTCTTTTTTCTTTTTTTTTTAAACCAACATTAGGACTATTTTAATATCTTTCTTGTAATGCAGCTGGTATTCTTTAGGGCACTGCTAGTCCCTGTGTGACAGAAGTGTCATCCTTAGAGTTGTCTGGTGAGGAGGGCAGTAGGCTGCGAATGCAGAGATGGTGCCATTCCCACCTGCACCACAGTCTTGGTATGTTACTTCAGGCCTGTTATTTTGGTTTAGTTCTTTATATTGCAGTTCCTAGATACAAACATGTAACTTCCTGTGTATATAAATAAGGACAATAATGGTTTAGGACATATAATGGAAGAGGTGTGTGCTGATTATTCCTAACTCCAAGATAAAGTTAATATTTAAAAGAATGATTGTATAGTACATTTTATACTTACAACCTGTTTATACTGACTAGATGTCCATTAGTATGAGGGTGAAAGCTGCTCTTCAGAGATGACTGTATGCCCGTCACCTGCAGTATAACACCGTAAGATACTTACGTATAGCTGTATTATCCAAGTAAATCAGCCCCATTGAGAAACAGCGTATGTAGGTTAGCTTGGTGTGGTGCCACACTAACCCAGCTATCCTGTCTGTGACTCGAGCTACTGTAGGTATATATTCTGCACCGAGACAGCTATTCACAGAGCTGTAGTAGCCTGTGGAGAGCTAAAAGGACTGGTATGGACAAAGTGCTGCATCCTGACATTTTCATTTACTCTTGAGGCACTGCTGGATCCTGGCTCATAGATGAAGAAAGGGTTGAGTTAGGCTGCCTAGGTTAGGCAGTCCACGTTGTATACATACCCCATTTGGATAGCATGACCATGCTTTTCTGTTACAGTATGATCAATGAGCTTGGATACCGTGCTACCTAAATGATTTCTCAGTCATTTGAACTACATCTTATAGTAGTAGAGACTGTTGTAGGCACCATGGCAAGAGATGTGAAAAAGATCTCTTCCCTGCTGGTCTTACAGTGCAACAGAGTGGTAGGTATGGAGGTGGAAGGGGCTGTGGTGTGGAAGCAGGGTGTGAGATGGCAAATGTAATGATCTTCCTGTAGACTATACTGAGCGTCCTGAGGAGATGGCGTGCTTGCAACATGTAAGTGTTAAAAAAAAGAGAGGAAAAATAAATTTATGGGGAAGGGAATTAAACTGTTCACTGGAATACCAAGGAATCTGGAGAAAATGGTGCTTCTAGTAGAGAAAGAATAGTTGCAAAAGCAGTCTTGATGTGTGCTGCCTATCTTTCTTTTCTGCTACTTTATTTTTGTTCAATACAATACAAAATTAATCCCAAACAGATCAGTGTTTTACTTGTCCTTACAGCTTGCAGTCTGTAGAATAAATTAAAAAAACACAAGATTTTTAAAAGGGTGCACTAATACCAATATGCACTTATTACTCCCCTTGATGAAGGCCAGAATCAGTCATTTCTAGAGATATATTTTTAATAAACGCAGCTGATAATATAGGAGATAGGTACAGAAATCGGAGTAAGTCTGTAAGTAGGTAGGTGATGGATGTATTTCAAAAGTCTCTATAGATATAAAAGATAGAAAATAAAGCAGACATTTTCAGCTGCATTATGTACTTGTGGTAATGTCAAACAGCTCAGCAATGTCCTTTTAAAATGCCAAGCTCAATAAGATATAAGTATGTTAATTGGGTCAGAATGCTGACAACTCTGTCAGAAATATGTATCCTAAAAATGACTGTGAGTTTATTAGGCACAATACATTAGAAATATATATATTCTTGTATAAACAAATGTTTGTTACCATATGCAGTGGTCTGCAGAAATCTTTATGTCTGCAATGAAATCACGTAAGCAATTTTACCTTGCAATCACACCACCTCTTGTTCTGGCCATGGTGAAGACAAGAAGCACCAGCTACAATTTTCATCTTGTCTTCCCAGTCCTGGCCGATGGACTTTAATGCTGAGCAGGCTTGGAAAAAAAATTTTTTGCCGTTAAATTGGGCAAAATATATGTTGTCCTGTGGTTTTTCAGAATCTGCAAATTCAGTTGGCAGTGTCTACTCGCTCTTCAGTGCTGATGATGCTTAGAGTATCTTGTATGCTTCACGACATACAGAGTATGCACTGTGCCCCCTTTCAGTTCTCTGGCCTGATTAGATTCCACCAGATGTGTACAGTTGTGTATCGCTAGTGCAGGTAATGTGCAACAGGGCCATTCTTGGAGGCATCTTGGTTTGAGGGGGAGCTGCTACATTGCCTGAGCTATCTACTTCTTACAAGTAGGATGCTGTTCTCTAGACACAAAGAAAAAAGATACTGGAGCCTTGTAGAAAACTAGATGGTTGTAAGAGATATTCCTTAGAGTTTGTATTAATTAAAAAAAGATTCTGCTTTAGTAAGGTGCATAACAAGAAATTAAGTTTCTCCTTGGCAGACTTTCCTTCAGTTAGTCTTCACATAAATTCAGTCTGCTCTCTTTTTTTTTTTTCTTTAAAAAAATCCTTTTATAACCTGACAGGTATTATTTTTAGATTATGTTGTTGGAATGTAAAGTGTAATATTTACTTTGATGAACAATCAGAAGTAAAAGCGCATTAGTAAACATCAAGTGTTGTGTGTGTGTCCCCTATCACCCCACTGGGGTATTTTTGGCAGAAACGGCTGATAACTGTCACATTATTATGTAGAATCTCACTTTGGGAAAATATGTCTTCAAATGAACTGTACATTGCAAATTTAAATGAAAAAATATGGAAAAAATATCAGATGTTAAAACATAGCTTAGCTTTTTAAAGCTATGTAGTCTATGAGGAAAATAAAAATAAAAACAGTGGAAATAATTTTTCCTCCATTTCAAGATGAAAGTACGTACACAGGCCAATTGCTTAAATTGTTTCTGCTGTTAAGGAGCGTATGAAGGTTAATCCTGGAGCAACGAGCAGCCTGTGGATTCCAGCAGGTCGTACAGGTCACTGTAGGTGAGAAATTGATGGTGTGAAGCTCAATAGGCTGATGATTCTTTCATTCCTCCTTGTCTCTCCCAAGCTTGGTGATGTGCTTTGAAAAAATGACAGCATGGTCCAGTGGATTTCATTTTTATGTGTGTATTCATCCACAGTGACAGTGAGAAGCCAAGCATCCTTTTCATCTTGTAATTTCAAAGTATTTAATATCAATAGAGGAAAAAGTAAATCTTCTCTTACTCACATTTTCATTCCTGTAGGCTCTGGTGTAGTTGTACTGTATTAAAACTGTCATACAACTGCCAGAGCCAGCCCTGTGATTCAGCCTATTCATGTGCCTAATGTATACTTTGTCAGGGCTAGTTTGGGCAAAGTTATCAAACGTTCTGCTATAAAAAAGCTTGTCATTGTGGAAGTAGGAGTGCTGGAGTAGTGCTTGCTACTCTAGAGAGCAATGAAAAATACTTCAGACGCCAAAGAGTTTTGCCCCACTTTGATTTGAAAGGGGAGCGGTGGAAGAAGAACCCTAATCCCTCAAGTGTGATTCAGCATCACTGTGTCTGTGTTTGGCATGATTTGGGACTTGGGTCTTGTGTGTGTCTCTCCGTTAGTAGGGCTGGCTGGCTGCCAGCGCCTGCAAAAGTCTGTGTAATCCTCCCTCTGGGGAGGTACCTGTGTCCCTTGTCTCCAGCGCACGCACAGTGTCACCTACAGCTTCTGCTGGGCATCCATGCAAAGCTGCGCCTCCTGGTGTCATGGCCCCTTCTTCCTCTCCGCGTGCTAGAAGGATTTAGAAATGTCGTAACTGCCCCGGGGTCTTTATAAGCCATTCTTGCCATGTCGTAAGTTCATTCATATTTGTTCATTTGCTCCACACACAAGTTGTTATTGAATTATTGAGCTTCCATGTAAACAAAGGTCTTTATGTGAGGGGAGATATTATGCTGTCAACATCTGCTGCAACCTGGGCTCTGTGGTTTATGCTGGAGTCGTAGGAGTACTGCAACCAGGGAGGGTTTGGAAAAGAAGCTGTTGAACAGTTAACTTAATGGAACTTCAGCATTTTTTCCTCTACATCAGACATACAGAGTTTTTAACTCTTGTCTGTCAGAATTCAGAGATGAATCATAGAATGGTTTAGGTTGGAAGGGACCTTAAAGATCATCTGGTTCCAACCCCCCTGCTATGGGCAGGGACACCTCCAACTCAACCAGGTTGCTCAAAGCCCGATCCAGCCTGGCCTTCCAGGGATGGGGCATCCACAACTTACCTGAGTAACCTGTTCCAGTGTCTCACCATCCTCAAGAGTGATTTTTTTTTTCCGGATACCTAATCTAAATCTCCCCTCTTCCAGTGTGAAGCCATTACCCCTTGTCCTGTCACTACATGCCCTTGTAAAACGTCCCTCTTCAGGTTTCTTGTAGGCCCCACATAGGATAGTGCATTCTTATTTAGAATATCAGCAATTCCTTTAAACAATTAATATGGTGCTCTGCTGGCTGTATTCTCACTACTATTTATTTCCAGCATTCATGGGGTTTTTTTTGCAATGTAATGTGTGGTGTGAAATAGGAAGCTTTTCTTCAGCAATCTACAAACTGATGGAACAGTCAAAGAAGATGCACAGCAATCATTCTTGCAGAAAATACTGAGGGCAAATTACATTCTCAGTCTCTAGTGACAAGTAAACATCTGTTTTTTCCTTTGCATTAAGAGGTGTTACAAGGTGACAGAAGACATTACTGCTTCTTTAATAAAAATACTGCTGAAAAGCTTCTTCCTAGGTTCTGCTTCCTCCACTTGCTGTTCAGTGATGCTGCATAAAACAGTTTATTTCAAAGGCCTGCACAAACATAAGCAAAACATACAGCCAAACATTCCACAAAATGATAGGAAAGTAAGGGAGCATCTGTAGAGTAAGTAGAATTTATAGTTACAATTAATTTTTGTTGGTATTCTGTCTTCTTTTATTCAGGAAAGGAATAGCGTCTTTTAGAATCATAGAATCATAGAACCGTCTAGGTTGGAAGAGATCCTTGGGATCATCGAGTCCAACCATCTACTCTACTCTACAAAGTCCTCCCCTACACAATATCCCTCAGCACCACATCTAATCGTCTCTTTTAGTATCTCTGGAAAATATTTGGGGAAAGTCCCATGGTTAGTAGCTGAGAAAAATAGCGTAATAGTTTCCCATCCTTCAGTCGGAAGATACATAATAGAAGATTCTTCTTGCAAAGTAAATATTAGCAAAAGTAGAAAAAAAAAATTAAAAATCACTGAAAGGGATATTTTTCAGGATAAAAAATGAAAAATAAATACTGAAATATTTCTAACCAAGACTAATCTGCCTTATCTTCTGATTCTCTTTCACTGAGGAAAGGTAGATTTTATTTTTTATTTAATTCCAATTCTAAGGTTCCAAATTAAAATTCTTTGAGCTGAAGTGTTTCTATTTGTTTATATTTAAACTTGGGGAGGAGTTAAAAAGCAGACTATTGTGCATCTCTTGGGTGACCAAAAGATAGCAATTAAAAGATGTAAGAAATAATTTAGCATGTATTGGGGAACTCCATAAGAACAATTTCTAGAAATTTCTATAAAACACCGAGGACAATATACATATTTTTTTTAGGATTCAATTTGGCAGCTAAGCTAGTTAAACACTAGAGTATCCAAGAAGAACTGCCACAAAGTCTTATATTATTCCTGTGTGTTATGGATGCTTTCAGATGTTCAGCTAGATCTGTCAAGAATACAGTACAGTTCAACTCCCGTCTACAGCTATGATCTCTCAAGGGAGGTTTTCGAGACAGGCTTTGGTATAAGCAGTGTTTGAGGTGAGGAAAAAAAAAGGAAGAAGATTTTTTGAGACTAAAATGACTTTAGAAAAGTCTTCAGATATTTCCTGTACCAATTCCCAATCAGTCATCACAAGCACAAGAAGTTCCGATTTGGGACAGAATGAATTTTGGGTTAGAAAGTCAAAGAGGAAGATGATGACTTTAGCAATAGCCATAGTGGCTTGCTTTGATGGGCTCAGGGGTCAATTAGCACCTTGGTTCAGTTGTTCAGGCCAAATAGCATGGTGTTGTAGGCAACTTGATTGTTTTCTAGGGGAGCAGAAAAGGAAATGATCCATGTGATGGAGACCCCTAATAGTTTTAAAGTGGATGGGCAGGTTGGAATGTAACTATCAAAGGCAGCTGTGGCCTATCAGGACTAATTAGCTTTCAGTCACCAGCTGACTCTGCTAGACTAATAAGGCTGACTCTGGCAGCCCCACTAAGACATCTCTCTACGGTTCAGAGGAAGCATGTGCTTATCTGCTGGTAGGATGCATACCTTGACTTTTTAGGAAATTGGCATGTACTCGGTGGGTTCCTGATATTCCTTCTGTCTTTCCTTTTCTTAAGACTGTGCAAAATGTTGAGTAGGACTATGCAAAAAGAGCTGTGCTTTTGCAGCTCTGGTTTACAGCTTTAGGCAGTAGACTGCCTGGAATACCAGAGTTTGTCTGCTACTTAGCAGAGCTCCTCTAGAGCATTGGAGCTAAAATCCCTAACTTCAGAATGTCAGTCTGCTATCCAGGTAACAGGCTGCTAAGTGGATTTCCTAATCAAAAAGGAAACCCATTGCTTTGAAATAGCTTTGGTTTTGAAAGATGAAAGTTCTATTTGTATTAAAGCAATATTACTGTATTTTAATTATAGTATGATACAGCAGATCAGAAGTTTAGGATTTCTATCTTAAGAATGCAGAAGCAGCAGAGTCAATCACAACAAGATTCTAACATTAAAAGGGTGAGAATTCATGAAATACTAATATTTTTCTGGGATGACATTGCATATATGGAACTGAGCTCCAGATTTTGTGATGCATCAGTTAAAACCGAATGTAGCATTTTAGTCTCTTGCTGTATTTTTGCTGGTTTCCAGCTGTCCTAGAGCCTCATTTATTTGGATATCCTTAACTGTGGAAAAAATCTATTAAAAGCATTCCCAGTTTGAATATGCCCTACTTTTAGCAATGAATCTGTTACCATGTCCATCTGAATCACAGCAAGTTGGTTTTTTTTCCTGTTTGTTTTCTCCTGAGCGTAGCTTTCTTGGCAATTATCTAATTATGTGAATTTCAGAAATACGATTTGCTTGCTAAGGAACATCATGATCTAGCAAAATGAGTTTCTGGTTAGGATTCTTTTAAAACCATACTGGATAGTCGTGAGAGTTGGAGAGTTACTTCCTCCCCTAATTTTCCAAGCTTTGAAAAGGAAAAGGTACAGCAGAAATTAGATTTGAGAAAAACAAGGCCTGCTGGGTTTGATTGTTGTGGTCTCTTTAATAACAACAACAACAACAAAAATTTGAAAAAGCATATTCAACCAATCAGGCAAATGGAAATCAGCCTTTCCCAGGGAGTTCACCAGCCTTCTCTGTAATCTTTGTTAATGAATTGAAACATAAACCCATAAAAAGTATACTCAACCTCTTTTTCCTTTTCATCAAAAATACATAACTACAGGAAGTAGACCAGGAAAAAAGTAATTTAAGCAACAACCCTAAAACTAAGTAAGCAAAGACACATGAACAGTCTGTTCAGGTCTTGCTGTGTTGGTCCTGTAGCTGGTGCTTTCTTAATATTTCATAAACCATTTTGATCCTCTTGAAATTCTTATCCACATAAAATCCTCATTATCTTCATTAGTAGTTTATTCCCTTACTGCAGATGGTTACATTTTTATTACAGGGAATTACTTTTGTAGGGTACTCCATGGAGTATTTGATGCAGAGAATATGTAGCATGCAGGAAAAATTCCCTTCATAAAGGTTTAATTTACTGACTGTTAAAAAGTTGTTACTTATTGAAATTTGCTCTCCAAGTAGAAAAAGATACATTTTTTTGCAATGTGTTTGGTGCTAAATTTCATTGTAACTCACAGGCAATTGCTGACTTGTTAAGGACACTGAAACAAAACATTGCAAAAAGTTTGTACCACTTTCTTTTTTCATCACCTGATTTATTTTCATCACCTGATAGGATTACTATTCAAACAAAAATGTAAGAAATTAATTTCTAGCCTAGCAATGAGGGATCTGATGTAGAATGGAGGAACCAATTCTCCTTTGCAGTAAAAACAATTTGCTGGCTGCGGACAAGGTTTCTTCCAGTGTGTCAGTCGCGCAAAGGGGCTTCAATGTGAATAATGTTTAGTAACACGTTAGACAGTGAAACAATTTACTTAATTTTTGGGAAGTATAAGCATGTATCAAAGTCCATCAATCTCTAGAACATGGGCCATTTATCATTTTCTTTTCTAAGGCTGTTTTTGGCTTTTAGCCTACTAACTTGGGTAGTATTGCCAGATTTCATTAGTTGTCTTCTTAGTCGAGGCCAAAGCTTGCAGGAGGTGTGAAAGTTTACCAGCCATGGTTCAGCCAGCCAGGAGGCACAACTCAGCCTTGACACAAACAGAGTTGGAGTTTGACAGTGGTGTAAGGGGAGAAATACTGCCTTTTGATGATGTTAAAAGTGAAATGATAATGTTCTTTTAAAGTCACTGTGTCTTACGTAACCTTTGATTTTCAAGCTTAGCCTTAATATCTAACCATACGGTTGATGTGTGTGTGCTCCTGAGAGGACAAAAGCAAACGATAAATCAAATCTAGGTGTTGCTAGATTTGCATCAGCTTTGCTATGCAAACCAAACATATGCTCCCGGCTTTTGAGGGACTGTGCTGGGGAGGGCAAGGTTCAAAGCACCAGGCTTGAGAGAGCAAGAGCTTCCTAAGCAGTGTGTATCTGTTCTTGTAGTACTTTTTTGATATTGAAAGATGAGTTCATGAAATAAGGGGAAACCTAGGATGATGTGGTCACTGTTGAGATGGGAAGCAAACTTAGTACAGGATGCTGTTTCCAGTTTGATTGGTAGAAATTTTAACAGTGACTTCAGTCGGAGCAGAATTTGGCAATTATTTTGCAAGCTCTTATTGTAGCCCAGATGGAACAAGTGATTTTTTTTATTGGCACAGGCTTCCTAGAAATAACTAGACAGGTAAGAGAGAACCTTGTAACTTATAAATAGCATCACATAATGAAACTGACTCTTTGAGACTTGTTAGAGACATAAAAAGGCACTTCAATACCTGCAGCAGAGAATGCAATAAGGGCCAGGAATTTTGTTTTCTCCCTGTCAAGGGGAATGAGTAAGATATGACCTCCTCAGAGACAGGAGAGAATTGGTGCAGTTAAAGGGACTGCCTTGACAATCTTCTCTGTGGAAGAGGTGATGCATTTACCAAGTCCCACGTACTCCTAAGGTAGAAGAGAAGGAAGGTCCTTGGCCCATGAGGATTCTGTCCTACAGGAGCTGCTGGTGTGAGCCAGCCAGACGTAGGTACGGTGCTCTCTGTGGAACATCTCCTTTCTGGGCAGGTGCCACAGAAGTCCACGGTGGTAGTGACTTTGGTGGCTCTGAGGATGCTCCACAGCAGCAAACGTGTCCTCTCTCGAGGAAACTAGTCCGCAGTAGACTTGTCTGTTTTCCCTCCTTTCTTCTGTCATGAAGGGAAGTTTTCTTGGGATGCAGATCTTTTTTTTTTTTTTTTTTTTTTAATCAGAAAATGAAATGAATATTCTGTAGTGATTTATTGCTTGTTCCTTCTCATTTTGTATCCCTCGTGTCCCATTTGCTTTGTAAGAATTCTCTTAATATGTCATTCACAGGCTACAAAATACCTATTTATTGTTATCAGAATAACATGTGCTTTATATGTTGTATGCACACAAACAAGCTGTCACGGTACTCTGTGCCTTCGTTCTTTCTCACCTATAATCTGCCTATTTTGGTTTCATCTGATTATAAGATCTGGGGAGACTGAGCTCTGCTCTTTGAAATGGCTCAGGCTGTGCTGGATCCAGGTTTCATGACTTGCTGGCAGTTACAGTGGTGGAGTTGTACTAGTCCACATCTGGACAGGAGGAAACATCTCACCTCATGCACTGGCAGGGCGAGCAGCAGCCATGCAGTGTGGGACCATTTGCAAGCACAGGAGGAACCTGTGACTATCTGAGCCGTGTTTGCCATTCAGACATCTGCTCTGTATCCTCTGGACCAGGAGAAAAAAAGCCATAGGCTGTGTGGAAACATCCTATAGACTGATCTGTGATGTGCTGCATGATACAGATACCAGCATTAAGCTCTCACTAGGGTCTCTGTGATCTGACAATATACATAATGTTAATCAGGAATGCTCTCATAGTGTTTTCCTAACAATCCTAATCTCATTTTCCATGACATAGGCCCACTTGTATCCCTGAGAGATTATTTTACTTTTGTTCCCTGTCAGTTGAGGTCATCCAAAATCCTAAAATTCAGTGCTTTATTTATTTTTGGCAATTGAGAAATCTATTTATTATGAGTCATAGAAATGCAAAACAGATGATCAGAACTTCAGCGCAGTTAGCCTTCAACTATGTATAGTCCTATAGTTAATGATGCTTACGTTGTCATCCTTCTCACTCCCCTCCAGTTCAGGGAAATTGTACTGGTGGCTTGGAATCTATACCCACCAGAACATCGCCTTCCTTTGGGGTAGGCGGGTCTAAAAGTATAGAGTGATATCTGGTTTAGCCTGGGGCATGGGGCAGTCTCTTCAGCAGAGAATTATTCTGGATCTTATTTTTTTATTACTGAGCTAATGATAAGTTGACATATGTATACCATAACATTAAGACACATATTTTGATGCTTTTGATGACTCCCTGGTAGTATAACACACCCTCTGATGGATCGAAGAAGACAGACCTCTGTGTAGGTCTGATCTGGCTGCATGCCTAATATATCATAGGTTTGTTCTAACTTTCAGGTTTCAAGCCCAGGAGGAAGGCTTAATAGAAAAATGAGGAGATGGATTGTTAGGGATGCAGTGGTAAACAGAGTTAGCATTTTCTGGGTCTGGAATGCTGATTCTGCCAAACCATGTCAAATGATACGTACTGGTTTTGCAGAGGAGACTTTGGTTCACTAGGTACCAAGATAAAAATCATTAAATCGTTCAACATGGAATATGAGCTGTTATCTCAGAAAATAGCCAGTAAGGAAAGAAAAGATGTGCTTGTTATTTATGACATTTTAGACTTAGTGGAAACATTCTTTGTTTTGTGTTTCTTTTTAACATCAAAAATTGCCTCTGTGGAAGGGCAGTTTGATCAGGGAGCGTGTAATGGAACAGAAATGGTTTTAATTTTAACTCAGATTGAACCCAATCCAAGTGATCAGTATCTTACCAGGATGAATATCTGACATTTAGAGATGGTAGTTTATGTGACAGAAGTTGATGATTTAGTTCAGTTCTCAATGGACTAATTTTAGATAAAATAGTATTTTCACTAATTGATTCATTTCAGGGAAGTGAAAAAAAAGAAAAAAAGAAAGCCCATAACATGCTGGTTTCATCAGTATCTAGTTTTCCAGACAAATATTTAATGAAAAAATTAATCCTGCATATTGTTTAGCCTGCTTTTAACGAAATGAGACTCAGGCCATTGTACTATGCGCTCACTGGTGTTTCTCTGGTAACTTTTGAAGCTATTGTGCAGTTTCTAAGTCAAACTTGATGAAGGGCTGGAATTTTCCAAAATGATTGCAACTGGCCTCAGTAGGGAGGAGTGTTCCCACGGTGGTTACCTGTTCTGCTGGGAGCATGCACACCTGCAGACCTGGCTACATTGTGTCTGGATCTTAAGCAAGATATACGACAGCTTATGGGGACAGTCCAAGTGGAGGGCTATTTACAGGATGTGGAGATCAGTTGTAGGTGCCATGGGATGGCACGTGATCCTGTGGGGTGAGTGAAGGAGCTGGACTTCTCACAGAAGCAGGGCAGGCAGTTGAAGTTGTAGGACATATGTAAGTAAGGCTTCTTCAGTCTTCTACTCATGCAGCAACTTCTGTCGCTCTACAGTACAGGCATTTAGAGAAATGCAAAGAAAAATTTGCTAAGTATTTTGTGTTTTACTATGCAGAGTTGAATTGTTAAGCAATGTGGAAACAAGTCATCTAAAAAAAGGTATTTACTTGCAAGTACAGCTGGAAGTACACATTTTTCATGTCCTTTTTTACAGGTACTTTTTCTTAATAAGGATGATAAATGTCATAACAGTATTTCACACATTAAAAGTACTTCATTTTTATTTATCATGCTTTTAGAGATTCTATTCAGTGCCATGTACAATACATAAAGAATAACATCCAAATCCTTCCTTTTTTTTTTTTTTAAGTTATTTTATTGCATACCATTTCAATACTAGTGCATTTAATCCTGAGGCTTGATACTTGGTGGTTAGTGGTACTTGGAATATCCCATCTGATTTTGTCAGAGAAACAAATTAGTACCTTGAGGACTGCAGAATTATTAGTGATTTTTCTTCTCATCTTCCAGTTTGAGTTCTCAGACTGAATAAGCTGTATATCATCCTGCTACCTGGCAGAAAGTTTTAAGGCAATCCTACTCCATTTATACCCAGGGCATGACTAAAAATTGTTTGGTTGTTCCCAAGGAGCAGATATAATGTGCTTCCTCATTTCTTTAGAAGAGCTAAATCCAGATCTGTTTTAAGTTCTTGGGCACGCACTGACTAGCTGAAAGTCCTGTAATGAAGAATCACATCATTCATTTAATTGCTGTTCTGCATGATAGAAACAAGGGCAGATGCAACTCCTTGCTCTCCCCAGTAAATCCAGGCCTGTGGAACATACTTTGAAGCAGTGACAGTTTTATGTTCTTGGGAGTAGAAATGAATTGCTCTTTCTAGAGCAGATGAATTAGAGTTTAGAAGGTAATGCAGGCTGCCTCTTAAGCCCAGAAGTCAGCAATCAGAAAACTTAAATGATGTAGAACTCGTAATTTTCTGCAATTTTTCTTTCTATTGATTCCACCGATAATTAAATCTGAACCTTTTGGCAGTTCTCGGAACATTTTTATCAAATTCTACAGTGATGGCTTGAAGGTCTCCATGTCCAGAGGTGAACAGGGTTTTTATCATAACTCTGCCTGAGCAAGTTGAGTACACTTTGCTAACATTATTCTCTAGGATAAAAGATGATTTCTTTCTTTTACTAGCAGAAATATTTACAGGTCTTTGACAAACCTGAACTTGGAGGCCCTTGATAAATTGTCTGAGCTTGGTCCCCTCTGGCAAACCTTTTTAATTTGATGCTTTTGTTGTAGCCATTTTTTCAAACAGTTAAATTATCTTTCTGAGCAAATATAGTAGTGTTACAATACATGAGAATGAGGGAATCAGTAAAAAAATTATTTTTTTCCATTTCCTGACATGTTTTGTCTGAAATAGGAAAGCACATTTCATATCTAGCCTTAACTGAGGTAGCAATTGCTCAGTCAATGGTGAAGAACATCCTTTATAACGAATACAGGGAATACCACCCTCAGCTACAATAATGGTACCTCACTACTTAATTCTTTATTGATGTACACTTATAACAACCTAGTATGCAAGGTGTTGTCACTTATCTGTCTGTTGCTACTTATGTGAATGAAATCCATTTGTTCACACAAGTCTGAGTCATTTGAGTGTGGGATCAAACGCACATAGAGCTAGAACAGGGACACCCCACATGGTCTGATGTATCTAATGCTCAAAGTATAGGCAAAATCTGTGTGATGTCCAAACACGCTCCCTGGATCACTGAAATCCAGTAACTAATGATCTAGTTTTGTTGTTCGGTGAACAGGCAGTTTAAAGATGCACGAATGTCAGTCAAGTCAGAGCTTGGAAAAAGCACCTAGCTATGAATGGCATAGAGGGAACTCCTGGATGTTGAGTGTGGAGTAAAAAATACTAATTCCTTCAGAATATTGGTTGCCATTTAAATATCCCCATCTTTTTAGAGAAGCTTATTTAATTGCCGGTCAACGAATGGTATGTGGGTGTGAAGGTACCTATGAAATAAATTGTTTTCATGGTTTTCTGATGTTTGATCAGCATGAAGGTAACGTAGAAATGAGGGAGTTACAGTTTAGAGTGCTGCTAACCTGGTTTCTGCTAAGACATTTGCTGGAATACTGCATCTCACACACAGAGGCAGTAACAGGCAGTTTTATGTTTTCTAGTGCTATAGTGTGTGGTAGGATGGTGACTTAGCTAAAATTTGTTATCACATGGTTTCTGGAGCAACACTAGCAAAAACAACTGGAAGATTATCTAGAACAAAGGGTGGTTACTCAAAAAGATGAAACTTTTCCTTTGTGTCGTCTTTGTCAAATAGCAAGGATCTTTGTTTTCCCTTTTTTAAGCTTCCTTTTTTTAACCTTTTTTTTTTTTTTTACATTTATAGCAATAGAAATTCATACATATACTTAGCTTGCCGCAGGCAGATCTTTTTGGCCTTGCCAGAATTGATTTCTCTTTTGCATCAAGAATGGTTAAAGGAGGTTTTGAACAGAATTTCATACTCTCTGCCGGGCAACATCATTGCCTGATAGTGGTAAGCTAGAGATTTCCTAATACATGGAGAGGATCTCCTGCTGTGTTTTTTGGACTAGACAATATGCTGTTCAAATGCAAACTGTGTGTATTATTTTAATAATTATAATATTTGAATATATTGGAAATCCTCTTAGCAACGCTACAGCTAAATTAATGGTAGAACAGTGATATAAAATGAATGACTTGCTATTGGAAGTGGAAGTATTGTCTACGTGCTGTTCCTATAGGCTCAATTTCTGAAGAAAGACTCAATACAATCCCAATCCTACAGGATTATTTCTGTGAATAGATTACCTTATATGGAAATCTTTTCAGGATAAGAGCCTTTGTAATTTCTAGGGCAGGAGCCATATCTGTCTGTCTGCTTTGTGACGCATCTCCAGTATGAATGCATAGCTAATAATACTCAATTTTAATGCCGAGCAAAAGCAGTGACTCCAGCTTCAGCCATGATTTAAATCCAGAATAAATGGGGAGCAAACACTGAGGAGGCTCTTAGCACATTGATTGTATTCTCTTTTGCACTGTATAGTTGCCTTGTTTACAGCCTGGGTTTGCAACTGACGTGCCTGTAGAAAGGCAAGAGCTTGGATCTTCACTGCTCACAGATGTAGTTCCCCCTGTTTGCAGACCTCTGTATCTAATGAAACAGCCTGCAGCTAGCAGAAGATGATGAGATGTTGATGTGATCAACCGAAGCAATTTTAAAAATTGCTTAACCTCGTAGCTCAGTGGTGGCAGCTGGAAGTGTGGTTTTTTCTGTCTGTTGCAGGAGCTGTGATGAATGCAGGGCTCTGCTGCTGCGCCCGGGGCTGCAGGTGTTGTGCTCCTCTTACAAGGAGAGGGAGGTGGTAGTAAGTGATATGTGGAGCTAAGAGTTTATTTTTAGCCTAACTAAAGTCTTTTAATGAAAATACATCTGTTGTGTTAGCCCAGCTCCATCACTGTGGTTAATAATACAGTTAAGGTATGGACTTTCTAGTACCTGTTCCTATCTCTGGTGTTATGCTCACCCTTCCAGCATCCGCTGGGTCCCCAGGCTGGTGGTGTCAATACTTTTCAAAGAGAATTGAGGGGGCAGATGACTGAGGTCATGGTGAGTCATTAGCATGGTGGCAGTAGGAAGAGGGCCTCTTACTGCCTCCTCCTAAGTCCACTTGAAGATGTTTTTGCAGGTTTGCTACCACATTTGGCCTACTTGCTGTTCTTAGTTGATTCCCAGTTCCATGTTATGCTTGTTTTTCTGTTTTCTACTGCTAAAACTGATTTTACCTGACTCACTCCTTTACATTGTTATTTGTATTTACAGGCTCATTCCTCTGGTATTTTCCTGTGCTTTGCTACACTTCGGTTTTATTCTAGGGTTATAGATAACTTTGTGATTATATTTTTTTTGTGATCCTACAGTTAATAGTTTATGTAAAAGTTCAGGTTTTGTTTTCCTTGGAAATAGGAAAGAGCTTTGGATTGAAATATTTAGCTTGGATCTGATTAACTGTTATGTTTTTTTTTAATGTTAGTGCAGACTTTTGTGCAAATGCAGCTTTTTTTCAAATGAATCTAAGCCTGGCTTTCAGCAAATGAGTTTAGCTAGGTTACCATCGCAGCTGAAGAAAACCTGGTGTGACTTTTACAATAGCTCCAACTTGAAAGAGACTTGATAGTGAGGTCTACCTGCCCAGCAGGCATACCAAAATAATTTTTGTAAGACGATTTTGAACAAAATCCCTTCTCCTCTGTGTAGCTGTGGCAATCTGCAGAGCCAGGAAAGGTGAATGTACCAGATGTTTTGGGAGTCCCTCCTGGTGATCGTCTGTGTTTTACAGTAAGTGTCAGGGAGCCAGTACCCAGTCTTTTCTGTCATCTTAAGGATCCAACCAAATTAGGGTATGTCCATGGTAAACATATTCAAATCATACGGATGCTCTGAGAGTTGTAGAGGTTTCCTGGGGGAAGGTGAGGTGGGCACCCTCAACTCTGTGTCTGCATCACAAACCTTAGCAGAAGATATTGAACTTATACCCTGGTTTTTTTCTTGTTGCTGTGTGGGACTGATGTAAAGCTCTTTCTGAGGTACAGAATAAAAATGACACCCTGGTTTCCGGAGTTGAAAGATGACAACTTAAATCTCACGTTTGTTCACTTTTACTGCTGATCATGTATGATGATCATGTATGTCAAAACATTCACTGGGAGCATACCTTGTTAGAGGTGAATACTATATGGGCGGTAGGTGGAAAATGCTTACCAAGGTGAGCAGTCTGTTCCTGTGCTTGCACAAATTTATCCCAGTCAGATAATAAAGAATATGTTAAAATTTCAGTGATTGCCCTTCTAAAATATCTTTGCAAAAGTGAACTCTCTGATGATTAACATGAACAATAGGTTTAATAAATCATATTTTGTGTGTCAGGTTATATTTCTAGATTTAGTAAGTTTATTCTTGCATTATTTGCACAGGTTTTTTGTTTTTTGTTTTTTTTTTTACTTTCTGGGTGCTGATTCTTAAAGTTTCTCTCTTCAATAGTAATTGCACAAAAATTTTAGATTTTACTCATTAAAGGAAGGTAATTTGTGTCAGCATACTTCAATATTTATAGCTCAACCTGAAGTTTCTTAAAGAAATACTCTTTTTGAAATGATGATTGGTGAAATGGATATAATTTCAGTATTCTCAGAATTGTATATACCAGTTGACCAACCTGTTTCTTTTTCTCGGTGTGCGTTTTTTTTCTTCATAACAATTTTGCATTGCTTGGTCCTCCTGTCCCTTGTCACAGAGTAAAGAAACTCTGATCGCAGTGTGACTGTAAGCCAGCAAAAATATACGGGTATGGGAGTGGCATGTTAGGCGTATGTGTATGACTCCTAGCTGCTTCAAGATTTCTGTTTTGAAGTAATACACCCTTTAATTGAGACAGATTATGCCAAGGCCTCTTAAACCAGGGTTAAATTTGAGGACCTGATTTTTCAACCTTCCAGGAAAAGTATTCTGAATCAAAGTTCATCTTTTTTTTTTTTTTTTTTTTTTTAAACTGGCAATGATGGTCAATGTGCAAGCACACATTTACTGTAAATGAATGAGGGATTCAGTACGAGGGATTGCATAAATTGGACTTGTGCATATGAAATATATTATCAAAATGCTATTTCAGACATTTTAGAAGATCACTTGAGTATTAAAAGGTTGAAGAGAAGATTTTCTAAGAAATAGAAGTTTCTAGAACTTCCTGGAAAACGTGAATGAGGTCTTTGGAAGCCGACTTGGTCAAATTTCCAACTTTGCTGACCTCTCCGACTTGCTGGTTTTTCTGGAAGAGTAACCGCTTGCCTGCTCCAGACAAAACCTCCATACAAGAAATCCTGCTGTCACTGAAACCATTTGCTCATTTCCTTTGGCAGGGCCAAGAGACTCTTTTCATGTCACTGTTCCTGTTGTTCCTCACCAAATTCTGAAACTGCCCTTTAAGACACGCAGCCTCCATGGAGGAGTTATTGCAAAAGATAGAAAAAATTACCATATGATAAATTGCTTGCAAAAACACTTTGTTAGAAGAAGGTAATTTAAGCAGCAGAGCAAGACACTCTAGGAGGTAGGAAGCATCCTTTGTGGTTGCCCGTGCAATGAGGGTGAGTAGACAGAACAGTTGTTCTTTGAGGGGCTGGGGCTCTGCTCCTCTGCAGAAGCCGTTCCTCCTTCCCCTGGAAGGTCAGAGAATGTCTCCCATAGGGGGTTATGCTGGGAAAGGAGGAGGGAGGAGGTGGTCCAGTGCTTGGGGTGATGGTTTGGGCAAGGTGTGCTGCCTTGCGTCACTCTGTCTCCAGCCCCAGCACTTCCAGGCTGCTGCTGTCTCTCCTGCTTCTGGAGCCAGGGTTGGGCTGGGAGAATGCGCTGATGGGTCTCCGGGCTCCCAGTCTGGTGGGGAAACCTACTTTGGGTTTTCCAGTGCTACCTCTGTAGCATTCCCAAAAAGATCACAGACAGCTGGAATCTTGTGTTCTGTATTCTGTGATTTTTTTTTTTTTTTTTGCTTTTATATGAGGAAAACATTTGCTAAAGCAGCTTCCTGACATCCGAATTTAAAGAAAAAAAAAAAAAGGAAAAGAAAAAGAATACGAAGGGAATCAGCTCTGGGCGTGCATGACAAATTGCTAAGGATGGGAACTAAGGCAAGACAACTGGTGTAAAATTAATTAGCATCTGAACCAACCATTTAATTTGTAATTTTCCAACTGTGTGAGATGAATTTATGTGTGCTTTGGCTGACTTTCTTTTTTATGGCACCTAAGATTTTTCAGGTATATCTTTGACGTTACTACCCAAACTGTAACTTAAGAGGACAAAAAAGGAAGATTTCTTAAATACTACTCTCTTTTCAAGCCACAAAGCTGGATCTCTCATCTAGTGTTTCATACCATTTTTGTGTTGGTTGTATCTCCTGTATTTTGCTGGAGTTATATTCTTGCTGGCACTATGAGACTTGTATTCTTGCTTACTGTTTATATAGGTCAAGGAGTACTCATTCTGGCTTCTGTTCTTGAGTAATGCGTAGACAGGGCAAGAATTTGCTTTACCTTTTTTTTGAAAGGTATGGAAGAACTTTTATACATTTTTAATACAGTTTCTCGTTCACTGTAATTTTTGACCTTTTTGTTCACTTCATTTTCTATTGTAAGCGGTAAGAGCAATTTGAACTTTCGAGCTATTATAACAGACTACATAAAGAGCTAAGCTACATAATCTTGCCATTTTCAAGCATTTCAGTGTGGTTTTATTTTTTTGTGAAGGACTTGTGGGAAAGGCCGTATGTGTTCAAACATGAAAACAGATACTTAAAAGGATTAGGTAAAAATGCAGAGGAAGGCTTTATGGAAAGGAGGCAAATTATCACTAACAGCTTTGACAAAAGCTACTAGAAAAATGCCAGAGGTCCATACCATTCTGAGTCAGAGCTTAAATCTGAATGCAATTTATGCCTTTAGAAGTCCTTTGTCTAATGGTTGGTACTAAGGTTATTTTTTTAGTGTGACAAACTAGCGTATTGATTTTCAATTGAACCTTAATATCTCTAGATAGATAACAGCTTTTTGTCTCTTTGGAGCTTGGAAAATCTAAGCTCCTTGACATGCACAAAAAGCATTGCGTTTTGTATTTATGCAGGAGTCTGAATACTGTATTCTCATCCAGAAGCTATTCCTAAGTAGATAATAGTATCTTTCTGATATAAACAAATTAATCATCTTTCAGTTTGGTAAAGTTGTAGTTTTCTCCATGTTTCTTTTCCATGGGTGATGTTTTACATGACATTCTTCCTATAGTCTACTCTGTAATGAATTCATATATGTATTTATATATTATATATGTAATATATAATAAGTATCACAAGATAGCTTTTTTCTGAGCAGAGGTTCATATATAATGACCCTTTTTTGCCATTGCTGTGCACATCCAGTGCCTGGTGCTAAACTGATGGGTCCTTCTGATAAGCAAAGTCTGAAAGTGCCTTTTTCAAGAGCTGCTCATGATGACTAAGGCATTATTGAGTTCAGCAGTAATATTTGTCCATCGCAGCCCTCTCTCTTGTCTCACGCTATGGTAGAAGCTGAAGGAGGCTGAAGAAGTGAATTTAGATCTGCAAAGATGATCTAAATTTCTGTGTGGTTGTCTATAAATTTTCATGTATGGAGATTCAAGCAAATTACTTCATTACCTTTTACAGCCCACTGTGAATGGGAAAAGTGGGATAAAATTGAAAAAAAAAAAATCTTCTGCCTGTCTTCATTATGTTATGAGCTGAAATAATCAAATCACGTTTTCATAACACCCGATGCAATATTGTCTCATAAAATGGAAAAATCAGGTGGAAGTACCATGGCTTTCCCAGTGATTCAGTGGCTTAATTCAGGTATGAATACATATGAATAATGATACTTCCAGTGTCACTGCTTAAATATGAAGTACACTGTGAAGGTTCTCAGAGTCATCTGTGGAAGATGGCTTATTTTGTCACCAAGTAGAGAATCCTGCTGGAGCATCTCCCCCCACCTGCTGTGCCTGTGGCAGCACAGAGGTCTGAACAGTGTGACTTGCACCCAGAGGCAAGAAAGGGCATCCCCTGGGATGTCTTCAGGCCTGGGTATTGTCTGAGCACATTAAAACTGCCAGCACTTGCCTGATTTCTGAAAGGAATTTTTAATAGGTATCAACAAATTCTCTTTCTGGAGAGTAAAAGACAGAAAAATACTCGAGTTTCTAGGCCTGTCTTCCTTATATTTGTGGACTACAGGCCTACAGAGCTCTTTCACTTTTAGACCTCTCTGAATCTGTGCTTGGTTTTACTGGTGTGGTTTTTTTTCTCTCATTTAAGTCATGTAGAGTACAACAGAGCAAGAATCCTTCATCCCATTTCCTATGTTCTGTCCATAAGCATCCAGTGCTCGCCATTGTCCAAGTCAATATACTGAGCTAGAAGGACCCCTCTGTCTATGTACTGTATTCTTCAGCAGATCTGTTTAAAAATTATGATGGTCCTACACTAACTATATAAGCAAGAAAGATTTATATTGTGTTCTAAACTTGAAAGGATAAACATTTTTAATTTACAGTTTCCGAGACTCTTCCTGGATCCAGTAACAGCTCCATTCTAGATACTCAGTGTTTTGTTTTAAATCTAAACAATACAGTACTCTGCCTCATAGTATTTCTGTAGTCCCTCTGCATTTCACACCTGTAAGATGCATTTCTAGTTCCCTAACGTCCATAGTCTGTCTTTTTATTCTAACAACTGCCTTGGTTTGACAGGCTTTTCCATAATTCATAGTTTACTAAAGGAAAAATTAAAACTTCAGAGGTGCAATACTCACAAATGATGGAATAATAATATCCAGAGTTACTAATGAAAGGGAAGGAAGGTGTTAACAGCTACCACAGTTTGCCTTATTGAGTACAAAATTAATGTCTGTTGCTTTATTTAACCTTTTTGTGTGTCCTGCATTTCACAGCAATTGTTAGCTTCAGTTGAAAGAAATGAATGTAAGCTATTAACAAGTGTAGACTTTGGTGAAACACAGATGGATCTTGGAAAATAATATATAGAAAATTATAGAAAGACTGTTGTATGGTGCTGTTAGGGTGTTGTGCTGAATATGATGGGGATAGTTCTCAAGCCTTTAGAAAAATACATTGTTAACTGACGGAACTTCAACTAGAAATTGACATTCTTTAAATGCTTGTCATTTCAGAAAACCATTCAGAACCTTGAGGTTGTTTTTTTCTGTGTTCTGTTTTATTTTCCACGCCAGATAATAAATGATGTAGTAAACATATAAACCTTCATATTCAGTGTTGGAAAAAATTACAGAATATGTTTCATTGTCCTGATGATGTACTCAGTAACTTGTTACCCCACGAACTTCCCACTTGAGATAAATATGTTGCTTGAAAACCAGTTTTCAGAGTTACTAAGACTAATGACCATGCAAATATGTACTCAGCAAGGGAGGGGAATGAAGACTAAGATTTAGGCATGACAACGTGAGTCTTTTTGGGTATATGGCTCTATAAGATTAGTCAGAATTATTTTTGTCCATGGAATCTCAGGGGTAGTTTACTGTGGCAACAAGGGCACGGACTCCACCAAGTTATGAGACAAGGATGAAGACGTTTATTGTTTTCTTTTACAGCATATATAGTTTCTGTTCTTTGATCACGTGCCGTGCTCTCTACACCGATAGGTTTTGGGTGAATGTCCATATACCGTTGAAGCAATACAATTGGCTGCATTTAAATGTTTATCCCACCTCAGCTAATTAGTCATTGTTACTTGTTTTGGTATATTGTTATCTTTTTGTTAGGTTGCTATCTATTTCATATTACCATACAAGGACATAGTTTACTGTTCTCAAGGCTTCCTTCCCATCACTGCAAGAACACCTGCCGAGCTCTTGCTCAGCAGCGCGTCTCCACAATTCCTCACTCCCCACAGTTTACAAGGACATAGAAATAATAGAAATGTTCCGTATAGATGGGGAATATTCTGATATTCTCTGCAGGTCAGCAGCAGCAGAAGGATTTAACCCCAATGTCTTAACCATGTGCACTTACTTAATAAGAGGGAGAAGAGATGAGCCTGGAAGTACAGCCATCGTCTTTCTCCTCTCAGCACAGTGGAAAGACTGGGACATTAAACTTAAGGAGATACAGTGCCACAAGAAATTTATATCTCTTTACATAGACATGCAGCATGTGGAAAGAAATAGAATTCTGAGAAATGATTACATTTCCAATCTTGTAAATGGTCATCAAAACACTGAAGGGTTTTGCATGGCAGTAAATCAGAGCACAAGAAAAACAGCAGTGAGCGTACCTTGACTAAGCTATTGACAGAGTGGTGTAGTTTTGGGGTCTGAGTGCTTGGGTCTCTTATGTCACCCATGGAATAAGCAATTGGACCTTATGCATCTAAAAAATTCCTTACCTCATGTTCACGTACTTAAATCATTGTCCACTTAGCTATTAACACAACTTCAAAGTTATTTGTATAATAGGGATGAACTACAGTTACAGAGGAAAATACAGGCATGGGAGTGAGCTGGAAATCTGTTAGTTAATGTAGCCAACTTCTGAAGTGAGTACTCTGTATTGTATGATGTGTTTGGGTTGCAATACATCTTGGAAGCATTTGAAAAATTGCAAGTAGTGACAATGCAGTCAACTGTAATCCAAATTCCTACCTTGGAATGGAGATTGTGTTAGACAAAGTAGGAATTTGGTGATGGTATATCAGCATGTACCCGAGCAGGCATCTCAGTGTAATTTACTGCAGGAGAGAGCTCTGGGATCAAGTTTTTCTGATAAGGTATTAATGAATTCAAAAATAGCTAAATGTGCACCCAAGCTTATTTTTAAAGGCAGTCTTTAATAGCGTATATAACAAGTAATCAGGAAAATTAAAACCACACAAGCTTACTCTGCTTTTAAAGTTTAATTATGGTAGGATTTCATTAATATGTCATATCTTTATGCAAGAAGGTGATTACCTGGAAACCCACATCTTTATGAATTTCAGGAAACATCTGGGAAAAGCTGATTATAAGAGAATGTTATGAAAATACGCATAACAATTTCTCACAGAACTGGTAATTGAAAAATTGAGAGTTGAGCAAACAACCAAACCCTGTCTTTTTTGAATTCTAGATACTGCCTCTGGATCTGCATTGAAAAAGACTCCACCTTATTAGAGGTTGGTGACTTTTTTTTTTTTAAGTTCTTACATCCAGTTTTAAAATAATTATTTATTACCAGGTTAAAGTAATGAAGTGAAAGATATGTGCTTCATATTAGCAAATAATTAGTCCCAATGCAATGGATAAGGTGGTAAAAACATTGTTAAGTCAGAAATTTTTGCTGAACTAATGCACAGAAGCAGTGTTGTGCTTTTGACCTCATCAACATGGCTAGTTTTAAAATGTTAGCTATATTGAAATATAACATTTTAGCATTAGGTCTACTGGCAAGGTTTTTTTGATTCAAATGCTTCTCCAGTTTGAATTGATGTTTCATATGTATATCTGTCAGTTCCTGTTTGAAGGTTGGAGCGGTCTGTACTTCTGAGATGGCATCTGCCATGAAAGTTAAACCAAATGAACTTCTTATATATATAATACAGAAGCATAGGACCTCATCTATATTTTTGTTGACTATTCAGAAGTGACCTACTGTGTTCTACAATGTACATGTGTTTGAAACATGAAAGGTGGTACCTGCTGATCAGGATAGAGCAGGCTAAAGCCCATTCTGACTTGGCTCTATATGTACATGTTGCTGGGCAATTGGAAGCCCATAGCTCAGTGATGATTGTATTCACTATATGAAGGTGGACTAAGTTTGGGTTACGTATAAAATCATGTTAACACTGAAGTATGCAGCACTACATGCCTCTGATGAAGCATCTGGTAGAACAGTGGCAGCTCAGCTCTGTGTAGTGATTTATAATCCATCTAGGTGCATATCGGAGTATGCTTAGATTTTCATTAGGGGTATGCAGGCATTATTTCCCCCTCCACAAAGATCCCTTAAAGATTGCATTAAGTTAACGTATGTTAAGAGTATTATTACAGTAAGAACATCAGCAAGAGACATTGCAATACAATTTTGGAAATGGTTTTCAGTATATGGTTTGAAATGCTTGAAGTGAAATCCACTATCCTGTTGTAGAACAGGACCAGAGGAAGTCATGGCTCCTAATGGCAAAAGATGGTTCCCTGGCTTGAAGTTATTTAACACTGACATGTTTAGATTCTGTGTCTTTTAGTTTCTATAACTTCATTAATTCTGCTGCTAGACAAGGAAGGCACCATCTCAGAGTAGTACTATAGTAAATCCTGTAGGTATCTACTTTTAGCCCACATCCTTCTGGGAGGCTGAACTTTGGTGTCTTTGAATGATATATTGACAAACTGTTTTGCTGAATATTTGTGTAGTACTGAACCCAAGGGGGCTGTGCATTATAAGCAAATAAGAATAATTCTTCTTGTGCATTGTGGATTTTCTGTGAAATACCTCCTTGCATTTATGTTTTGCATACTGCTTCAGTTAATTTAATGAACAAATTAATGTCAATCAGACTTAATTTTGTAGTGTGTTAGCTAATCTGTCTGAAAAATAGTCCAAAATTTCTGTTCTTACTGTTTAATTCATTCTTATAGAGTAAAATACTTAACTGTTTTGTCTGTTTACAAATTGCAAAGTAATGACTTTTTGTGTACTGTATTGTTTCATGATACTGAAATAGCATATGTTGTAGGCATGATTTTAGTCAAAATATTTTCTACACCTAGAAATATTTTTTTTCAGATCATGTCTTTGGACCTTGATTTATCACATAATATCTGGACAGAGCAAACTCTTCTGTTCAGCTGGTTTTGTTTATGTACTAGAAAGCTGATTTCACACTAACAAAGACATAAGTGCAGATTATTATTAGTTATTTGTTATTCCAGTTGCCTGATTGGAATTCCTGGATGTCAGTGAATGTCTTTCCGTATGGATGACAAGTATGGGATAAAGCTCACCACTTACTGAGTGTGGGATACTGTTGCACTGTGCTTAGCATCATACAAGACTGTAAGAGTTTTGGTCCTTACAGAAACCGTGCTTAGGCTCTTCATTTGACTTACAGGTATAAGTGAAGCTTTTTAGCAGTCAGATCTGACAGAGCCAGTAGCCATCCTTGTGTGGAGATTTGGGAGGAGAGTGTGCTTCTCAACCTGTAGCAATGCATGCTGCTGCAAGCAGACTTTCACAGTGGGTCTGTTCTCTGCGCTTATAAATACAAACTACATCTTCTTTTTTCTTGGGAACTGTTCATGAGACAGATTTTTTTTATTCCTGAAACCTGGTTTGTATCTGGTGATGAGTTCCATTAAATGCATCTTTTCTGTTTGGGAAAAATTTTATCCACCTTTGTTGCACTGTTCCTCACACCCAATTTTCCATGTACGTGTCATCGTACTTTCCTTGCCAATATGCCCATAAGTAGGATGGTACGTGCTGTTACTTTCTTATTAAAGAATGACTATTCTCCTGATTATTGTTCTGCACAAATGAGCTTGTGATCCCAGGAGCAGCTGGATATACCTGATGCTTTTTGTATTCATTTGAAATGGCCACAATCTCCTGCTGTTTCTAATTTATAACTGCCATCAGTAAAGATGAGTAGTACTTTTATTCTTTGGCTGAAAAAAACCAAAAAAGGCAAAATGAAGGACAAAGGCCCTTAGGGAGGAGTGGGAGGTGGAAGTGCAGGAGTCTGCCCTTCCCTGCGGTGGCAGACAGCGTTGCTGGTTCTCCTGCTGGGACTAGCACCTGCCTTCCAGCCCATCAGGTAGGGCTGTGGCTCTGTGCAGCTGCAGCAAGCCCACGGGTCAGGTGTGATGTCTTCTGTGCAATTCCCCAGCCAGTACTTTTCCCCCAGGGAAGGAGGCAGCTGGGAGTAAGCTGCCCATCTCCTGCATGGCTCTCTCCTGAGCTCCTGGGATGGGGAAAGGGAGCAGGCCATGTTCTCAGCATATAGTTCTGATCACCATCTTATGACAGTGCCTGTCATGTAAAATGACAGGCTGGGGGGAGGGTGGTGCAGCTTTAATGTGACATTGCAGCCTCCCTTTTACTCTCTGACCGTATGGGATTAGACAGCCTCCTGTAGGATCTGCCAGTTGTTCGTGTCTGGTTTGGAACGAGGAGAGATGCTGAGCCATGATGAGCTGCAGCAGAGAAGAGGTCTCTGGTACTGAGAAGGACACCATTTGGCTGCAGGCAAGTGGCACCAGGTGCCCATTGTGTGCCTCTCCCACGGTATGATTCAAAGACATGATTCTGTGATATGACCAAGCATGATGACTGTCATCTATTCAAAGAGAAAGTTGAGAGGCAAGTATATTTTCTGGTGGGTATTCAGCAGGAGCAATGGTGGTGTGTTGTGTTAATTATCACAGTAGATGCAGCATCTCATCTAACAGAGTTTTCTGAAATATGCTTTAAGCTAATTAAATATCCAGATATTCGAAAGTAATGCTTTCCATATATTGTTGTATTTCTACAATACAGTGCAGACCCTTCCCATTTAAATTAAGCATTGTAAGGCCCCAAACCATGAAAGAGTTGGATCCGTGTTTGGATGTAAGCGGAGTTTCAGACTAAATGCTTCTCAACAGTCTTGCAGAATTCAATTTGAATATGTTCGAATAAGCAGAAACAGTTCAAATCAACGTTTTCCTGGAAAGGCCTTCATAGGATACATTCTCCTTATTATGCATTAATTTCTATAACTATGCAGCTGCCTTTTATATTGGAGGCATTTTTTTCGAATTACTGAAGTATTTTTAAGAGCAGTGTTCTTGGTAAAGGCCTAAACAAAGTACAAAGGCCAGTCTGTTTTCCACATAGTAGATTGTTGTTGAAGAGTTTGTGCCAGCCAGTACAGAGTCTTATTCCCCTCAAGAGGGATGAATTACTCAACTGCCTTGGCTCCTGCTGCTCCACATTCTTATCCTTGAGCTGTATTGTTGGAGTGGTCTGCTGCTCTTCACGGAGCAGCCAGTGTAACTGGCAGAAATGTAAATGTATAGCATTGTCTTTGTGAAAGGTCTTCACCTGTGAGCTGTTCTGGATATGCACCAGCTTTCATAACAGTGTAGTTTATTGTGCTTTTGGTATCTTTTTTTAAAGAAAACCAACAGGGTGGGTTTTTTTTTCCCAAACAATAGCACTACGACAGCAGTATCTGTTAAAACTGTTGCAAGTTTGCAGAGACTGTGTTATTGATTGATACACTGATACAATGTTGCAACAGCCCAGGTAATTTATCTTGCCCTTTTTCTGGTCAGAAAATTTTGTTCAAGGTTGACACAATAGGGACTGTGAAAAGACGAGGTACGTCCAACTAAGATCACCTGACCCAAGTGTATTTCTGTCTTCAGCTCATTTTACTGTGCATAGCTAGCACTGTAAATCTTTCTTTTAACCCTAAATCAGCAGTTTAATCTTTCTTTTTATAGTTTGTCTTTGCAGCTATGTACATGTTTTAATGTGGTTACCACTGAAGTTTCTTAACACGCCTCCGTACTGTTACACCCCTCTTGGGGTTTAAATGTGACTGGTATGCTACACCTCCTGAGGGCTGCTGGTGATAAAACCCTTCGAGTTTGCTAGGGACAACATTGAAGCATACACGTAGCTGTTGTGAAGTACTGGATAGGATCATTATCAAATCAGCAGCAAATACTGAGGGCAAGCACAGTCATTTCCAAATCGGGGGTGTGCAAAGAAGTCTTTGCTAGACTGGGTCATGAAAGCCAGTTGGAGAAAACATAGTACCCAGAATGACAGAGAGTGTGTATACAAGTCCCCAGAATAACCCATAGCCCTTCATTTGTGGAGGAAATTAAGCTGGTATTTTGCTCAAAAGAGGTACTTGTTGCATAAACAACATAATTTATTGCAGATTAGGAGCAGGATCCCTGCAGCTGTTCAGAACATTTTCCTTGCTCCCCTGTTGGCACTCTGTGCTCCCTAGGCAGGGCCAGTGGGAGGAAGGTTATCCAGATGTTTGTTCAGCTGACTGCTGGTATTGATGCTGGGGTCATCATGGATATCACCTCTTTTTCTTGAGGAAGGAAGGGTCTGTATCAGGAATTTACATTGCTTGTGTGCTGAAAGCTATTTGAAGCAAGGCAAGATATTAAGGCACTTATGTGTTGCTGGCTTTCACAAGTAAATAAGAAGAGTTTTGTATGCCTGAAAACAGACAGTGTGTATCAAATGGCCCTGAAATGGACTGACATCTTGAATATGTGACTTTTCACCTTGCATCAAGAACTGTGTGTGTCTTTCATTTAAAAGAGACTAACTCTGCAAAAAAATTGCTTACTGGAGCTTCCAAGACTGATGCAAAGCAGTAGTTATTGATAGATTTTAAGACACAAGAGGAATCCCTGGACAATGCAAACCACAGAATCTTTCCCTGATAAAGACGTTAATTGGAACTGCATGGGAATTTTTTAAAAGACGTCTCAGTAAGGTGCTCCAGTTGTTGATATTTGCACTATTAAAAATGCTCATTAACTATGAAGGAATACCAACTGACAAGATTAGAGATTAATGTTTACACTACAGACTTTTTTAATGATAGGCTGGGTGAATCCTACCCTGTGTTAAAATATATTTAAAAGTAAAATAAATTAAATGTTAAAACATTATAGATATTATGAAGTCTGTTATCGTCTGCTGATATTTGTGGAATGTGCTCTTTCATCTTAGCTTTCTTTTGGATAAACCAGGTAGGCTGAAGTTCTTTAGGTCTTGCCTGAGGCACGTTTCACAAATCTGACTATATAAGATGTCTAGAACTTTTCCTTTAGTCTTTAACATTCTTTTGAGGTGTTGGTTCAAGGACTAAATGCAGAATACTAGTAATGACTTCGCTAACGTCATGTACTGGTCCTAATTATACCAAACACAGAAGCATAACTTACATATTAATTCTAAGGATAATTATGCATTAGTACATAATTCTCTTGCTTATCTCTTCAGGGATGGCTAAAACTTAACACTAGAAGTGCATGTTCAGCTGTTTTCCTGGGTTGCTGAGTTCGCTTCAGAGCATTTTGTGATACAGCTCCATTTTGTAAATAAGATTTCATGCTAGTTCTTTAAAATAACACCAATCAAAAATTGAAAAAGGATAGCAGAAACATATTTCTTTGTAACTGAGAGCTGGATAAAAGTTTGATCCAAATACAAATTATAAATTATTCACTAGTGCCTGCCTGGTTTTGCAGGTGGGGTATAACAAATTGCTGAGTTACATGTGCTGTACTAGTCCTGAATCATGGTAATTTAAACAGCAGTGTTGCTAACTGTTCCTTATGTCTTTTATCTGTCATCTGCATACATCTACATGTTTATATACATATGTATTCATGCATATACGTGAGCAAGGTACACTTACTTGTATTGGTCTCTTCTAGTGATACCCATTTTAGTTACTTTAGTGAATAAAATAGGTTTGGTGATTTATTTTTTTTTTCTTCTGTCCAGAATAATCCTCAGAGATTCTCAATAATCTCCTGTAAAGTACTTGGCTAATATGCAGTGTATGTTGGCTGCTGTTCTAACCTTTGAAAGTTTCTCAAAAAATGATTAGCATCTCCCTTTAAGTCCAGAGCATTGCAAATGCTGTGAAAACAGTCACTGCCAAAACAACATTAAGATTTCAGTGATGACTTCTGCAAATTAGGTTAGGAATCGCCGTGCTGCGGCTGAAGTAACACAGAAAAATCTAATATTAGTTTGAATAATGGTGTTACAAGTTCAGTTTCTGGATGCCCATTGTGTGTTGACAGGATGGAGCCCATCTATTGTCTACTCTGCGCTGGTCTCCGGGTGAGAAGAGCTGTGTTGGCAGCAGCTTGGCTGTTTGTTCTCCCAGGAAATCAGCTATGGCATAGTTAATGGATCAGAAAGGTGGCTTCCACAGCTGTAGACGAGACTTGTGTTAGCTGGATCATCTGATGTTCTTGATAGACTTGAGTCTGCCATCACCAGATACTCTACCTGCAGAACGTTTCTGGAGAACTGGACGTATTTTTCATATGAGTAGTGGCAAAGGGAATCTGCTTGGCCAAAGAAATGTTGTTAAAAGTGATCTTTTCCCTGCAGAAGCATGAGGGGTGGGGACCTGCAGGGACTGCTTGTTTTTACTAGTGATAATTTCATTTCAAAACGTAAATTTATTTCTAGAGCTCTGTCAAAAATAGATATTCAAAGTATGAAATTGTGCAACAAGATGTATGTATACTGCTGTGGGATACAAACTGATCTAGATGGTACAGGTGTTTCTTATCTCTTTTTCTGTTGGGATTTTTGGTTCATTCTCATCCTTTCCATAATCCCCCGTTTTTCTTCGCAATTTTTTTTTCCTCTCTCTCACTGTTTCCCTCCTTCTGGAGTAATTGCTTCTACTGAAATCCATTGCTGATTAACCTGACATTAGAAACAGGATTTTAGGCAGAATCTTTCTTGTCCCTCCCACCAGCAGTTATTCTCTTGTCTTAGGCTTGCCTAAGAAGGCGAATATGAAGGTGTGAGCTCTTTCACCACATCTGTGCCTTACAGTTCTTATGGGTTCCTACCAGCCTATTCATAAACCTAGCAAAAAAATGTCTAGTGTAGTGATCTTATAAGCAGTGAGTAATTTTCCTGTGTAAAAAATCACAGGTGTGAAGCACTGATGATGACAGGCCCATCAGCTATCCCATAGTTCTACCAGGTCAGCACAGAAAAAAGGGAAAATGGCAGCAGATGCCAGCACATTGCTCTATGGCCACAGACCAGATTGTATCTTGAAAATGTTTCTTCTTCTGTTTCATGATGGACCTTGAAGATGAAAATATTATTCCAACTGAAGATAATCTTCTATAGCTACAACATGCATTGGAGTTAATAAAGGATTTAATCTTAAATTAAAAAGTGGTAGAAAACTGAAACAATTGTGTATTTATGGTGGTTAAGGAGATTCAGCTTTATTTGTCTTTCAAATATATTTTGAAGTTCAAACTCAGGTGAAAGTGTGGCTTATAATTGAAGTCTACCTCTTGCTTAGGGTATTGAACCCTACTCCCTTTTGTGGCTGTCTGCATGTTTTATGTATGTTCTGGGTGTGTATGTATGTGTATGCATTTTTGTGCCTATAGCACAATTCTGGACTTCACAGAATTCCTTTCATCAGTTCTTGTAGTGAAATTCATCCGGGCACTATTGAACCAATGGGTCGCATTCTTGTGTGGAGAAGTCCTTGAAGAATAGTATGTATGCTATTGAGATTTCAGGCCTATTGTTAAAAAAAATATCAAGTATTAATGTAACACATCAACTTAGGTGCTTTAGTAGACCACATGTGAGTTATTAAAGATGATGTTACTGAGCTGCCTTAGTTTGCTGTCAGTTACTTCCCTCCTGGTAACCAATTATTGCAAAAACTGTTTTGAATATTATATTTAAGTTGTGGGAAGCAGCCTGTGTATTTCTGAGCTCTCTTCCACTTGTTTCATGGAACAATGGAAGACTGTACTTTTCAAAGTGGGTGATGTTTGTGCAGGTTGGGAATACATCTGTGTGAATTCGTGTCTCTTCTGTGAGCAGCATCTTTATCACAACCTCTGTTTTGACAGGAGGCTTTCATTTAGCTTTGTATATTCGTTTCATAAGAAGCATTTACATGTAATAGCCAAACTGCATTTGGGAAATTGTGACAGGAGCAATCACACTGTGGATGACTTTACAGGTAAAACAAGCAGCTGGTTGCCAGCAATAGCGCTCAACTCTGAACGATGCTGCTCAGAGAGGGGCTGGGAAGGGGAACATGGAAATTCCTCACGAGGAGAGCAAGGGACCAGGAGGGTGCCAGAGGGTTTTTCAGAGGTTTTCCCTGAAAAGTGAAGCAAACAAGGAGAGTTGTCTGTCCAGAGTTCCCAAAACAAACCCTGGATTAGTTATTCCTCAGCAGTATAACTAAGAAAGGAATAAACAGTCACGTGAGTTTTAGGAATGAAATATTTAAGCACCTCTGGGAGCAGGATTTCAGAGGCTTGCGATTCAGGTCAAAGCCAGCTCACCCTTGGGGAAGGCATGGATGAGACTGCAGTACAGTGGGTGAGACAGGAATCTCATTTGGCCTTTTCTTTCAGTACTGAGTAAACCTAAAGTTTGTTTATATTCATGATAAAATTTAAGAAAAAAGTAAAACCCAAGAAGAGATGCATTACCGAGTAGCTAATAGTGTGGCTTTTGCAGCTGGCTTGCTAACTACTCCAGCTCTTCGCTCTGCATGGTTCTGCTTCTCTCTGCCCCAGAGTCCTGGGGCTGTGGTCAGATGCAGCTGTGGTAGAAACCATTGTCAGTTCATACTCAAACTGCTCAGCCTTGGAGGTGTGCAAGGATCAGAAGTATCTCATCACCCATTTAGATTGGTTTCTATTTTGATGAGGGACTGCAGTTAAAAAAAACAGTTAAAATCAATACAATTCAAAGATGTTTTGGATTTTATTTCAGACTTCACGTATGGTTACATACACTTATATATTTTATCTGAAAACTATAGTGAGTAGAATATATATAAAATTCAAAATACACATTTAAAAATATACTTTTAATGTATATTTAATTATATTGTGCCAGGCATTTATATTACATACCTCAATAAATTTAATAAGCTGCTGAAATTTCATAGAGCTTGTGTTGCCAGCACCACTAATGTAATGGAGCTTTAATGTGGTGTGGTGTTGTGTTTTACTGTTTGCTAAGGAAACAAGGATTGTGCAATCACTTTCTGTCTGTCAGCCTTATGCATCGGGTTTTGAACTGCTTATCTAGCTCCTGCAAGTCTTCTGTGAGTCCTTAAGATAATTAAGTTCTTACAAGTTTCACGATGGCCGTGGCTCAGTAAAGAGGAAAAACCCAAATCAGTGCCCTACTGACTGGAAAGCTGTTATATATTCTCCTTGGCAGCAATCAACATATACATACCTCCAGGCTAAGCACAGCAGGTGCTGTCTCCTTCCCAGAAGAGATGTCAGGAAGTACATGAGGTAGGAGAGAAGCTGAATTTATTTTGGTTAAGGGGTGTGTGAGAAATAGGACAAAATCTGTAGGAAAACGTGTTTCATTACATCTGTTGGTCACAGAACAACCCATTACATTATTTTTTTTCTTTCATTTCACCATTCATATTTCAGTTTTCAAGTAATGTAATTACTGAATTCACCAAATACGCAGTTTTAGAGATAAGATGCCTCTGAGATGAGAATAAGTGGGAAATTGAGAGTCTTTGCACATTATGCTTAATGCAGCTAAAGCTATTTTGCTTCCTACTTTATCTTCAGAATTATTAGCTATGAGCCATTTTTTGGTTTTGTTGTCTGACAGTAGTCTGACTTGCAGCTTCAGAAATCTTTTTTGATGGTCTTTGAAGAGATTTGCATTAGTGTGCACTAAATTGTGATAAGCATTTAACTCCAGAAGACCATTTAAAAAAATTCAGATTTCAGTATGGACTCACAATGAATTTAAATAGTTACTAGTATTACTCTGAGAGATAGTAATTTATGTTCTTATTTTCATTAATATCAATATATTTGCTTACTGTATTGTGACAAAAGGATTTGAGTACTGTAAATAATTTCTAAAAACAAAGCATAAAATTAGTTCAGAAGTCTTGCTTTTATGAAACCTTGAATGGCCTTGGGCATCAAATTAACCGGAACAAAGAAAGGAAAAAATAATGTGCCTTCTGCAGGCTGAGTGAACAAAACAGCCTTTCAGAGTGCTTTAAAGTTTGCTAAATTTGGCTTCTGTCAGGCAGAGATGCAGGTTTCCAACATGGGGAGATGTGGCTTCCACCAGCCTGGTCTTTCAGTCACCAGTGTGCCAGACAGCTCAGCAGACGGCTTGTGGTAAGGTCCGGGATGCAGAGAAACTGGTATTGCACCTACACTGAAATTAGCTTTAATAAAGGAGTAGAGCAATGATGACGACCTAGGAGAAAAAGCAAAGGTAGATGATTTGGTAGCCTAAAGGCAGTCAAATTTGAGCATCGTCAAGTGGAAGGAAAGATACGATGGGAATCTTAAGATTAATTTGAATATTAGCGTGCATTGCTTTCTTTCAGCAGCAATCATTGCAGAGAGCTGGAGGTTGTGTTAGACAACTGAGGAAAAATATTTGTTCAATAGACAGTAAAAAATAAACATTTCAGTCCTATAAAGAATGGAACAGGTTAGACAATACCTTCTTCTTATATGTGTTTAGTTCTTAAAAAATATGAATGGGTAGACACTTGTTTTGTGTGAAATGTTTTGATACATGGGCTAATTATTTTACAAAGTAATTGATTAAGATAGTTAATTTTGCAGATTAAATACTTCCAAGGAAGGTATAACTGGAGAACTACAGTATGGCCAATACAAGTTGACCACATGTACATAAAGTTCCACTTATTCTTTCAAATAATACTAAAAAAATGACATAATAATAGAATTTTTTAAAATGGTAATTTAAAATTAATAAAAGGAAACATATTTCACTTAATAAATTATTGATTGAAGTCATCACCACAGTATATTATATCTAAAGAGGTTAATAAAATTCCAAAGAACAGTCAAGGATTATTCCCCGAGAGAGGATAAGAGGGATACGTCTCTTGGTGTTTAAGGGCATAATCTTAGAAAGGTTGAGGACAAAGGTGTTCATTAAGAAAATTCAAACATTTTTCTCTTCAGTCTCCTACTTGCTGCTTTTGAATAGGATATTAGAGTAGATGAAGCTAAGCTCTGAATGCCTGATGTGTACATGCCATCTGTGGTACACCCCAAAATCCTGATCTTGAGATGCATGCACACTCCAACAGCCCTTATCTCCTTGCCTTTTACATTAAAGGATCTCCTTAAATACAACACAGGTTCTTTCCAGGCTTTACTTGAAAGGAAAGTGGTGCACCTTGGAAGGAGAGTGTGAGAAGAAAAGGCAGTAAAGAGATCATTTGGGTCTCATCTCAAATCAAGACATAGCTGGGGTGTAGCATATAATGTCAGCGTAGTTGTGAAATAAGGAAAATTCCACGTGTGATCGAATTGCTGCAACACTCGCCTTTTGTAACGTTCTGCTCCGTCCTCCATTCTTGATGTTCTGCTCTGTTCCTTTATAGGTTGTATTGTACAAGCCAGCCTATGCAGTGCCATGGCACATCTGATACATTTGTGCCATCAGCACAGATTTGGGAAGGGCTGTTACGTGTAATTGCAGCACAGCAGGTACTGCTCTCTCCTGGGAAGCTGGGGATAGCTCTTCTGCTGCAGCTTTCGGAGCTAGCTGACTACCTCCATGTGATCCTGCACCTCATGGCATATAGACAGTCACCTTATTTTTCTTTGTAAAGTGTTTGTCTCAAATTTGGGAGATATGTAGAAATGCAGGTAGTTAATGAAATGTTCTTCACTGGCGTTGTGGGGATTTTTTTTTTGCTCTTTATTCCATTTGGTTTCCGAAACCTGTAGGATTAACCTTTAGCCTGAATGAGTCACGCAATCCATTTATGTTCCACCAGCAGTGCACTGTCTTTTCAGTAACTCAAATATAATTTAATACAGTTAATGATATTTGCAATCGCATTTTCTCATCCTGAGCTATATTTAATAGAGTTGAAATGTCATATAACATGGAAATGGTAAAATGGCCTATACATCCTTTATCAAATTCTTGACTTCTGCGTATGATGCTCTTCTGTTGTGGTTGTTTTACATGCTCCATGTAGGCAGGAGAAGGTGTTACGATTTGAGATTATCAATGATCTGGATGAGGGGATTGAATGGACCCTCGGTAAATTTGCAGATGACACCAAGTTAGGTAGGACTGTCGACCTGCTGGAGGGTGGAAAGGCCTTGCAGAGGGATCTGGACAGGCTGGATCGATGGGCTGAGACCAACGGGATGAAGTTCAACAAGGCCAAGTGCAGGGTCCTGCACTTGGGTCACAACAGCCCCAGGCAGCGCTACAGGCTTGGGGCAGAGTGGCTGGAGAGCTGCCTGGCAGAAAAGGACCTGGAGGTGTTGGTTGACAGCAGGCTGAACATGAGCCAGCAGTGTGCCCAGGTGGCCAAGGAGGCCAACAGCATCCTGGCCTGTAGTGGTGAATAGGACCTGAGAGGTGATTGTCCCCCTGGACTGGGCACTAGTGAGGCCCCACCTCGAGTACTGTGTCCAGTTTTGGGCCCCTTACCACAAAAAAGGCATTGAGGTGCTGGAGCGGGTCCAGAGGAGGGCAACAAAGCTGGTGAGGGGTCTGGAGAATAAATCTCATGAGGAGAGGCTGAGGGAGCTGGGAATGTTCAGTCTAGAGAAAAGGAGACTGAGGGGAGACCTTATCACTCTCTACAGCTACCTGAAGGGAGGTTGTAGAGAGGCAGGGGTAGGTCTCTTCTCCCAAGTCACAGGAGATAGGACAAGAGGAAATGGCCTCAAGCTGCGCCAGGGGAGGTTCAGGTTGGATATTAGGAAAAATTTCTTTACTGAAAGGGTTATCAGGCATTAGAATAGGCTGCCCAGGGAAGTGGTTGAGGCACCATCCCTGGAGATATTCAAAAGATGAGTTGACATGGGAATATGGTTTAGTGTTGGTTTTTGGTTTGGGTTTGGTTTTTTTTTGTCAGAATTAGGTTCATGGTTGGTCTAGATGATCTTAAAGGCCCCTTCCAACGTAGGTAATTCTGTCATTCTGTTAGATTAAAGATTGTAAGTATGCAGTGTTGAAACCCATAGATATTACTTCAGGAACAGTAATAATCTAAGCATAAAGGTAGTTGTGAAGACTAATTAAAAATGTGTGTGATATAAACATGCAGTGGATGGAGAGTGTCTCTGAATGTGAAATGGGTATCTCTGAACCCTGTGTGCACTGCAGTAGAACCTTGTGTTTGCTGACTGCTCAGGAGGAGGAGAAGAGAGATAGGAACACAGTGAAAATTTGGTAGGTTACAATGCAAGTGTGTCTGGAATGCGGACAGAGAATTTGCATTGTGATGTTATGTGAAACTCCTCAAGTTATGCTTCATTCCATGTTGTGCTGAATTCATGTAGAAGGAAAAATCTCTGTCTAGCATAGGGCAAGTGACAGCCAGGAGGTCTGGGCATAGGTTTTGTTATCAGATACTGGTGATGAATTTGTTGGACTCTACACATAAAATGAAGTACTTTATGTACAGAGAATAATATTGGTCTGACATAAGAGCAAAAATACAAAACTAAAAAGAGAGTATGATCAGATGCTGTAGAATAAAAAGACAGCAAATGATTCATGTTGTTCTCAAAAACTGCAGAAGATCTATTTATTTGGGTTCTTCATTCTGCTGCTGCTAAATCCAGCTTAAATTATATTACAGAAATTTGAAGACACTCTTCCTTGACTACTATCATCTTCATGATTGGTAGAAAAAAAGGGAAAAATATATACTTCCAAAAAGGCTTGTCTGCATTTCAGGCTGTTTTTTTTTTTTTGTTTAGTTGGTTGTTTTTTTTTTAAATTTTCAGTCTGCTGAAGAAAGTCATTGGTCAAAAGAGAACAAATTTCCATAGGGAACTCTGAAGAGATGCACTGCTTCTTTTAAGCAGATGGGTAGATGGCTTTTGGGAGTCTCAACAAGCTGTGACAAACTCACAGCCTTACAGCCAGCCTCTCTGCATCAGGTAAGATAAAAGGGACTGGAGCTGGATGCAGAGAAGATCACTTCCAGAAAGATTACAGAGGTTTGGGAGTTTGTTTGTCCATATCTATGTGATCAGCTCCTATCGACTCCAAAGGAAAACATCGCCAAGATGTTTAATAAAATGTGTTCCTTTTCTTCTGCAAATTGCAACGGAACAGCCAGATAACTATCCCATGTCTTTATCTCTGAAGGAGCTTGTGCAGCTGCTTATTGAAAAATGTGTGTAAAGAAGAAAACACATTTCGAAATCAGATGTGGAAGACCTGGTTCAGGGTTTGGGTTCTGGTTAGACACTTGTGTCTTGGCCTTACATACCAGATACGGATTTTGTGACCATCTAGCTACTTGTTATATATTTGTTTTAAGTGTGCTTGAGTCCGCAATGGATTTTTTTCCCCAAATTGGTTCCTATAAAAGTTCTTCATTTTACTTGATAGTCTCCCAGAAGAAAGTAGCCCCTTGGAGAATGTATAATAATTGTGTAATATTGAGGCAAAGTTCTGGCAGGATTTCATGGATTACTTTTATAATGCTTCTACTTGATTTTCCCATTATAGATTTAACAAAGCCAAGATTATCTTAACCTAAGCGTGTCAGTCCTGTTCAAATCCAGTTCGTTATTTTCATGATGAAAATTAACATTTTTAAGTGCTTTGCTGGATCAGGGCCTGGATGATTGTTACCTCTTTCAAATGAGTGTTTTAAAGCTTCCTTGATCATCATAATAATGGAATTATACCAATAATTATTAATGAATAGTATTACTCTGTAAATTCCCCTATGAATCTAACTGCATAGAGGAATTAGAGCCTCAGTTCCAGTATTTCATAAATGTGCCTTAGCAATCTTAATGCAATTTATTTACTTCCTTGCCTACAGATAATACATTGATTACTATTTCTGGTAAAGAGATACCCTTTGTGATTTGAAGGTGAACTGTTTTGATCACATGGGATTAGATAATGAATCTCGAAACTGCCCGTGTCAAGGAAACAAAACAGTCTGAGTTGATTTTTAAAAATTAGCCTTTGAAAAGGCAAAATCTCTTCCTTTTCAAATCTAGAACGAAAAGCAGCAGAGACCAAGAAGTTAGGGACCTGACTAAGGACCTTGGATCTAGGTCTTTGTTTCACTAAAAATGAGAGTTTAAGAATAAGAATGACTTTAGTAAGTAAAAAAACCAAGGCCTGGTCATTTTGCCAAGCTTTTCTTACTTTTCTGCGACCATTCTTACAGCTCCTAGAGGTGAATGTTGAAGAAAAATTGTAGCACTAACCCCCTTGATGCCTTCTGGTGACTTACGCATCATTGATTCTTGTATCTCTGCTGTGATGAATGTGCTGGGGAAGAGCCTCAGCAGAGATACTGCAGGCGTCCGTTGCTGTCAGTGGTGATTTTGAATGCTAAAGCAATCCCAGACAGGTCTTGTTCTCCTTGTGTACAGCTGTGTATATGTATTTATATATATATATAATGATATGCTACTTGGTAGTGATTTTTTACATGTTATTTTAATTAACTCAGTGTTAGGAGGATTGCAGTGAAATCTATGCATGTCAGCACGCAGGGCAACTCATCTCTTTTCCTCATCCAGTTGGGTGACATGGAGTTGAAGCCCTTTCTCCTGGCAGCACCTTCCCATAAAGCCCAAGGCTTGGGTGCCTGCTCTGTCTGATCACAAGCCCTACTCCTTATCTTTCTGTACCGGCACTGCTCCCAGCTCAGGGTTCATTGGTGTCCCAGAGGACAAGCTTGATGAAGGGAAGCCAGAAAAGATGTGGAGAACACGACTGGAGTCACATGTGACGTAAATGGCTGTGTTGTAGGACCATGCATGGACTACAAATAGGGAACCATGAAAGGCAGAGCTGCTACAAGAGTTTTTTTTTTTTTTTTCCATTAGAATGGTAGGAGTCTGAACTTTCAAAGGAAAAACCCAGGAAAGTGACCTGGTTTGGTTGAAGGGTGAAGGCTAGGCTACCACAGAGCGATGTTCCAACTATTTTTACTGCTGTATGTCCAGACAGGTTTTTAAAGTATTCTTTTAAAATTAACAGTGTAGGTACTTTCCAGGCACCTTGTAGCAATACAAAGAGAATCATAGAAGCCACGTATTTTCTCCAGTTTGTCTCTGATGCTTTTGGTCTTTGGTGTTCCTCTCATTGTGACAAATAAAATCTTGTTCTGTGCCATCTTTATGATGAGTCCAACACTGCAGAGCACTTGATACTGTTTATTGGTTTCCTGTACTACCAGTGTCATGCTTCTTTTCTTGGATTAGAATATGTATCAAACTAAACAAGCCATCAAGCGTACTTATGTCTTGAGGAACATTCCTTAGTAACAAAAAGATGAACTGAGAAGTCAGGGGGTTTTTTGTAATCCGTGTATGTGACAAGCTTTTGTTTGTTTGGAGAGCTGAGGTAACAGCTCTATCTTTTTCCTGTCTGATGACCTACTCAAATACACCAAATGGGATTCATTAGGACACAAATTAATAAACTGAAACCAGTATCTCATTAAATAGGAAAAACGCATTAAAATAAAAGCGTTTGAAAACCAGTCACTCCCTCTGTGTTCTTGCAGAGCTGGCTTTTTCCTGTGGTACGGTGGAGCTAACATTAGGCTGTCACCTCCCATATTTTGTAACCAGTGAGGGTTGGCTGCAGATCTGCTCCTTACTGCAGGGAAGTCCCAGATTCTCTCAGGGATTTCCTGCTTGTTTTGGGCTACATCATCCCAGCTTGCTGTGCCGTCCTCTCCCCCCCATCCCCCTCACCTCCAGTGACTAACCCCACACTGTATGGCAGGCAACTTCTGGGTGGGTGACATCCTGGGAGAGAGACTTCCCTGGGAAGGCAGAGGATACTGTGTGAGCTTGCCCAGCTTGAGGAGCAAAGCCCATGGAGAAGTCACACTCTTTCCCTCCCTCTGAAGGTTTTCAGTCCCAGACTGCACATGCCAGGGCAGCACAGGCATCTGACACAACTATCTCCTGCCCTCCTGTACAAAATATGCCATGCACATTGTTTTTACTGAAAATATACAAATTAAAACAGTGTGCTATCTGTCCTTCAAGGTACACGTACATCACTGAGGAACTAGAGGTGGAGATAGCGGAGACAGTGAAACCTCAGTCATCAGAGATTTATATAGGGTTTGTTATTCACAAACTGTGTTGTCCTTCATGCAGGGTGTCCCTTACTTTTTGTCAGAACAGAATGGTCACTGACCATGATGCCATACAGTAATTTGCTGCTTGTTGGTGCAAACCCACCTCCTCCATCCAGTCTTGTCAGCAACAAGTATTTTTGTGTCCCATTTGGTAGCCACAATTAAAGTAATACTGTTTCTTTTAAAGCAACAGTGGCGTTCATTGATATCTCAGCTTGTTCTTATGGTGATAGCAGATGTCTTTGTAGGTCTGTGTGATAAACACAACTAATTACTAAGAAACAAACATTTCCGACACTTGAATAACTTTGTGGTCCTTCTGAAGTTAATAGAAATTGCCTGTACCTCTATAGCAAAATTGGAGACTGCAGGTTAAAAAAAAAAAAAAAAAAAAGATTTTTCAAACCCTGACCACAGTTTACAAGCTTGCATGGGACATTTAAATGTCACTAATCTGTGCTCCATGTTTTGTGCAGCACAGCAGCAATTTATTTTTTTTATATATTAGGAAATGAGAGAAAGACTGGTAAGAGACATTTGCACATTCAGTGTTCCTATCACAAAAAGATTGCCAGCTTTTTAAGAGAGGATAACATATCAGTAGTCTGAAAATACCCTAATAAGATCATAATTGAATTGTCCAGAAGATTCCTCTCCTCCTTTGTGGTCCGGTTATCTCAGGACATGACTCAATCTGATAGGGACAAAACTTTTTACATGCTTTTTGGCAGAACGTATGCTGGAAACAGGGTGAAGGGATGGAATATGGCCAATTCCAGTCTTAAGTTCAAGGTTAACTTACTTAATTCTTTCCTCTTTAAAGAGCACTAAATACATGTATATTTCATTCTGTAATGGATAAATTCTGTTCTTTTTTAAAGTGTATGCCTGCAGTTCTCTTATTTTAGATCATTCTCATGCTTGAACAGATAAACACTTTCTATGTGAAATTTGGTGAAACTTCTATGTAATGAAACTGCTCTAGAATGGTTTCGATCACATTTAGTCAAATCTTAAGTGATAGATGGTGTATTTGCAATTGTATTTCAAGATTTGACCACAGATTCATTATTTGTCAGTACCCTCAGTTTGTACTGCTCTTGCAAGTAAAAGCTCTGCATACAGAACAGAGTCCATCACTTTTGGTAAATTCTAAATATTATCGCCCTCAAGCACACAATTAAGTTAACGTATAATATCTTTTCATATTCCTCAGAAGTTAAAATCTTCACCTGGAATAACTAGGAGGCTTGCATAGTTGGTATTTTGGTACAGATTGTGCTTTTTATGAATGTTGCTGCTTCCTTCACAGACAGACACATTATGGTGGATTACTGTAGATGTCCATTAAGCTATCCACCACAGCTTCCTTTCCTTTGAAATACATTCTGTGTTTTAGTCTCTGTTGCTGGTTAATACTTCAACGGTAAAATAAATAAATAAAGGTTAACTTCTATAAACTCAAAGTCCCAAACAGTTAATTTTCAATTATTTAACTGACTAGTTGCTGGAGAGCTATCAAAAGGCAGTATTGCAAGTGCTACTTTTTGCTGTCTTTTAGCTGACGTATCCCATAAGGCACAGTATTTAGTTTTTCAGTTTAGATGGAATACATTTCCTATATTTGTCAAGGAGCTACTGATAGGTTTTGCAGACCTCAGTAATTCAAAGAAGCACTTTCTGGAAGTTTTCTTTAATTACTCTTCATAGGACCATCCATGCTGTAGGGCAGCTATATGAATGTTTCTGCAAGCAGTGGGAGAATGTTGCAGTCCTTCAGCCATCCCATCATATGGTTGGACTTGATGATCTTAAAGGTCCTTTCCAACCTAGACAATTCTATGATCATCTTCCTAAAACAAAAAGGTTGGCCTTGGAAATATAGCAGAAAAAAAGAATTATCCAATGACTAGAAATACTTAATTACATTAAATTGCTTAGATTTTTTATATATATGTATCTGTGAAATAGCTTAATTTTTGTGTGTTAAAGAAGTTGTACATTGTGTGCATAAGATATATGCATGATACCGTCATCTCAGTTAGATTTATTTTTTTTTTGGTTTTGATTTCTACTGCTAAAATCAAGTAAACTGTGTAACATTAGTCATCTTACCAAAAAGTATTTTTATACTTTATAACACTCATTCAAAAGTTTCCTTCATTTGTTATTTATATACTTAGTATTTACTCATTCTGAGACAATATTCACGCAATATATCCCTTACATGACAACATTTCACTTTGGGACTTGAAATTGGGCTCTGACTTCCTCAAAGACAACTATGTTTTGTCCCAGTTAAGAATCTGATTGTAGTAACATTGTTTCTTTTAAAACAAACAAACCAACTTGTGTACCCTGCGTAATGTTTGCAGCCCTTCATGTTTTGTAGTTCATATCATATGTTGCGTTTCTCATGAAGTGCTGACTGCTATTCCTTTAGCTGTTCAGAGAAAGTTTTCGACATTAGTCTATTCATTTAAGTTCCAGCATCACTCAATGGAAATACCCTGTTCTCTACATTCTGGTGAAATCTGCCTTTTGCTGAAAAAAAAAGATCACATGAAAACCCCAAAAGTTTATGCAGGTTACAGTTTGGGAGTAATCGTAAAAACCATGTAAACTGATTACATTGCAATAAGTTAGAAAATAAAAATTAGAGGAAAGAGAGCTTCTCATTTTGAATTTTAAAGGATTGACAGTCTTGGTTTGGCTTAGTTTGGATTTTCACCCAAAGTGGTGAAATTTACAGATTTAATTAAGTTCCCCACTAAATTCTCACTGAATTTAGAAAACTTGGAGTTTTCTACTTCCATTAGTGGCTAGGCTCTTTCCCCTGCAATGTATGATGCATATTTAGCACTGCTTATCTTATATATGTGTTTGCAGTTAGTAAGGAGAGAGCAGGTGATTGAAACACGATTGCTCTTGGAGCTGGGAATGGATATTACTGCAGGGGAAGGTCCTTCCTGGGAGAACCTGAATGTCTGATTTGGTATATATTTGGAGGAATGCAGTTGTTTGCAAGCTAAAAATAATTTTTTTTTTGCCATTTGTATGTTTATTTTCTTTCTGGTCAGATAGGACTAATGGTGTGTGTTGTGTGGTGGAGCATCTGCTGATTCAGAGAGCTGTGAACAAATGGCGATGACAAAGTCAAAAGCCATGCTCTGGCAAAGAGGAGACAGGGCTGTGTGCCAGTGGTGAGTAGCAGAGGATGATTGTCACTGACAATGCAGGCTGTTGGTGGCAGGAAAGTAGGAGGCTTTCTGTTTATTTTATGTCACTTTTGCTTCTTTACTGGCAAGCTACTGATCTAAGTTGACCTGCATTTGAAAACACTGGGTGGTACTGACTGGCAAGTATGTTTGACATGAGGATGAAAATTAAATACTGGCCTCCCACCTCAGTTTTCCTGTGATTTGCATGCAGCCAAATGCTATCCCATGCTGCTTATCAGGGAACACACTGACATTTTCTTCATTCAAAAGTGCAGCATGACATGCAGAGCTAGCAGGGTATGGAGTAAAATCAAGCAAGCAAATAATGTATTTCTTCTAGTGTTCAGTGGGTCGATGTGGGAGAAGGCACCCTCGTTTCCTCCTGAGCAGTTTGCAGACTGAGTAGGAAACAGATAAAAATCCAAATGTGCAGATTACAAAGTGAGCAGGAGAAAAACTCTTCTGAGCGTTGTGTGCTTTGTTAGGAGTATTAATTTGCCGCAGGAAATGTAAATTGGTGTCTTTGTGGTTTGGCATCTGAAACACTTTTGTTGGTGTCTTTGTGGTTTGGCATCTGAAACCTAGGGCACTAGGTTATTACCTGGGACTGTTTAGATCTTGCTGAACGGGGACCAGGCTGTTCACCAGGTTTCTGGAGTTGGCTGCATACACTTCAGTAGAGTGGCCTGCTGCGGTGGGCAGAGGGTCAGAGCAGGCACGCCAGCACCGTCCATGATTTCAGTCTCTCCCTTCTGACACGTGCTATGCTCTGGGAATGTTAAGAGTGTTTTACAGGTAGAATATATCACCACCACAATTGCCTGAAAACAGGAGGGAAAAGAAAATAAACTCTGCGATGGTCAGTGCTGCTGCCTCAAGTCCTTCTTGCTCCGTGCTGTAGCTTTGACCACCCTATTGGCTCTCAGTCCATTGAGCTACATCCAGGCTGACTTTAATTCTCTCTCGTTGTTCACCTCCACCCAGTTTTCTCACACCTGCCTACCCATGTTTGTGTTCCCCAACTTGTCCTTGCCTGCGCGGTGGCCTTCCTCTCATCATTCCGCTGATATCGTTGACATTTTTGCTTGGCTTTTTGGTTTCACACTCTTTCCATAGCTTCTGTTACCATATTTTCCATATCGAAACCAATATCTCTTTTGCATATTTCTTTTTATTGCTCCATCACCTCACAAGTCTTTCTGGAAAATCTCATTATTTTTCATTCAAGGGGTGATGGCTTTAAACTAAAAGAGGGGACATTTATACTAGATATAAGGAAGAATTTTTTTTTTTACAATGAGGGTGGTGGAACACTGGCCAGGTTGCCTGGAGATGTGGTAGATACCCTATCCCTGGAAACATTCAAGGTGAGGTTGGACAGGGCTCTGAGGAACCTGATCAAGTTGAAGATGCTCATTGCAGGGGAGGTTGGACTGAATGACCTTTAAGGGTCCCTTCCAATGCAAACTATTCTGTGGTTCTATGATTCCTGCTCATAGCAGATGTCAGGATCCTGAGATTGCCAGCCCACTGTGCAGCTCCTTCCTGCTCTGAGGATTTATCTCCCAGTGTTCAACCCAACTCTGAAATGGTGGAGCTGTGTAGCCTGGGATCAGATTTGTAGGAAAGCTTCTCACCCTTTCCTCTCAGAGCTGCTTTTAGGGCTGGCCTTTCCTGGGTCCTTGCCTGAGATGTGTTTCAGCTGTGCTTGTTCCCGGCTGGGCACCTTGCTGCCCCTGCTCCTGGCCTGCCACTTTCCTGTCTTGGCAGGACCTCAGACCTGCCCCATCGCAATGTCCTTGTCCGGTGATCCCGATCCACGGCTGCCCCAGTTGCAATCGGCCCAGCCCCACGCTGCTTGTTCAGAGGCCACGGGCTTGTGCCCCAGGGGTGAGGGGCTGCCTGTAGACCCCAGCTGCCCGCAGCCCTGCCCTCACCCAGGAGCCCCCTCCTGCCAAACCCTTTTCAGAGCGACCCCAGCAAGATCTTTGGATGCAGCAGTTTGTCTCCTGCCTGTATGGTAAACGGCTTGTAGTTAAAGCTTTTCAGTCAACTGGAAACATTCATTGGCTTGAACTCCACACTTAAAGAGCTGGCAGCCCTGAACTTGTTGCTATGCTCTGCCCAGGCAGTGGCCTTGAATTTCTGATCACGGTAGTGGATATTTGGGCTTATTCCACTTTTCACCAAAACACATAATTCAGTTAATTCCTGTGGTGTTCCCTGAATTTTTCTGCGTCTTTGGATGAGGATATGGGAAGGGTCTGGCTTTAAAGTCAGGCAACTCAACAGGGAATTGCTGCTGGATCAAGTATAAGAGCTTGCTTTGTTTATCCAGTGATGCAAGTTGTTAGTGTGATGAATGAGGAGCAGTAAACCGAATGAAGAGAGTTCTTAACTAATGATGGATAGAAAAATCAATCCAGAGGTCAGAAACATCATAGAGGAAGCACACACACTAGAGTGCAAAACCAGCAGTAATGAGGATATAGGAAAAGATCGTATCAAACAGATTTTTGCTAAGCACAAGAGCTCAAAATGTATGTAGAGGTTCAGTGCGGTCATGGGCTTGGGCTGTCGACCCGAGGAGGGTGATGTGACCAGAAAACCAGGTGAAGAGAAGACCTGAAGAACAGAATTTTCCCATCAGTATTACAGACAGTCTGTAGACTGTCAGTAGATATACTGCAGCAAGTCATGCTGCACTTCGTGTTAGTTTTGGAGCAGCACTGATTTGAAGTAAATCACTCTGTAAGTGTGGGAAAGCATTTGGAGGGAAGTTTTCTGTGTTATCTTGGATACAGCTTTTGTTGCTGTTTGAAACCAAAGGCATAGGAGAACGTGAAATTAGTACTTTCTCCAGCTCTGTATGTCTGGCTAGCTCTAATGACGTTTTGTGTAAAAACTGCCTCATATTGAGGACCTCTGCAGAAAGAGAAGAAAGGCTTAGACTTCATATAAAACGTGAACGTACAGAGGGGCATTTTTCTCAGTATATACGGAATCACTTTTAAACCTGAAATATGGCAGATATAGTAGACTGTAGTCTATTGTACTAATAACTATAGTTATATTATTTTATATCTACAGAGTACATAGCATATTTTAAACCTGTGCTGTATAAAAGAATACAATATAATACATGTAGGAGAAATTATATTGGCATACAATTTATATAATTGTATTAAATATTTTTATTGTTTCAGAGCAATGATTAAAGACAGCATTTTCATATAATTAATTAGTATCTTTGATATCTTAGAACGCAGACTTAAACAGTAAAGCACAACAAGCAGTTTTTCAGCCTTGTACGAGTACTCTGTAGGAACTGTGAGCCAGCCCAGATCCTACTGCTGACTCCCCAGGTTCTATTAGATAACCCCTGTTAGATTCCCAATCTCCTATGCCCTCTGCTGCTGTTGATGACTGTAATACTTAAAAGCCCCTTTGAACAAACAAAATAAAAAGTCTGTCCCTCTCGCAGTGACAATTACTTATAAGTAATTAGGAGTGGAAGTATAGCATAAAAGGCGAAGACAGATGTGGAATTGTAAAGAAACAGTGAAAGAAAATCAGCCATGAGGGTACACATGAGAATCTTTCCTGAGCAGCCTGCATGCTGTCAATTTATTTATAATTATCATAGCAAATAAGATTTAAGAAAGGATTTGAAGGAGGGCGATGCAGTGACTTTGCAGGTGTTGCAGAGAGTTCTTCCAAAGCATGAAGTGTAATGGGAGGAAGCACAGAAGTGCTTGACTGAAAGTTTAACAAGAGGCTAATGAAAAATAACTTACAGACTAATTGTAAGTTGGCTGTTCAGTACCAAGTGAGAATAATAATGAGAGTGATCCATGGAAGGGAACATGAAGTTGCATGTATTTTAGATAACAAAGAAGGGAGTGGAGGGATGAAGGAGAGAGGTCACACAGTCAGAGTGATGCACCAGAATGGTCTTTGCAGCAGTACTCTGATTAGGTGCCGTGTTTGTCGAGACCAGAGGACAAAATTTTCTATTAATTTAATCCTAAGATGATGAGGATCTGGACAAGGTTATTAATTAAATGCATACTAAAAGATTGCATATAAGCAATATTTGAAGAAAGATTCTGCAAGGATTTGATGACCTAAGGATGATCTGGGTTGGAGATAACATTCAGATAGGTTTCTTAAATGGTGGGCTAGATAGTGCCACTGTACACAGTGATTCAGGAAGGATCTGGCAGGATGAGTTTGTGGGGTGAGTAATAAACCCCCTAATTTGGCTATATTGAACTTAAGCTGATGTCTGAATTTACAGTGTCAGAAACACTGAATTAAATGACATCCAGAGCAACAGTTTGAGAGAGCAGGATAAGACTGCGTCAAGAAAGCCCAAACTTCAAAGTAAAAACTCCTAGCCATGGAAGACTGTTGGCATGTCAGGAAGAATGAAAAATGAGCCTGGCTCCTGAGGTCTGGGTAACTCAAAATGATAGAGATTTCAAGAGCTGCTATGTTTGAATGCAAAAGGTGAAAGCCAGCAGGAAAGGAAGAAAGGAACTTCATGCAGTAGTTTTAAAGCTATATAGAGTTGAAAGGAAGCAGGAAGATGTAATGGTGGCTGCGGAAGCAAATGAGGCTAAGGGAAACACCAGGGAGTTTTTCTCTTTGTGAAAGGAAAAAATGGTGAGAATGGGAAAAGAATGAAAGCAGGCAGGGATGGGGAAATGAGAATTTCTGAAGGAAATAATGAAACTATGTGGGAGTGCTGTGACTCTAAGGATGGTGGAATGTATAGCAGGACAGAGCACACAGGCATTTTCTATGCTTCAAGGATGAGGAAGGGAAAGCAAAGGAATTAAAAAACAAGTTGCTCTTTTGTCAGATTTCTGTTGGAGAAATAGGTACGTGGAAAGAGAAGTAGAGACAGGAGAGACAATTTGAGAATTGGAGTCGAGGAGGTGACAGTCGTTGTGGATGTGCTAAATGGTAGAGTAAGAGTTTTCTACCTAGAAAAAGTAAAGGAGAACAGAATTAATTTGTTGTGGAATGATAGTGTTTTTACTCAGTGTAAGAAGAGAAGCAGAAGAGGAAGATGATGATGATGGTAGGTGGTGCTTAGGGTCATGGTTTAGTCGTGGACTTGGTAGTGTTAGGTTAATGGTTGGACTCAAGGATCTTAAGAGTCTTTTCCAACCTAAATGATTTTATGATTCTATGAACCAAGGCTGAGGTTAGACTATAGCAAGGGAGAATAACGAAAGAAAGAATAATAGAAAGAGGAACATGAAAAAGTCAGATTATAACAACTAGTTACTGAAATAAAATGAAGATTGGTAAGACGTCTACAAGAACTGTCTGCGTTAAATAGCTTTGTGCACTCCGAATATACTCTGCTAGAAGTGGGATCCTGTGATTGAGAGTACCTGTCAGTCCGCCGTGTACCATATCTTAAAACCTTCCAGACCCACGAGCACTTTCCCATTTCGGATGAGGTAGAAGGTTCCCAAGTCTGAAGTTTCTGCTTTGAAAGGGTAATATGCCAGGAGGGCTGGTAGTTATGTGTATTTTACTCAAACTCCTATTTATGATGATGGATAAATCTTTGTGTTTATGCCTGTGAGCTTCTGATTTCTACCTAGACATGGTAAGAATGTCAGTGCCTGATATGGTATGGAACCAGAGTAATAAAGCAAGGAGAGCGGGGCATTTTCATTACATGTTTTTCATCGCTGGTAAATCAGGGAATGCTAAAAAATACAAATATGCAGAGAATGCTAATCTATCAGCACGGATTGTCATATCTCTTTGGGATACATATCTAACGCAGTGAAATACGTAGGCAGTACTTCAATGTAATGAAATGCACCTATAACAAACACTCATATTTGTGTTTGCTGACACAGTAACTTCAACACAATACTCATTGGGCCATTTTCTAGACCTTGCCCTTCTGAATGGTGAACTTTTCTTACATTTGTGATCTTCCAAGAAAGTGGCACCATTTTTTCTCTTTATTGTTTGTGCTTCTTATGAAGTTCTCTGGAGGCAAGACTTATTTTCTTCCCCAGACCTTCTAGCGTTCCTTTGAGGAACCCATCAGATTACATACAAATTCCAAAATACCTAGCAAAGATTGCAGAAATTCTAAGAAAGCTTTTTTTTTTCCCACATAAAATGTTTATTTAACTGATTTATTACCAATCACATCCACATGGAGATGTTTTCCATTTCACATTTCAAGTAGGAATATCAACTCCAAATTCAATGTGTAATTCACCTTTAGCTCCTTATAAAATGTAGAAAGTTAGTTTCTTTCTGAGTTATCAAAATTCATTTTCTGAGTCATCATAAATCAAAATTCATTTTCTGGACAGAACTGTCCAAAATGGTACTTGTGTCATGGCATTTACATATGACAACAGTTTTAAGCAATTGCTCAAAGGCTTTTTGGAATCTCAAACATAGCTTGAATAGGGAGAGTAGGAGATGTCAAAGTGTACCTCTGACCAAAATTACCACATCTCCTACCCTGTGATGGGGAAATACTCCCTTAAACCACAGGTAGCGTGGATACAGTGACAGACTGAGACATCTAGATTGGGTGTTCTATGTGGTGGTGTCTACATGTGATTCACATGTCTGCAGTCTGATCATAATTGGCAGAAACCTAGTCAATACAGTCAATGGAAATGGGAATGGTTGAACTCACTCTTAAGCAGACTGCAAGAGCTGGAGAGCCAAACAGCTTCTAACAGTCTTCTGACAGGGGATGGGCATATTCCTCCTGTGTAGGCATGCACTGCTAGCTATCCAAATTTAGACATCTTTATCTGGAGCATAATCCCAACATAGCAAGATGTGGCAGATGTCCACTGTAATGGTAAGCGAAGGATGAGCTAGTCTGCAGTGCCTACATGAGCAGTTTTTTCCCCAGTAAACTTCCCACTTATAACTGATTGGAGTAAGAGTAGAGTGAGCTTGTGGGGATTGTGTGACCTGGGGCATGAGTCTCGTCTCTGTGAGGTTTCTTCCCATTCTAATCTGATTAACTAAGCAGTCAGGTTCACAAAATCACATTTTCTGATTGGAAATTATAGTTCAATGCTTTTTAGAGATGATTGTCGCCCAGCACTCAGGCCATAGTAATGGATAAAGAATGTGACAACCTAAACTGTTGGGTTTTATGTATCACAAAGTAGAGATTAACTGCTGTTATATTAGAGCCCTGGTAGCTGTTGAGAAAGGACATACACATGGTAATTTCTTGGTGACACCTTTTCCAGCTCACTGAAAGGTATGGGCTTGCTTTAGCATAAGGGAAAACGGTAGATACTGGAGAGTTGCTTTAGGGAGATAGCAACTGGTGATTGCTTTTGTGAGAGACAAACCAAGCAAAACTTCTTCCCAATTTTCCTCTGAAAAAGCCTCTATTCATTCTAGTTTCCAGACTGTATGCCAAATCCTGCTTGCTCCAGACAGTTTTCCATTAACTTACTTGGGAGGACTGTGAATGCGTACAATTGCAGGAGAGTCGATAATTTAGCCCAGATTCAGGTTTTTGTCTGTATTAGGAGTGTCTCCGTTCATGCTGCAGTCCCATCAAGATTTTTTTTGTTTTAGCCACTTTTACCTTCTTCGATCTCAGGAAGAAATACTTACTAGCCTCTTGAATTTATTTTCAAAGGAACCTCAATAACAGTTCTTCATTTTAGTAATGACAATGTGTTTTAGTGATAAAAGATCAGGCCCAAGCTCCATCAAGACTAAGGAATAATTCCATGGATTCCAGGAAGCTACAGGTTTGTGTGGTTCACGCTCCAGTGACTATGCTGTTTGGCAACACGAGGGTAAACAAAGATGCTTGTTCCTTTATATTCAAGTACTGCTTTGGAGTTTCATCTCAGTCATGGCGCTAGTGTTTTCCTCTTGTCTGTCTTCCTTCTCTCATCTTTTTCTTCTGAAATGGTGGCAGTGGTGTTTTTCCTGTGTATGGAGGGAGAAGCATGTGGCAGTCAAAGGGTGGGGTTGCCAAGATGCTGCTAGAGACAGGGGCTGAACTCAGGGCTGGAAAGCTGTTGATGAGGCTTGTTTAAGCAAGGGGGGTGTAAGAAGCGGGAGTGTGTTGAAAAGGCTGGAAGATGTTCAGATCTGTGGGAAGAAGTAGAAACTCTGGGACTGGTTTTAATTGATCTGGCAGATACAAATTATGTGAGTTGTGCTAGACAAAAATGATGCATCTGTGCATCTCTATTCAGATAGAATGTAATATATGCATTGTAATGAAAGGATTCAAGTGAGACTGGTTTAGTCACTGGGTACAAACAAGGTGCAGGTGTGTAGGGGGCAAAAAATGTGTCATGGGGTAGAAAGCTCTTGTATCTCTTTCCTTTTGGAGGTTCGCTGTGCTTTGAACGTGGGGTTAGAAAACCATACTTGCTTCTCATGCTGTGTGGAGTTAAGAGGAGAAACAGGCTGCAGAGAATACAAACTTCAAATAAAAGGCTGAGATAATGCAGCATTTTTCGAAGGTCAAAGAAACGCAGAGTCCAGATTAAACACTCTGTAATATGCAAATGCCACGCCATGTATGTTGGAGTTAGGCTTGAGTGCTGCAGGGGGGAGCCCGTGTCCGCATCCGATTTTGGATGGAATATTGTTTGTTGCAGCAAAGCAATTGCCCGGCCCCGATTGTTTTAGCGATGAGCTGATCAATACCCCATTACTGGCTGTAACAGTTGCTGCAGGAAGTGCACAGAAGATTTTAATGCATGAATTATGCATGCTGTGCTCATTCTTTAGTCTCAGAGCAGAGTGACAGAGATTGTAAAGATGACTGGGGTAATTTCTTGCATAAAGTGACTGCAGTGAAATGCTTCATATTTTCATGCACACAAGCAGCATTGAGTGGGACGGCCTATTTAAGAAGATATAAATCCCCGAGTTTACGGCACAGAATGCTTGATTTGAAAGCGTTGCAGCCATGTACAGAGCCAGTTTTCCTGCTGTCTAACCTGCTTTCTGCTGAAGGTTGGCTGAGGGATGCTAACGGCTGTGCTTTGCTCTGAGGTCACAGTTTGAAGTCTTTTTTTTTTTTTTTTTAATTTGCTTTCTGCCGCAGGAGAGGATCTGTGAAGTTTATTGGTGCAACCCTCCTTGTATTTTTCAAAGATACAAACTTGGAATAGTTATTATGAACAAAAGGACGAGCAGGAATTCACCATCGAAGGTAAAAAAGGAGTATTTTTTTTATTTGTGGATTTGAGTGCAGAAGAGGGAATATGCTGAGGCAGGATTATGATGATGCAGTGTGGTTATATTGACTCAGATGTCTGCGCTGGAATGCAGAGTCAGGATTCTCGGGTGGATACGGCTGCACGGATCCTACTAGTCTGATTGTTTTTAAATGGTTGTTTAAATATTGCTGAGAGTAAATACTCTTACACTTTTTGAATCCTGCAGTTTATTCAAGAGTATGCATTTCTGATCAAATTTTATCTGCTATAGATGACTGCATTGTGGGGAGGGGCAGGACAGTCACGGAGGAGATCAATATAATACCATGATCTATTTCGTTAGGGGTCCTAACTGAATAATGACAATGAAATTTCATTGACTTATTTTTTTCCACCCCTCTATCTGTACATTTTCTGTAACCTTTGCGAGCTAGCATAAAATATGTGTCAGGAAGATGAGTCCCAGAATCTATTGCTTGGCTATCCTGTAAATAACTAGGGTGATCAAACTGTTACATTTTGGATAAAACTCTAGGCTGTAATTCAGTGAATAGACAAGCCCGTCCTTATTGTCCTTCAGAAAACTATATACTGTTGGAGATTTTACATACAAAGACAGCTATTTCTAATTATGTAATTTTCTGGAAATCATGAAAAAAATATTTTTAAAGCAATCTACATTATTTTTATTTTGACACATTTGACAATTTAGGATATATTCAAGAAAACTGTCTAACCAATCTTGATGTACAGTACAGATGTACAGTACTGCCTTCTAAAAGGAGATAAGTTAAATTACATTATTCTTGCCTATTAAGTGTTTTACCATAACAAATGCTTACAAATTTCTGTCATTAATATTTTGTGCATTTGTAGATTTTCATATTTTAGAAAACAGAGTACAAATGCTTTAGTTTCTGCTTTCAGTAACTTGAAGATGTACCTATGCTTTCAAAGAGAAGTATTGTCACAGAGTATTGAGAAAGAGCTAGTTTAATAAACCTGAAAGCTGTTTGCTGTGTGAGCTAAAGGAGCAAGGTAGTGCCAGTAAAGCTTTACAGGCAGTCACAGCAGAATGCTACCATTCCTTGGGTAAATGCCTTTTTATTTTGAGTTTATATTGTTATTTTTCATTTACATTTAATAACACCCGATGGGCCAGTTTTGGATCCCTGAGTCCTTATGCCACACTGCACAGAAACGCACAGACCCCTGCCTCTGTGAACAGTGTGTGTTTGGTTGTTAATTACCTAATAATCAGCTAGAAAAAAAAATGCTGTACTGGGCATCAGATATCGTTAATATTGCTCGGCTGAGAAACGTGTCAAGCAGCCATGGGGCTGAAGTGGCATTTTTGAACCCGCCGTTCTGTGGGGTGGGTGGGAGTGGACGCCTTGTACAGCCCCACGGGTTAGCGGATGCCCCGCCGCCTTGGCAAGCTGCATCCCACCTGCGCTTGCCGGGGGCTACGTCCTTTCATCACCCTTCCTTACTGCACTGGGGGAAGCTGGCTGTGTCTGCAGGGTAAGGAATATATTCCACCAGCGGGGAGAGGTAGTGCTGGTTTCTGGAATCCTGAAGGCTTGTTGGATGCTGAGTCACAGAGCAGGTCCGGGAGGTGCTTGCTGCCCCCCTGGCTGTAGCCACATCAGCTCTTGCAGCGAGATGAAACCTGGGGAAGAAAAACATAGGGGATAGGAGCGTCTAGAGGGAAAAGACAGAGAGAGAGCACGCCGTTAAAAATCCTGCCTGGCAAGCACTGCATCTCGCGTGTGGTGAGTGCAAATACACTTCTGGGCGTGTGAAATCCAGGCTGGGAACCTGGTGGGGGGATGGCAGTGACACCAGGGAAGAGCTCACACAGTAGTAACAGCAAAGATGTATGCGATAGCTGGCCGCTTGCAAATGTGCTACTTATTCTTCATTCGCCGCAGGGAATTGATTGTATTTTCTCCGCTTCTGCCATTAAATATCACCTGAAATGCATAATTTTTAGATTGAGCAGGCTTTCAACCATGAAAATAGATATAAAAAAGAGAATAACTAACAGCAGAAAAAAACCTTCCTAAACTCTTCTCATTTGGTTAATTAGAGAATACCTAACTTTGCGTATCACAGGAACTAAGTAAAATAATGGAAACCTATTTCTGTGAGAGGGAATGACACATGTATACAATTAAGGGTTGCACATTCAAATACTGAATTCAGAGCATATGTGGTTTACTGAAATGTGGCTCAGCTGTTTCAGTGCTTTGCTGCTATTTCCAGGTGTCTTAGTGAATAAATATTACTTACATTCTTTGACTATCATAAATAAAAAGCATCACAACTGCCCTCACTTTGGTGCAAATGGATGTTAATCTTATAACAACATCCTCATTTTTTTTTCCCTGTTGAAACTGGGGTACTTAAATTACCTGTGTTTAATGAGGAAGCAGATATACTAAGAAATAGTAAAGAAGTAGAAGAAATGCTATTTTTCTCTAAGAAATAATGGCTAGGATTTTCCAAGGCATTTGAGAGAAGTATCTGGCGTCCATTGAAATTCACTAGGGACCGTGATCTTTAGTCTCTTTGGCTGAGAGTTTCAGAGGAGCATATATAAATATTTTAGTTACTACAGAGAAAACAGCTTGAATGAAAAGCAAGGAAAACAAAGGCAGCCAAGCAACTATTTGTGGTTCATATAGGTAATTAGAGGAAGAGCAGAATTGTTGTTGTTGTTCTTCTCCCCAGTCTCCTCAGATAACTGGGTAATTATATAATTTAAAATACCAAGAAATAATCCAGGGTACTATACAGAGAGTCGGGTTAAGAAGGAAAGATCTTGCAAGATCTTATTAGTAAGGGATATTGCAGACTCGATGATCTCAAAGGTCCCTTCCAACCATGAAGATTCTGTGATCTGTGATTGTTAGAAAAAAGCAGCTTAATATGGACAGAAGTCTCCATTAATAACCTGTGGGAATGTTCTGTTTCTTGTCCTCATTATAATGTCAAGGATTTAATTACAGTACTTGGTTTTCTCAAATCACGACTTTGTAAATTTTAACCAACTTGGACTTAATTCTGGAAAATTGTCTTGTAATAAATATATTTGCAATCAGAGAATTGATGCCTACAACTAGATCTTACTGACTTTGTTCTTGCTCTGGGCTGCACAGCAGACCCATTCCGTACAGTTAATAACTGAAGGAGTGACTACTTACACAAATCAGAAGCTTCGGGAGCTGATGCTTATGCATTGTGTGAACTCGAACGAACACACAGCAGTTCTCACTTCCTGTTGCAGTAAATTGACATTGTCATTCTTTTGAGTTATGCCTCTATGATAAATAGAAGGAGAGGTTTGTTCTTCTGGTCTATATTAGTTTTCATTTGTTATTGGAAAGAGAAAACAGAATTTATGCATATTAAATGATAATGCGGTTGGAATTGTTCCAAAAGTAGCAAAATAGTAGATTAGCAATAAAGAAATATTTTGGCTTGTATCTTTGCTAACAGGAGAATGCTTTAAATTGTAATAACATGGTAAAAAGTGCTTTTTCGTGTAACTCAGTGTTCTACACTGTTTCTAGTAATTTATTTATTTTTGCATTTCCTATTGTGGTGGAAAAAAAATCACTGAGAATAATCAGATTGCTTATGACTGATTGAATACATCTTCAGAGAATTAAAAATTGGTAATTGCATAGAATCACTTTAAGCAAGTATCCTATGAATACTTCATCAGTGCTTATTAACAGAAAAATATGTCAGTATGTGTGTGTCTGTATATAACACCTGCTTACTCAACAAATCTGTTCCCTGAGCTCTAGTTTTTCAGCAGTAACTAAGAATAGCCAGGTTTTCCTTCTGTTAGCATTTCCCTGTAAATAACACTGAAGGGATGATGGAGGTGAGTTCTGTTAAACAGCCCTTATTGACAGCACAAAACCTCATTTGAGTTAGCTGAGCAGCAATAGAACCAAAACTCCTTTATCCCATTTACTGAAGACATCATTCAGACTACAGTAATATATCAGTACGTTGGAAACAAGGTCTTTAATCTCTTAGGAGAAACTGGTAAGAGGAGTCAGTGTCTTAGGATTTCTACTGGTAGCATTTTTACTAAAAAAAGGACTGGCACACTGAAGATTACTTTATAAAAATAATTGTTCACCTGCCTTTTGAGCTGGAAGCTATAAATTCAAGGATTAATGTAGGTCAGTGAAACTATATAGTTTTTTTAGCTAAGCATTTTGAACTACATCTCATTCCTTAGTTTAAAAATGGGTTTAGTATCTTAAAGTGTGGATCCAGTACAAGTGTTAATTCTACCTCTTGCAGCAGCAATGCACAAGGGGCATTCTAACTGGTGGAACAGTGTGGCAGAAAATAAAACAATCATAGACAGCAAAATTTGTTCCTCAGTGTTTAGTGTCTGAAGCAGATGGACTCCTTTAAGATGATAATGCAGAATTCTGCAGATCTTTCAGGATGGGGAGTTCAAACAGACTTTTCCTCTGGGTGCTGGAATGTGACATGACCACAGTGTTTGTCCTCCTCACCTCATCAACTGATCTCCCATCCTGAATCCTCCTAAGGGGAAGGGAACGGTGATTTCATTCATTAGATGCAAGGCTGTTCCTGTTGCACCCTTGCTATATGATGAAATTATCCTCAGGCTGGCTGTTTGTTTCCATCTGGAGAAGCCCAGCAGACTTGAAAAGTCTCACAGGTGCTCTTGATGTCCGGTGATTGCCAGCAGTTTGACCTTTTTGTGTCACAAGGCTTCATACTGTTTGTTACTGACTGGAGAATGGTATTAGAAATGAAATACAAAGTTTGATTGGATTAACTGATAGAAATGAAGAACTGTATTAATAAGTGCATGTATCTGGCTATGGTAATGATGATCACTTTGATATCCCAGAAGTCACTTTGGGAAAGTATAAGGCCATATTTCCTCATAGGAAAACACTGACATCTGAAGAAATTCAATCTTTTAACTTATTAGACCAGCAAAATAATGAGTTTACTTGGTAGAGCCCGTCATCACAAAGTGCTTTACAAATGTCGGTAACTTGTATCCAGTCTGTGCTAAATTCTAGCTTATGCTCTGTGAGGGAGGTTTGACTGTTTTTAGGGACCAAAGTATGTAGCCTTTCAAGCTAGGGTTGAAAGTGGACTCTTCCTGAACATGCTTTCCATTTAAGTTTCTAGGTCTGGAAGGCAGGGGCCTTTTGAAAATGTTCTTAGTGGGGGATGAGCAGGATTTCATAGCTGCAGGGAACGGCTGCAGAGTGGTCAGAAATTTGGCCAGTCTTTGTCTTCTTCCTGGGGCAGGCCATGCTGTTCTCTTGTGCTTTGTGATGGGAAAACTTCAGAGACAGCCCTGGGGAGAAGTCTCAGCCGGGAAACAGCCAAGGGCTGTGAGCTGGGAACTGGCAGACTGCTTTCTCCTGCCAAATAGGACAGAGGTATCAGTAGTATTTTTACTTTTTTGACTTCTTTTAGGCAACCTGTTTCTTGGAGTGACTCAAGTTGAGTCCTTTCTACTACATTCACATGTAGTTTAATGGGAAAGAAACGAGTGGAAACTTTCGCTGACATTGTTTCTGCAGTGATTTTCAGTGGGGTGCAGGATGAAGAGGGTTTGGGATAGAGAAGAGAAACCCTTGAGAGGAAAAATGAGCAGTTCTCCTGAATTCCTTGTATTTAACCAGAGAGTGGTCTGTTTGGGGCGTCTGCAGGATTATTTAGGTTGACGTAGTGTTTGAAGCTCTTGTAAGGAGCTTTTTTGTCATGCATTATCTGGATATAGTGAGGTCCGTTTAGTCACAGCATTGCCAAAATTTCAGGATGATTTAAGATCCCAAATGAGGAGTACATGAGTTTACTGAGAATATTTATTGGGATTTGATGCTTCTGATCAGATACGCGGTTATGCAGAATCCGGTTTATATAAATTGTGATTTCACCAGGCAACCCAAATAGTCATATCTTATATGATTATTAAATCTCATATGAATTAGACACTTCAAAGGGACTTTAAGTATGAACATAAATCATAGCATAGAAATGTAAACTCCTCTGCTTCCCTGCATCAGGGTTCATGGGGTTGAGTATAAACTGGCTATCGCAGCCTTAAGACAAGATGTTGGTTGTTTCCTCTGACAGCTAAGGTTTCGGATAACCCAGCAACTGTATTGTCCATAGAGGCCATGAGCGTAAGTGTTCCAGGGATCATGCAGTGATACCTAACTTCAGCCCCCATAGCGTCCCATCCATCAGTGCTGGGGCCAGGGCACTTCATCCCCACTTTCTCTGGGAAATTTAAATCCTTGAACTTGAGTACTTTATCCTCTTACTAGGCAGCTTCAACACACTGGGTAAGAGTATTACCCCCCTCCTCTCCTCCTGTCCTCCTAGCCTGCAGAGCTGCTCTGAAACCTACTGGTAGCTTTCCCATCGGAAAAGTTAGACGTAGCTAATTAATAATTTGACACCAATGATGTATGACACTCTCCTGTGTATTTTCTCTTCATGATTTTAGTGGTAAGAAGCATGGAAAAATCCAGAAAGATAAATTTATCATTCAGTCTATTTTTGGCCTCCCAAGGGTTTCACATGCACTATATGAAATTGTAGTTTAGTGGTTAATTCACTAAGTAAGAAGAGAACAGCTTCTCACCCTCATGGGAAGGAGCTGAAAGGATACTGTTGTGTATCATTGTCACTTACAGCAGGACTGCAGCACTTCAGAGCAAACTCTTCTAAAATGTGTGTATCTTCAACCTGATGGCAATGGCACAAGTGGCTGCAACTCATAACAACTTCAAAATTGAGACCAATTAATGTGTGAGGAAATCCATGTAAAGAAAGTTTTTCTATGGAGGCTCACATGTCTTCTCATGATCCTAAGAAAGCAAGAGAATACAACAATCTTTTGTACTAGGAATACTCCCAATGACTACACATTTCTGCCTGCCAAGAGAAAGATGCTTTGCTTTCCATGCCCAGGACTTACCCTAGTTCTTTATCAGGGTGTCTGTTCTACCTGCAGAGGAGGGACAGGACCTGCCTCAAAAATAGCAGCTCACTGCTGCATGCAAGACACCAAATTCAGCGTTTTCCTGCTGTACTTCGGTACCTCCAGGTTTGTTTGGTTCCCCAACTTGGACTAACACTGGTAGCAGCAGAGTGTGTGTATATGTACATTCTACAAAAGGAAACATAATTTTAGTGGGATTTTAGTGTACGTGAGTAGGTGTACTTGTCTGGGTGACTAAGTTTCTTGTGCACTGTAGCATTTTCCTCTTGAGTTTTGCCTGTATACAGCAAATAATTTTGCTTTTAGAATATTAAAATATCCATCTCCTTCCTTAGAGCAAGCTCCAAAAAGAAATGTGTGCTTGATTCATCGTTATCATTTTCTGTATTCCAGTTTTTCATATCTAGTCTGATTAGTTCTTTGATACTGCTGAGAAGAAGCAGACTGACGTGACATTACAAGAACTAAGAAATAAGAAGAATTTTATTGTGATGTGTAATATCCAGACTTTTCAAAATATATGAAATAGCATCGATGTAAAGTAAGTGTCTTTAGCCTTGGAAATAGATGTCTGAGCAGAGTGAGCTCTATAATACTACAAAGGGTGTGCAGAAGGTGGATAGGAATCACTGCCACTGTTTCTTGTCATTATTTCATTCAAATCCCTCATGTTCTATAGAGAGAAAAGGTTCAGAATAAACAAAAGAAGGTATTTTTCCTGTAAGTAATGGTTAAACTGTTGGTGTTACCACTACAGGATGGAAAGGTGCAAAAATGTTCTCACATGGGCTGAGCAATGAGACAAATTTGCAAAAATGCAATCCAGCAAAAGCTATTGGGGAGAAAGGTGCTACTTCTGATGTGGGAAGAACCCAATTCGCAAAGTTTTGGAAGAAGAGGGTATTCTGGGGAAGCAGCAGGGTTTCAGCAACCAGGCTGGATTCTCTGGGGCACCATCAGGGGCAGACTGTCAGAGGCACCGTGGTCTGTACCTGCACGGTTGTTCTCAGATTTTGAGGTGTGTGTGGTGCCAGCAGTGTGGCTGGCAGCCAAACAAGCTGCCGTGCGCAGTGCCGGGGAGGCTCTGGGCAGCAGAGCCCTCCATATGCAGGTGATCACAGGCCGCTGGGAGGCAGCCAGACCCCTCAGGATTTTCTGGGTTATGCCACAAGGCAAGGCTGCAGCCCAAAATCAGGAGGTTACTATCCCTGGCATTGGTGATGATAGTTTCTTCAGAGGATTTGTGCCTTCTGTCACTTACTAGTAGAATTACAGTGCAGGTGTTTATCTTCATGATTTTGGGTTGGCTTTTTGGGGATTTTTTGTTTTTTGTTTTGTTTTGTTTTTTTAAAGGTTCAGTTTGTTATAATCTTACAGAATAAGTAATGAAAAATCCTTTTAGGTATTGTAAATTCTATAAAATAAATGGACATGTGCTCACACAGGGAGTCAGATAAAATTAACCAGTACAAATCGGAACAGATGCACACACACTTGTGCGTGGAAGCATAATACTTATATATTCTAGAGGAGCTATAATGAAGCTATATCAAGCATCACACACTAAGAAGATGGAAACACCCTTCGCCCCTCCCCCCCCCCCAACATCTGCTCCGCCAAATCTCCATTTGGGACACATTTAAAAATAAATCAGACTATGTTAATTTTCACCTGAAATGCAATCAGTAATGAGCTGAGTACCATCTGGCATAAAATATAAACCCCCTTTACCTGGTATTTGTGTTAGAAAGATCTGCCTAGGCTACAGCAACCAGAAGTCCATTGGTGGTTTGGTAACCATCCATGAAAATTTTTTTAATGGGCTTTTGTTGAGAAAAAAAACACCCTTATGACAGGCCCAAGACTGGCCCATCAGACTGATAATTTGGCTGAAAGTGGATACGGTGCAGAGTTGTTGGGTGACATAATGCAAGGCCATAAGGAAGGCCATACTGGACCAGACCTAGTCCAGCATCCTGCCTTCAACAGTTGCTAACAACAAACGCTTTCCCTGCTCCACCTCCCCAGCTTCTAGCCTTCAGCTGCTCAGAGAATCCCTGATCCGGAGCCAGCTGGTGGGTGTTTAATGGCCGCTGATTAACCCATCCACCAGGAATTTGTTTAATCTCTTCTTGAACTGGTTTATCTCTTCAAATGCTCATAAAAGTGTTTTTGTGACACTCCTCTCTGTGCCTGTAATGTGTTCTCATTTTCAGCCTGATGGGAGTTTCGACAGTCATGTCAAAAGTTCCTCAAACAGGGAAAGTATGAGGATAAAAGATTTTAGAAACAGAAATATGTGCTTTCCCAGAGAAACTTCATTCTCTTAACTATCGCAGTGTGTCTTGGATGCTGTAATGTGTCTCCTCTTTGTTCCCCACAGTGAAGATGAACGCTGTGCCTCAGTACTTTTCAAGGTGACACTTTTTAAGAGTTTTTCTCTTTTATTGTATCTCTTCTGTGCCTGCAGAGGCTTCGCAGGTGTCTTTGTTTTCCCCACTCTGGTGTGCATCTTGTCGTGAATTATAGGCTTCCTTATACTGCCAGCTATTTGTAGTAGAGTCCAGAGAAAATAGAAAAAAAAAAAAAGTAAATGTGTGCTGTCCATTTCTATATTTGCCATGTTTATTTTTGCCTTTAGCATGAAAGAAGTATGTACAGTTGAGGCCTACATAAATATTATTGTTTTTAACTAATTATTCATGTATTTAATTCTGTTAAATTGTGAAAGATAAGACAAGACTTAGAAAAAACACTAGAGTTGTTTTTTTCAGGGGTGAAAGGAAAAATTAAATGCAGTAGTTACCATTTGCAGTGCCCTTTTATCCTTAGCCTGGTTTTTGTGCGCATGCAAAACCTTTCACTTACATTAAATGAAATTTTAGTGAAAACTTCTGATAGAGCAGGTACCTTGAGTGAGTAATTAATGGCAATGGTTAATTGAACTACTGGCCAAATGAGACTGCAACAGGTAAGGTTGCAAGAGGTTGCCGGTTGTGAAACTAGACCCATTGCCTGCCCAGTGGCCTGATGCTGTGAATCAAGTCCTTTGGTGTAGGTGCCATGTGCCTGTGTAGTGTGATGGCTTTTTATTGAGACAGGCTTTATCATGGGGAGTAAATAGAAGGAATTAGCTCTGCTGTCAGTTGCAATGGACAAATCAAAAAGACTAAGACTCTTGTTTTACCCAAGTTCATCATGTTTTGGTAATAGCGATGCTTCCTTCTTCCCATGTTTATTCATCTTAATTATTTGGAACAAAAATGCTTGGAAATCTCAATTATATTTTTGTTGTACCCAGAACAGCAGCTCTTGAGCCTTCACTGGGAATCTTAAGAGTTTCAGCTGTAGCACAGCTGATAACAGTGAACTTGAGTTTAATGACTTTTTCCAGCGTTGGAAGATGTCAGAAGTCTTTCTGTGAATATTCTGTATATCTTTGCCAGTATTTCTTGCTGTGTGGATCTCAGCTGGGCACAGCTCCATATCACCCACTCACTGTACGTAATTATTCAGAGAGATTTCTGCAGTAATGTCTGTGTTGGAATGCACCTGATGGAGTAGATAAACCACAGGCTAAGGTACGGTTGTTCATGGAAGCCAAAAGAACAAGGAATAAGTAAATATTTAATTATTTATGATAACTTATAAATGACTAAGAAGTAAAATAAGAGGGAAAGAGGTGATGTCTTTGGGGCAGCAGGCTGAGACAAGGGATTTTTAAGCTGCGGTGAAAGCTTGAGAGTGAAGGTTAAATTTCAGGGTGTGGACTTTTTTGAGGATTTGATCCAATTTCTTTTCTTTCATAACTGAATAGTGAGTAGTTGGATTTGAAAGAAATTCTACCAAGTCACTGCATGTTCGTCCAGTAAGTACAGGCCAGTTTTGCAGGTTGAAACTCAGTTAGATGTGCCATGGGTTCACAGCTGGCAGACATCTGTGCCCAGTGGTGTAGTCCATCACTGGAGTGAGGGACTCCAGGAATGCCACCAGGGTCCAGAATGCCCGGAGGATCTGAAAGGCAACAGTATTAACGTCCTCTTCATTACCAAGCCATGTAACAGGCTTGTGTATGAGTTTTGAGTGAACAAAACCACAATTCATCTTCAAGTTGTGTTTGTTTGATCTATGTTTACTCGAAAACGTAATCAGAAATTCTCAATAGTTGAGAGCTGAGAGTGGTGTGGTGTAAAGTCCCTATCACTTTTTAAAGTAAATGTGTTATAGGCAAACTTAGTAGAAAAGTGTGAGGCAAACTGGTTCATCTAAGACCTTCCCCTGTGTTCCAGTCAGGTTTTCTTGTTGGTTCATATGTGTTTATAAGTGGTAAAAACAGCCTGAAAAATAGAAAAGTATGAATGTTTTTTCTTTGACAATTCAGAAATGGTTGAACTTAGATGATAATTGGTTAATTTTAAAATTATTAACACTTTGATAGTTTGGTGTAAATTTAGTTTAAAACTTTAAGAGTAGTTTTAAGGTTTGCCCTGCTGATTTCTGTAAAAAATATTCTTACTATATGCAGCATCCATAAAATGTTGATCAGTGTACTTCAAAATAATACAGTCAGTTGATTTTTATAAGTTATTTACGATGATGCTGAGACCAAAATGCTCCTACATCTTTAAGGCTTTATGCCATGAGAATCACATTTTGTGCTTGTTAATTTCTTTTGATGCATAGTTAATAACACTTGGGCTGATTTCATATTCAGCAAGCAATTATCTTCCATCTTTCTCCCCCCCCAAAAAAAGTGAAGGATGGGATTTATGCACTATGCTTAGACATCTTCTTCAGCACTTCATTTTATAATGGTATTTAGATTGTAAATTTGGCTGGTTTTTATTTAAAAAAAAAAAAAAAGAAAGAAAAAGTTAAGGTGTTGAAATGAAAATGGAATATTTTGTCTAAACGGTCCAGAAAAAAAACAAAAAACCACTGAAAAATTTATTTTGTTGTTTTGTCCAAGAAGTTTGTCCGAGAATTAGTTAACTGCAAATATTGTTATTTTCTCAGCTCTAAATATACTTTCTGGAAGAGGAATAGCTGTAGATCAATTAATTAACAAGTCCTGCTCATGAACCATTACTTAACTACTTTGCAGTGGCCTAGTATGTCACCTAGATAAATTTTCTGACATTACGTTAGGTTGTCCTGCACACTTTCTGTAATTAAGATAAATTTGTTCCTTATAGATGTTCCAACAGATTGGATGTGTCCATGTACTTTATATTGCACCAGTATACTGAGAAAGCAACCCAAAATATTAACCTGAAAGTAAGGATGTTTATACCAGTCTGGTGTGGTTTTTTTTGTTTTTTTTTTTTTTTTAATCAACAGGTAATCTCGATTATGGTAAATCTTGTGGGACTTTTTTCCAAGATAGTACTTCTTTATGTCTGCAGCTCAGTAATGTATGCCAAAAATGTGTCCTCTGGAGGATGGAGAAGCAGGAGATCAGCCACGGGAAGGGCTTAAAGCAGAAATCCACGTTGATGCGTAGCTCTGAAAGGTAGAATAGCATTTTTGTACCTATTTGGTCATGATTCCCTACAAGAAGACCCAGAGGTGAACCTTGCAGACTTCCCTGTGGCCTCTGTTCCCCATCAGCCAGTTTTACTGTGGGAAGGCACAGTCAGATTCTCATGGTTAATCTTTCATTATGATTACTTCAAGCATGATGGCATTAAATTTCATTCTGACAAATAATTTCCTTGGGCCTCTCAAACCTTTGATGCATGACAAGCTGATCTTAACCTAAAGTTTAACACCTCCATGTAATTACTCAAATAGCAGGTAAAAACAGAGTTTGATGCAGTGATCTGGAAAACAGCGGGTGGCTGTGTAAGGGCTTAAGGTAATCAAACCACTGCTGTATTCAAATTGCTACTTGTTTGCTTTTGAATTAATTTTTTGGATCATGGTATTTTCTAGTGCTTTTAGTAATAGATTTATTCAAAAATAGAGGATTGTAGAATAAAGAAAGGCATCCTGCTGTCAGAAAGCATTATGTTAAATTTTTTCAAAAGGATCTCAATTTTTAAGAACAGTTCTGGGCTACCACTCCGTCTTTGGAAGGTTGTTCCAGAGTCCTCTTCCCTTGATGGCTATAGTTTTCATTCTTGGCAAAGCCAATCTATTGTTCTAAAACTAACCCCTGAATCAAATACTTTTCTGTAGAGTTATCTGTGAGGTCTGGTTTCTAGCAATCACCCCTGTTCTCATCAGGTGCTTCTACACATTTCATTGCCTTTTATCATCTGCCTGGGATTGGAAGTTTTGCTGCTCTTTGATTTGGTTCACTGCCTCTATACATTAAATCAAAGACAAGAAAAGGCAGCATCAAAGCAGGTCTTTCCTTCTCCCTGGTCTCTCAGAGAGTATCGCTGTCCTCAGGCTCTTCTGTGGCTTTGCCATATACATGCAGTACCCACTCAGCTTGAATGGGCTCTTATAGATGGTTGGTTTTAGTGCATATCTTTAAAAATTTCAGTTAAGAGAAGTTTTAATAACCTTTCTGTTCCACCTCAGACAGTAACTATGCTGCAGTCATTAAAGTTATATCAGTATAGACTTGCCTTTGCATTTCACTCTCCCAGCTCTCAGGCCTCGTGGAGCCATTTACCCTAAAGCACCAGCAGGGACAAGGCTGGCTTCCACTTGTTGCTTTCCTAGTACAAGGTTGATGGGAGGACATGTGGTGAAATGCACCACGGTAATCTCAGGTCAACAAAATGTTCTCAAGATGGTGATGTCAGTTAGAGTATTTGTCAGGTTTAATCTGAGTAAACGTTAGTAAATGATCTCATGGGATACTTTTTGTTAAGGCTTGAGGGACATGGTTTAGTAATAACTTGGCAGTGCTAGGTTAACGGTTGGACTTGATGATCTTAAAGGTCTCTTCCAAGCATAACGATTCTATGATTCTAAATGGGCAAAAGCCCCAGCTGGTGGAGCCCTCTCTGCAGTATTTTGCTTTGTTCCAGTTCTGGGGTTCAGCACAGACGGCACCAGAAAGTGCCCTCTGAAGAAATAAAACCCCATGGGCTACACATTCCTTTGCAGGCTCCTAAGTCTAAGACACTCTTAAAGTCACTCTTGTTTCATTCCTTCAGAACTGAACAAGTTAGGCTATCTTGTTTGTACTGAAGCCTGGAATGACACAGTACTGGCTTTTTTTTTTTTTTTTTTTGGCTGTTTTAGTTTGCTTGCCTTGATCTTTGGTACAACATGAATACAGTGAATACACTGCTGGGGTTCAGTCATGACACTCAAAGATGTCCTCCTTTGATTGAAGTGTTTGTTAGTGAGGCTAACCATGTTCTTCTAAAAATTAAGACTTTGCTACGCAGCTCTCTTTATGAAAAATTGTTCCCGGAGTTATGTGGAGTTGACTCTGCTCTTGTGGCCTCCTTAGCTGGGCAGGCGTACAGTGAGAGTGGGCTGGGAAAGCTGAGAGCAGGAAATCTCTTGATGGTGTTTCTCCAGGATGCAGAATTCTCTCTTCATCCAAGCCCCTTGGTGATGGGATGGGCATGACCTTTCAGTAGGATTTCTCGGGTTATCAGGACTGCTGGTGTAGCCAAGCACAGCAACAATGCACCACGTTGTGGCTCTGGTGGCAACCCTCATATTTTGGTACAAGCAGACAAAGACTGTAAGGAGCTAATGAGAAAGAAAT